>JANVCC010000030.1:20495766-20604929 GCA_025345505.1 Todiramphus chloris collaris
AAAAGGAAAAAAAAAAAAAAGAGGGAGGAGAAAAAGGTTTCAGTTGTTTGCTATTTCTGGCAGTGCTCGAGCTGTTTTTCTTCTTTCTTGGTCTTTTCCCCAACGCTGGGCCCTTCTTTCCGTACCTCATTATTTTACTTTTGTTATTGCCACAAACTGGCTCTCGGGGCTGAAACGACCCTTGGGAGGAGGAATATGCAATGGCCCCGGCCCCGGCCGGAGCACCGCGGAGCCGCCGAGAGCGACGGAGGGACCCGGGTCGTCGGTGCCACTCCGGTGCTGCGGGCAGGGGCTCCGTTGGGTTCCCCTCTCTGTACTCCCTGGGCAGACAGAGGTGGCCCTTCCCCTCCAGCCGCGTGCGTGGGAGCGCGGGGTCTGGCGGGTCGAACTGGAACACTTTGGCAAACAAAGGCAAAAGTCCCTTTTTTCCTTTGGAAAGGTCACGAGGGGGGGTTTTTTTGACTAGAGCTCGTAGCTGACGGCGATTTGAAATGTAGGTCTCCTACATCTCAGTGACTGGGAATGAGTGTTAGGGGGTTGGGGTTTGGGGTCTTTTGGTTTTTTTTTTTTTCTTTGCATGCTAGTTGGAAAGCCATTTTTTACCCAAGTAATAATGGTCCAATTTCTACCTGCAGTGCAGTACCGACGTAGGTAACAGAGAGATGCAAATATGCACAGTGGGATTCTCTGCTTGACAGTTGTGCTGCCTCTTCCTCCTCCTCCTCCGGCCCCAGCCATGGATGGGAATCCCTTTTTTCTTTTTTTTTTTGGTAATAAGAAAGACCAGGGACTTTTTACTCACTGGTTGTTGAGAGCTCACACTGGGCACATGCAGGACTGACAGCCAGAGGCATCTGCCTTAGGGCAGAGAGGGGCTGGTGGCCATCAGCCCTGGGCAGGGGCCCTACCTGGGAGACTGACTCAAGGTAGCACCTACTAGGGGGGGTCAGGAGGATGGGACACATTTTATTTGGCTTTTTTTTTTTTCCTTTTGGTGTTTGTTCCTGTTGCATTGTAGGTTTTTAAGTGAATTCCCACTTTCCCTGTCCCTTCCCCATCCTCCCACGCAGCTTCTGCTGCAGGGGTGGGGTGAGACCGTGGGTCAGACGCCCACCAACAGCTCCACTTTGGCTCAGGGAAGGGCCAGGCTCGCCCTCTACCTCCCCAGTCCCACCACACACCAGCCTCTGGGTCACGCGGGTGTCTGCCCCAACCCCAAAATGCTCAGTGGGTTGGACTCCATTCCAGGTTTTGAGACTGGAGGTGGTCAGTAAAAGCTCAAACTATCCTCCCATAGCAGCAGGAGTGTCTGTGTTTGTAGGGCAGTGTGCTGCAGGGCTTCCAGGAGGCTTTGGTACCTGGCAGGGAGATGTAGGGTTAGCTGATGTTACAGACACAACACAGTCCCTGTGCCCAGTTGTGCCAAGAGCTTGCCCAGGGCTTGGGCTTCATTGGTGTGGGGTTGGGTTTGAGGTTCCACCATGTTTGTACCACCAGCGAGAGGGTGGGCAGAGGTGTGCCTGACCTCCTGCTGGACTGGTCTGCACAACAAATCATGGAGCATTTCTCCCCTGTCCTGCCAGAGGAGATGTGTCTTCGACCCAAGGCAATATTAACGGGGTTGGGATTTGGCTGTTTTCTGAGGAAATAAAAAAAAACAAACCACCAAACATTTTTAACATGAGCAGTTTTTAGAATGTGCAGTTTAAGGGCAGATGAGAACGTGAGCAAGCAGCTGGTGTGGAGGGGGCTTCTCACTGGCCCACCCTGGGGCAGGGGTCCCACCTAGGGCCAGGTAATGATGCTTCTGGTGCTTTGAACCGGGCAAAGATTTGAGGCCAGCTCTGACTGGCTTCCTCAGGTCACAGCAACTGATGTCACTGACTTGGTATCCTTGGTGCCCTGTACTGGCCGCCTCGTATGGGTTAGAACTGGTCTAACCTGGTAGGGTTTCAGAAATTAAAGTGCTGGGTGTTGTCTGATGGACAGACACCACCAGTTAGACCAGTCAGAACCCAGGAGTGGATAAATGTCGCTGTTTATACCAGGAGCAGAGAGATGCAGCAACACACAAATTCAGCAAGAGCAGGCAAAATAGGCCACTTTATTAATTTCTAACCCCATTTTCTATCCCCCAGCCCCACGGGGCGATGGGTCAGTGGTCACCCATCTCCTAGGGTGAGTGGCTCAAGTCCTGCAGCACCCATTGCAAAATATTTTTCCAATGCACCATAAACAGAACTTAGCAAAACACCAGGTGTTGGTCCAGCTTACAAACCCATCCTACTGTTTCTCAAAACACTGGTGAGAAAGGCAGGGCTCTCACCGAATATTGTGAGAGCCTGAGCAGATCCCTCTGCTAGCAGCTTTGCAGCAGCCACAGATAAAGACAAGTCATGGATTTATACAGATTGATTTACTTCTAGACATAGGGCAAGTTCCATGTTACTTTTACTGCTTTAAAAGGTTCTCTTTTTTTTTTTTTTCTTTCCTTTTTTTTGCTTTTTTAACCAGAATTGCCTCTACAAATTTAACCTCCAGTTACAGGAAAGCCCACACCCAGTCCTGCAGAAACTTTACATCCAAAGCAAAACAAGAAAAAAATAAAAAAAGGAGGGCAAGGAGGGGGGTGTTAAAACATTGTACCCTCTTCAGAACACTTCTGTGTTGGAGTTGGAACACGCGGATGCCAAGATGAATGTTTTGCCTTGCAGGATGGGAGGGTCAAAGGGAAGTCCTTGTCATTTCCAGTTCTGTGCAGTTAGTGTTTGCTGCCAGCCTGGTACCCCCAAAAGCTTCTTTCCCAAGAGGAAAACACCCTAAATGTGAAGCCAAGAATTCACTGATTGTCCAGTTACTGTTTTAACAACTTGATAGCAACAAGTAAATTAATCAGAACAAATCACTGAGCCTGTGACAATAAAACCTGACAGTCCAAATGAATAAGGCAAAGCCTCAAGGATACAGCAAAAAATTTAGGGCAGGAGAAAGCCTTTCTGATGCCCTCCCCCTTTGGCTGGGGGTGAGCCCAGCACCCAGACCAGTGCTGCAGCCCCCAGTGCTGGGCCAGGGGCTTTTCCTCCTCCTTGCCAGGAGACAGATGATGATGATGGTGTTGATGCTTCCTCCCTCCTGGGTTTATTTTGTGTACCTTTTCACACCGGCTTGTTGTCAGATGCTGGTTATTCAGGTTTGGGGGGGTTTTTTTTCCCCCTGTTCTGTTTTTGTTTCCCTGACCTGATGCAATTTGGTGGCCCCAGGGCTGTGCTTGGCCATGCCCCCTTCCACCGGGGAGCCCGAACAGACCAGTCCCTCCAGTATCTCTCAGAACTAAAGCAAACCAGTTACCCAGCAGCTAGACAAGCACCGGTGCAGCTCAACAAGCTGATGTCAGCCCAGGTCCAGACAAGCCCTGAGCCTGCTGGGGCTGGCACAGAGCCTGGGGCTTTTTCAGTGCTTATAAATAACATTTCCTGGGCTGCTGCCTCCTCGAAACCTCTGTGACCGCCTCGCCCAGCCCGGTGGCAGTGGTGGGCTGGTGGTTGCCATGGGATGGCTATTACCAAGGTGGTGTTCTGGTTTGAAAGGGCCTCATACTTCACAGGGATGGAGAGGGGGGATAGTGGTTTAGGAACAAATACTAACAAGGACCCCCCCCCCCGTCCCTGGGAAGGGGGGAACCAGAAATAAATAGTGGATTTCCAAGTGTCTCTGTCTTTCAGCCTGCTCTTTCGTGCCATAACGTGTATGTTTTAACTAAGGGCGAGGGTCTCCAAAGGCTTTGAGAGCACAGCTACTTATCATTTACAAATGACAAACTGCCTGTTGTTTTCTGGTGGGCTTGGTAGGGGCTAAGGTATAGCAAAATATCTAAAGTCCACCTTTGCTTTGAACAGATGCATTTCTCTCTGCAGGAATAAGAATTATTTCACTTACTGGCATAGCTGGACAGTTATCTATTTCTTTCTGTTACCAAGGTACTTGTAACTCTCTTGCACTGTTTATCTAAAGTTGAAATATGTTCTTTGAATCCTTGTATAAATAAAAAGGCTGGAGACTTAAATACGTGTTCACAGGTCAGTTTTATTTCTGCTCCATTGAAAGCGAGTTTGGAGCTTTCCCCTCCTTTCCCTTGTTCAGGCTCAGCTAAAGGCCAGTCCCGAGGAGTGGAAGCTTGTTCTCAGCAACACGGTTTGTACTGGGCCAGTGCCAGTGCTGGTGCTGGGCTTTGCCTGCATTCAACCCTGTGTAATCTGGAGGAACAACTTGTCACAGGAAAGGGTTAAGTAATTTGGCAGAAAATAAATCATCCCCCCCTGCATTCCAGCTGGTCCTCAGATATCAGAGGGGCTGGGGGTGGCTGGGTTTAGATTCTGATGTCTAACCTGAATCACCTATCTCTGGTTTTAATCCACTCCCTGCAGTCCTATCACTGCCCCACAGCCTAAAAAGTCCCTCCCCAGCTTTCCTGTAGCCCCTTCAGATACAGGAAGGCCACAATAAGGTCTCCCCGGAGCCTTCTCCTCTCCAGCCTGAACAACCCCAGCTCTCTCAGTCTGCCAACTGTAACAAGCAAAGTTCACACACAGACAGTACTTTGTCAAAACCCATCCGACTGTTGGCACAGTCTCAAGCAGGCAGCTTATCAGTCCTGTAGTGCCATCAAGTGCCCATCTCTGCTGTGATGTCGCAGGGCTTGGCCGTGGAACCTTCTCTCCATCCCCCGTGCTGCTTGCAGGCAGCATTGCTCAGGGAACTGTTGTGGAATGGATTGTTTGCACACCCATTGAGCTCTACCCTGAAAGTTTCTCCAATGTTCTACCTCTCCTTAACGTGTGAGCAATGCTGCACCTTTAGATGTTCTGCATCTCCTTAACGTGTGAGCAATGCTGCATCTTGAGATGTTCTACCTCTCCTTAATGTGTAAACAATGCTGCACCTTTAGATTGATTTTCATTGTTTACATCACCTCCAGTCTTCATTCCACACAACTGGCAAGGTTGTGCCTGTGAGGAAACAAGGTGAAGCAGGCTTTAGTCACCACAGCAAATATGCTCAGTGTCCTCTTCCTCGTATAGCTGCACAAAAAGCCACGGCATAATCATGTGAGGACCCAGAAATGCCCTGGGTATTTGTCATTACAAAGGGTTCTCCTTATTTCCCAAGGGCTCGTGCTGGGGCAGCTGGTGGGAGGGTTACCAGCAAGGGAAGCAGATCCCTGGGGCCGTGGCAGTGACGTGGGTGTTCAATTCAAGGTGCTTATGAAGTGTCGGAGTGAGATTTGACAACTGGAAGCTACTGGAAGTGTAGCAGCCTGCCTGGAAGCACACAACACTTCCATTTCCTCAACTGAGTGCTCCCCTTGGGCCAGCAGGGGTTTCTTGAGTTCCATGGCATGCAGTCACAGATACTTAGGCACCACACAGACAAACAGCGATACAGACAGGTGTAGGACCATAGAATAGAATCATGAAGGTTGGAAATGAACTTCAAGATCATCAAGTCCAACTGTCTACTAAATATTATCAGAACCACTCAACCATGTCCTGAAGTGCCACATCCAGATGTTTTCTGAAGCCCTGCAGGGATGGTGACTCCACCCCCTCCCTGGGCAGCCTGTTCCACAGCCTCACTGCTCTCTCAGGAAAGAAATTTTTCCTAATACCCAACCTAAACCTCCCCTGGTGCAACTGCAGCCCATTTCCTCTTGTCCTATCACCAGTTACCTAGAAGTATAACCGGAGATATTCACACCCCAGTGGCAGTGCCATTCCAGGCTGGGAAATGCCCAGCAAAACCTGGACCAAGGCATCAGACCTTTTCTAGCCAGGGGATTGAGACCATCACCCTGCAGTTCAACAGTCTTCTTGCAGAGGAGGCAGCTGGCTTCACTGCCCTGCCCTACCAGGAGATGTTCTCCGTGTAACGAGACGGACCCTGGTCCCCATTTCCCCCCTTGCATGAGGACACGAGACAGGGCAGGCTGGGAAGGGACAACCTTTCAACCTTCCTCAGCTCAGCTGCAGGCAGGTAGCAAATGTCTGTAGCCTTGGAGCGAGGCATCAAAGGTGCAGAAGCAGTGACATTTGCTGGTGCTAATGTGACAGCAACGCTGCTCTGGGCTGCTGGCACGCAAGGGGCTCCTGGACCAGTGCTGGGGTCAGCTGTAGAGAACTGGTGGGCCAGTATCGCCCCCAGTAACTCCCACCAGGCACATCTGGCAAGTCCTAGAGCAAGCTGCTGGGCTGCTGCCCCCCACCCCCCCCATCCAGTATGTATTGCTGGAGGGTTTGTGTCACATCAAGAGTGATGCCCCAGTGGGCACTGCTCACAGAGCTGGGTGCTCCTGCTTTTGGACATATTGCTTTTTTAAGAGTATAAGCTGTCTAAACAGATTCTGGGCCACACTGAAGCCAACTATGACAGACAGAAGGAAATAACAGGCATTTGGGAAGGAAAACAAGCCAATGAACTACATTTCCCTAATTCTGAGCCGTGGTATTTCACAGCAGAAATGCCCCTGAAGAAACAGACCCTTGTGCATCGCTCACGCAGGAGGCAAGGGGCTGCATGGAGCAGTTCACTCCGTGCCCCTCAGGAACAGCAGCCTCTCCACCTTGGCCAGGCACACACAAGCCACCAGGACTGGCACCCAGGGAAGGGGTGCTGGGCAGGGGTGATGGGGCAGCGGCGAGCGAGAGGCATCAGGGGTGTGGTGAAAGGCAATGAGAGGCTCCTTCCCTGACTGAGCAGCACCCAGGTCCCCACACACAAGTAGCTGAGACACTGGGAGACACAGGAATACCCAATGCATCAGCCCTGCGTTCGAGATGGAGAAAGGGGACAGCCAGGAACACTTTACCATAGAGCAATAGCAATTTAACTGTACAAACTGGTCACAACCCAAACAAACTTGCTCCTTCCTTCCTTTGCCACCTACAGAAGCGATTGGCCCAGTAATGCCCAGGAGGCAGGTACCAAATTGACATTGCCCATTAGGCAAGCAGGGTGCTGTAGGAAGGGTGCTTGCAGAAACATGGCTGTGACCCCCTGAGCAGGGGAGGCTGCAGAGGATGCTGCAGAGGATGCTGGTGATGCTCAACCCAAGGGTTGTGCTGCCTCTGCAGCCTTCCCCACAGCAGGGACCTGCAGCAAACAGGTTAGAATCAGTTTTGGCTGGAAGAGACCTTCAAGATCATCAAGGCCAACCTTATAATAGGTTGATGCATCCCTGGCCTGCATCCCGTGCTGTTAGGCAGGACTCATGGGCAACAGGCTGTCCACCCTGGCCCGGGCTGCTCTGCTGGGTAACGCTGTTTCCTGGCGTCCCAGGGGTACTGTGTGTGCTGCTTTGGGACCCAACAGCCCTCACAGCACAGCCAAGGTGGTTCTGATGGGTGTCGCAGGCTGCAAAGGGGCTGCGGTGTCTTGGGTCACACTGGTGGCTCCTCCTCACACCCAGGTTTGAACTGGGGGGGATGTCTGCTCAGGGATCCCTGCAAGGGCCCGAGAAAGACCACCGATGAGGGCAGGCAAAAGAAAGAAGAGGCTCTGCTACCTCCCCAGTGGAAGGTTGAAGGTTGGGCAGCAATTGGCTCCCTTCCACTCTGCAGGGTACTGGTGTTTGCCCATCTGAGGAGGAAAACCCCCTGCAGAGACTGCAGAAAGGCTCCTTCTCTGTTCTGCGGCACCATGGGCTGGGAATAAGGGGGTGCCATGGGAAAGCTGAGCTGTGTGAGAGCCAGTGCCAGGGACGGCCTGAAAATCCTGGCTATTGTGGGTGCAGGAGACCCCCAAAGGCCCTCCCCACATTGTTGGTGTGGGCAGCATCAGGGCGATGCTGAGCTCTGCTGCTTCTGCCTCCAGGGACCTAGGCAGAAGCAGAGCCTTTCTCCAGCCAGATGCCCTGAGTCCTGGGTGAAGGAAGGGACACGGAAGAGGAAAGAGCCCAGGGGCAGCTGAGCCATGTGCTGAAGGGCAGGCGGGGACGCTGTGAGCTTGTGCTCATGTGAGTGAGCTCTCACCTTTGGCCACGGGCTTGCATGGCTCCAGCAGGCTGCTATTGACATCAGCGATGGCAAGCGTGTGCCAGGTTGGTTTCCCCTCCCTTTGTGGGTAAAAGCTCATCCTTACCCCCCCGCCATGGCTGATTCTTTACTGGCTGGCATTGTTTCACACCAGTCCCGTTAGTCCATGCCCTGCTGCTGTGATAGTCCTGCTTCATCTTCCTGCCAGCAGCAAATATTGGCCACAGGCTCCTTTTGGCAGGAAAGAGAAGCGTTCAAGGAGCTCAAGTGGCTGGCACCCGCGGGCAGCCCTGCAGCACCCACCCAGCACCCAGCACCCAGCACCAGATGATGTGGAACTCCTTGGCCCCATCCCTGCCTGGCCAGCCCAGCTCAGGTGTGTGCCACACACTCACACGTCAGATACTCTCTGCCCTGGCACACCATCTATTTTACTGAAGTCCAGAAAGATTAGCGCTAGCCTAGTAAATCATTTTCTGAGGGCTCAAAAAGATGCTTTTGTTGTAGGTGAGGAGCAACTAGATGATCTGGCGGTGAGATGGAGGTGAGCAGATCAATATTGCATCTTGGCATCGGTGCTGAGCCCAGCAGCCACTTTCCTTTGAGGAAGACAAGGGGTTTAAGCTTCTGAGAAGCTGCTGTCGGGACTGTGACCGTACAAATCCAATTGTTCTGTAAACAATCTGTGGGGCTCTGAAGGTGTTTTTAAGCTGGTGCAGTGCAGCTCTCAGGATCCAGCTGGCACTAGGACCTGCCTGAAGCCTCCACACACAAGACTGTAGGGAGAGGATAAATATAGCCCGGCTCGGATGAATTGCTGGGGGAACCAACCCGCACCCTGAGCCCTGCGTTGCACTCAGGGGGCTGTGTCACGGCTCGGGGGGCTGTGTCACAGCTCAGGGGCTGGACAGAGGAGCTGATCAGTGGTGCTGGGGACCCTGGGGCCTTGTCTGCCGATGCTCCAGCTCTACAAGGTCACCAGCTCGCTGCTCATCAGCAACGCCAGGGCAGCCTGCGACCAGGACCTGCTGAAGCGCGAAGGAGTCACCTTCTGCATCAATGTCACCAGGCAGCAGCCCTTCCCCAGCCTCCAGCAGGTCCGGGGCATCCGCATCCCTGTGTTGGACGATCCAGCCGAAGACCTGTACCGGTATTTCGAGCAGTGCGGGGATGCGCTGGAGGAGGCTGTGAGGAGGGGGGAGAAGTGCTTAGTTTACTGTAAGAACGGCCGCAGCCGCTCGGCTGCCGTTTGCACGGCGTATCTGATGAGGCACCGAAACCTCCCGCTCAAGGATGCCTTTGAGGTATTTGTCCTGCCCCCCCCCCCCCCAGCTTTACGTTTAGCCAATGTTTATTATGAGTAATGCTGATTTCTTGTAGAATTACTCCGGTGCTCTCACCCGTTTATTTGTAGTTACATAGAGAGTCGACACGGGAATAAAAACCAAAAATAAAACTCCCAAGTTTTTTTACCCCCCAACTTGGACAAACAAGTTTTCAGTGTGAGGTTTCTGGGGCGAATACAATTACAAATGCAAACAGGCTTTAAGCACTAGTAGCAAATATGCAAAGTCGGTTGTCTCGGGAACAGATTTTTTCCCCTATCATTTGCAGAGTTATGAGAAGTGAAGACATAAATCGGTGATACAAGTGCGTGGAGAAGTTGTTTCACAGGATTTGCTCTTATCACCTACGTGAGAGCTCAACACAGCAAAGAAACATCCCGTGAAATAGCCAGGGACTAGCTTGCCATGAGTGAGAGCCCCTCAGCATCATTAGGAAGCCCATCCAGTGCACGTGGCTCGTGCTCCAGGGTCCTTTTAGTCTTCACCCCTTTGGTGAGCGTGTCACTAAAGGCTCTAACGGAGATGATCGTGTTGCTCAGTGCTAGGCAGAGGTGTGCAGATACGTGACCAAGTTTCCCAGTGTCTTAAACACGAGCAGCATCGCCACACTTTGGGAGAGATGGGCACGTTTCCAGCACATTTTTCACGTCTTGCCCGTGAACCCATCCTCTAACGGGGCCCGTCTAAGCAAGCACAGAGTTAGGTCAGCTCACAAAAATACCTGTTTCTTGTTCCGTAGCCACATCAAACCCAAAGTAAATCTTCTCAAAAGGCCAAGAGGGGAAAAAAATAAACCTGTTTGCGTGATACCTGCTGCTGCTTCTACAGTGTCTCTCCTTTTTCCTAGGCTGTGAAGAATGCCAGACCAGTAGCAGAGCCCAACGCAGGCTTTTGGTCCCAGCTGCAGAGGTATGAAGAAGATTTGCAGATACCAAAGCACTCTAAGCTGCAGAGCAAAGGCCTTAAAAATAGCAGTGTGTGAAGATGTGGTAAAGAGAGTTAAGTGGCTTGCTACAGATTTCTCTCTTTTTTTTTTTTAAATCCATTCATATATCACCTATACATGAAAAGCCTTACTCCTCAACCTGAGCTGCTGGTTCAGTAAATTTACTCAGAATGTGCTTGTTGAAGGCACGTGGGGAAGAGGCAGGTCAGCAGGGAGAAACAGCAGAAGCAGAAAATGAGAGGCAGGACTGTAAACAAACTGGAGAAAGACATGGGATCTCCAGCGTTCATTTTCCCCTGAATGAAGCTGGATACAGTAATGACGTAGTGAGCACATGAATGAGTTACTACCTAGGGATTTTACTCTTGGTTTTTAATTAAACTTCCCCGTGACGTCACCAGAAGGCCTGATGCCAGCTCAAGGAAGGTCTGACTTTCTCACCTACTGGATCAGAATTCACATTCACGAGCTGGCACAGCCTTTGGTGGGGAACTGACAGCGGAACTGCTTTGTCTCTGCTGGAGTTTTGCATTTCCCTTACGTGCAGCTAAGCCAAAATACCATCACAAAATTACCTACAGATCCAGAGGAGAGAACACATAGATGATGGCAAGGAGCTCAGCTCCCACCATGCATTTTCAGCTTTGGATATTATTCCCTGAAATAGCCAAGGAATTATTTTTAAAGCAGCAGTTGACAGTGGTGGGAAGAAGATGACACTGGCAATCTAAAAGCAATCCTAACTCCTGCCCTGTGAAATTGTCTCTTGAGAAGCTCCACGAACCTGCTAAATCAGGCTACAATTCAGTTTATTGTAAGGCATTAAAATAGAGAGAAGCCACCAAGCTATTTTGGTGAACTGTATTAGTACATTTGTAATTCAAAAAGGGACAAGTTACGAAACCTGTGAACCTTTGGTGTGAGATTCCATTCCACGTTGCTACATGAAGCAAAATTAGCTCATCGTCCTCTAAGTGCAAAGCACCAGCATGAAGTAAAATTAGCTCATCGTCATCTAAGTGCTTACACAAGGCAAACATACACTCCCAGCAGAGGAGGGGTTGAAGTTTAAGAAATTCTAACGCTGGAGAACAAAGCCACTGGGGAAATACATGAATTAGATGTGATGCAGTAGAAGTTCCCAAAGTTCAAGATGGCTCCAAGTTAAAATAGGATTATTTTAAAAGCTGACAGCATGGAAATAAAAATAAAAGAGTTGGTCTATGCTCCTCTTGGTTATTACAAGGCATTGTGGCACGAGCTGCTCTCTCTGCTTCGCTCTGTATCATTTCTCTTTGGGATCTCCAATACAGCCAATGAGAAATTTGTTGCACATCTGCAGATTTGGAGCCGAGTTAGGGAATTTTTTGTAGCTTTTATAAGCCTTTACTATCATATATAACATCGATATCAGGATCACACAAGACTTCAAGCCCACAGGATATAGACTATACCTTTATTAACAGCCAGGATACCACTCCTCAAAATACCCACTTCAAGTCAGTCTGTGGAATAAAGTTTATTTCCTGTCAAAAGGCAAAGCTGCCAAACAAAAGTAGGAAGCTAAACATTAATGAACCCTCAAGCCATTTCGAACTCTGAGGCGTATGAACTCGCAGTCAGCAACAGCATATCAGTTCCGTGGGTTTTGAGTCAGCTGAAATGGGAACAGTTGCTCTCGATCGTCAGGAGACGCCGTGCTCAGTGGTTAAATTTTACCAGGCTTCTCCGCGCGCAGAAAAACTTCACGCTCGATTTCACATGGCAGCCTTTTCTGTAGAAAACCTGAATGTATGAAAACCTATTCCTATTTACACACCAAAAAAAAAAAAAGAAAGAACCCAAAACCCTGTGCCTCCTCTCTGTACCGCTCCAAATTAAGATGAAAGATTGCGACTCGGAACCGGAACCCTGGAAGTAGTTCGCTTCTTTATTTGAGTTCATAACCTACTAACGTTACAAGCGATGTAAGATGTTTAGACATACTCCTTGTTGCTTATGATTGTCTCGGTGTTCTTGGTGTAAATGCGTGGCTGATGAGCTGCCTGGCCTGCTGAGTATGCGTATTTGTTGCAACTGCAAAATAAGAAGGAAAAAAAGATAGGGGGAAAATAGGGATTACACACACGGCCGTGGTTTCGGATACTTAGGAAGTTACAAATCAGTGCATATTTGACTTCAGTGGATGTGGCTACAGACTCTGACGTTTCACTTAAGTGGAAGTCTGTATCCAACCCACCCATAGCAAGTACTTCAGAAAGGTGCAGAAATTAGAGGGTTAATGTTCTCATCAGTCTTGTAGCTGAGGGGATTCCTAACGCCCCTGTGCTCTTCCTCGAGGCATTTTAGTCACAGAATCACAGAATGGTAGGAGTTGGAAGGACCTCTGAAGATCATCGAGTCCAACCCCCCTGCCAGAGCAGGACAGAACTAGGGCAGATCCCTCAGAAATGCATCCAGACAGGGCTTGAAAGTCTCCAGAGAAGGAGACTCCACAGCCTCTCTGGGCAGTCTGTTCCAGGCTCTGTAACCCTTACAGTGAAGAAGTTCTTCCTCATGTTGAGGTGGAACTTGCTGTGCTCCAGTTTGAATCCATTGCCCCCTGTCCTATCACAGGGCACAAGTGAAAAGAGGGTGTCCCTGCCTTCTTGATGCCCAGCCCTCATCTATTTAAAGACATTAATTAGATCCCCTCTCCGTCTTCTCCTCTTTCAATCTCCTCTCCAGACCAGGCTCTAAAGCAGAGAAGAGAACCTGGGCCTTTGTGCAAGCTGCAGTTTTTAACACAGGAATCAAGATGACGAGAAAGGAGAGCAGGAGTATCTTCAACAAACCCCTTCAGCCGTCGTAAACTTCTGTTTCATACATCAGTTTTACCTGATTTTTTTCCAAGTTATTTCAGGATATTTGGTACTTTGTATTCAAGTGTGGTGAGCGAGATCTAAAGCCCAGTATGGCTCATGAAATATTACCATAAAACTTGAGTGGCTTCAGATTAGGCAATGGAGCATCAGAGGGACACTCTCAATTATTATAATTTAAGATGGGGGGGGGAATCCAGGCAAGATTCAATATTGAAGGCCAGAAATCTCAACTGTTCTAATTTGAGGCACAACAAGATATTTCCATCAGGAACAAAGGAAAAAAATTTAACATGCCTCTAATGATCAGTTGGAAATGCTTGGGAAAGGAAATGCCATTATGCTTTCTGCAAATTAAATCTACATGTGTTAGTAGTAGTGAGTAGGGCAGAGAAACTTGATTATAATACACTGTACTCCGTGATATACTTTTCTTTGGCAATAAATGGTTGGCTCTTTCCTTGCACATTTTCCCCATGTCAAGCTCAGAACGGTCAGCAGTACCCAGAATTACCAAATACTAGTTAAAGGTGACTGCTGATGGCAAAGTAGCAACAAGAACACTCTCTGGGAGGTACAGGTATTGGGTACAGCATCCCCCATCACCACCACAGGTCTGTGACGTGCCACAGGAGTGAATTAATAGGGACAATTTCTTGTTTGCACTTTATAAGGCTACAGATGTATACCAAGGGGGTGAGAGAGAGAGCATCATATACAGATAGAAAACGGTATATAATTGACAGCTACTATTTCAACTGACAAATCCAAGATCACCTGTAATCCTGTCTTTTCTTCCCTTTGCATGAACAGGTCAGTAAGATCCCACCAAGTATATAAAGGACAGATCCAGCCCAGCCTAAGTACAGAGCGTCTCCTAGTTCATACCTGAAACACAAAAGTTTTCATGGAAACTGCATATAACAGGAGCACAAAGCAATATTTTAGACACAAGGTGCACAAATCACACAAAGAAATTCTAGTCTGCATAGAAATCAGCTAACAGAGGAGAACAGGTCTGGCTTTGTGTCTATTCAGGAGAATTCTTACATGTATATTGAAGTGCTCTGGCAAGTTATTGACAGTACAGAAAGTCTGAAGCAACATAAAGGCAAGTAGCAATAAATATTTGTGTCTATTTAGTAAACTGCTCGTAATAAATGATAATAATAAACCTTCCATGCTGTCCACAGCACTTATTTTGCCTTTGGACTGGCTGTGCCACCAAAGTCATCTTAGGAAGCAGAACGATTCAGACTTACTGTCCGTGTCTCAAGGAAAGGCTCATCATAGAAATCAGTTTTCTATGGACATGATGCTGAATTACCTACAAGAAGCTGCTTTTCAAACTTATGTCTCCTAAAGAAGATTCAGCATGCTGTGGCCATATGGCTAAAATACGGTCTGAGATACGAAGTATCTCAGCAATATGAAATCTGCTCTGAGATACCCAATGTAAGGGCAAAACAAGTGTCAGGGACTGCGTAGAGGGCACACTGAAACCAGATATGGGTGGGTTTTTTTTCCTACTTGTAAACACAAAATCATTATCTAGAAGTGTTGAAGTTTCTGGCTGCAGAATTAATTGTTAACAGGAAGGTTTCAGAGGTTTACGTAGGTTCATCACTCTCCATGTTCTCATCACACAGTGAAGCCACGAGGTCTCCGCTGTTTTAAGTGCTTTCCAAACACAGAACAAGGTGATAATCATCTCAAAAAAGCAGGCATACAAGTTGCTGCCACAATATTAAGGAATAATCAGAGAGTGCATGAAATCATCTCTGCTTACTGGCCACCTGCAGACAGGAATGCTGTAGACATCATACCAAAGCCAAGTATCTAGGAGGGATCTAGAGGAGCACTTAGGATGCCTTCACAGCTGCATGAGAAATCCCTCTCTGAATTAGTAGAGGTTAACTTTGCATTTTTTTTTGGCCTGACTTCAGCAAATTAGCAATCTGGAAAACCAGATTTGCCGGTGTCTTAAAGAGTGAAGATCAATACTGGCCTGAGATTGAATTTAAACCTGTCTCACAGAGTCCAAGGGGCACAAACTTCATCAGAACACGTCTGGCTTTACTAATGATCGAGGTTAATTCACTAAAAACTGCGTAGTGGATCGATCGTCTTAAACATGAAGTTTGGATATCAAAACCAATTTTTTTTCTTCACCTACTGAATGCAAACAATCTGGTAACTGATTAACATGCATTGATGTTGAAGCCCCAAAGCTACACCAGATAACTATAAAGCTCCCTAACTACCCCACTAACTGAAATTCCTTATCAACAGTTGTTTCGATCCTCTAACGTATTTATTACCCTTCATATAATTCTCTCAAGGGGATATAAAGCAACAAAAAGCAGGCGCAAGAGCAATTTCTTCGTAAGCCCTTGTTTGGAAACAGGAGGAAAACTGCCAAACATCGAAAGCGATTGCTTCAAGTACTTTGAGTCATAACAAAGCACTCCATCTCTGACTTCCCTGAACTGTATCTCAGGAGAAGACTTACAAAACACTTCATATATGATCCAAGCAACTGGAGATTCACTGATCTAAAAACCTCCGTGGAGGTAGTGGCAAATTTTAAGCGTCCTCATTTCCCCCAAACCAGAGCTCTCTCGTTCCACAGGCAATATATTATGTTTCCCTGTCCCTTTCCCCCCCTTCTCTGAAGGAGAGGCCCAGTTACCTCCACCCTTCTTCCTCATTGCTAAATATATTGACCTAGATAAGGTGCCATAAGCGGGCATTTGGTTTTGAAGAGCGTTGCTTCTCTATCAGACAAGAATACCTTGAAACTTGTTTGCGGGCAACCGTACAAGCTGATAGACCACAAACTTTGCCTCATTTTAATTCATAAGGCAAACAAACAATGAGCTGTTACTATATAGTGGAAAATACTTTATTCACGTCTTCAAGACAAGTGGAAAATATTTTATTCACGTCTTCAAGACAAGCAACACACTTCAATGGCTTTTCTCAGCTATCCATAGGTCACCAGTATGCAGTTCAAGCTGGTTTCTGTACAATTCTTTCATTTTCTTGTACATCTGGCATTGTATTCTAGACATCCCTAGAATTTTGTACCTCTTTGGGTCCAAATGCCAAAGGAAATTATGACTTTTGCCTTCTTCTTCGTAGCATTGACACGTGCATTTCATGTTTCATGAGTGGATATCTCCCACACATTCACTAAACCTTTCCGAAGCAAACCTCTCCTCCCTCACTACCAACATCTCAGAGGTGACAAGATTCCCTGAAGAAATTGTTTTGCTCCTGTAGGGCTGGATAATGGGATCCATCCAGGTTCTGAAACCCTGGAGCAGCTGAGGGTAGTGCAGCTGCCTGTAACACACGCTGGAGTTTGGGATGCCAAAGCTATTCACTTACTTGACTCCGGCATACAACGGGTCAAAAAACTGAGCAGTCACCATCGCAGCATACCAAGAAACAGCCACCATGGAGCAGAGACCTACCAGAAAAAGGTTTAAAAAGCACACAGGTGAGTGACTCCTTTAATGCCTGTAACAGTTTTAAACCAAGAACAAGCGCTCATTTCATCTAGCTGTGAAAGGAAGTATGGCCAACGTTCTCATTTCAGTATTACCTCCTAAAATAAAGAGGAATCCTCCTGTGACCACAAACTTCATTTTTGCATCTTCGTCGCTCAGCCCGATGTTTGTGCACTTCAAGCCAAGCAGCGAGAGTACCGCAGCTATGAATCCCAGAAGGATGGAAGAAATCATCAAGGCACGGCATGCCTGAACATGAGCTAAGGCAGGAAAAAAAAAAAAAAAAGAGAAAACAAATCAGGATCTAGACAGAAATTAAATTAATCTTGTGCTGAAAAAATAAAAGAGATTAGAGGAAGTGTCAAAATTAATAGGAGCAGTACTGAGTGAATCTTGTGACTTGGTTTAGAGAAGCTTCCCAAACCCTAGAGTGTTTAGCCTTTGAGTCAAACGCATTTCAGAGCTGAACTACACTTATAAGCTCAGTAAACCCTCCTGGGGCTTTAGTAAACCCTGAGAAATTACAGCAAGCCCTTCATTTTTACATTTTTAAATGTAACAGACACATGGTCATTTACAGGAGGAGAAATACCTCTACTCATGAGTCCTGGTGACTTCCTTGCACACAGGACCACCTCTGAGCTCCAGGTCCCAGCCAAGGTGTGCGGGGCTCTGGCACTACGGAGGAATTGGAAAAACGTGCCAGCTTTGCTACTTCCAGTGAAAGATGGGAAAGAAAGTGCTCAAGTTGGCAGCACACTTCAAACCCTGAACGGGAGAAATCAGATCCGAGAGCTGCAGCGCTGCTCTCCAGCCCAGGACATCTCCTGCAGAGAGGGTACAGCTGGCGTGGGCACCTTAGGAACTTTGGTGTGCTGATGATTCTGCAGTGCTTCAGCTCTCCTTCTTCACAGTGTCAACTGCACAAAAACAAGGGCCAGATGATCAACCACCCTAAGAAGGAAGGCCAGACAGGGACCTTGAGGTCCCTTAAAATGGCACCACGCATTTGGCAGGTTCCAGGTCAAATGGCACTTTGGCACCTTTGTAATGAGATAAACATGCCAAGTGTCACCAGTCCAGCAGGTCTTGGCTGCTAACTTTCTTGGACTCAATGACCTTAAAGGTCTTTTTTCCAACCTAACTGAATCTATGATTCTGTGGTTCTAACCACACATCTGAAGGGTCTGAACTGGACTGCAACCAGACTGCTGCATCATTGATGCTAGAATTCAAGCTCCTGCTCCCTGCCATGTCCTCCATGGAAACCTGCTCTCTAGCTCTGCAGTGGAGTGAGTCCATAACTGCAGACAGCAAAAGTCAGGCACCAACACAGAAGGCAAGGTGATAGATTCACACTCGGACTCAGCGGGCTGTACAGCTTTGTGTGGCTTAAGAGTGTTGGTCCTGCAAGCTTCAGAGGTATCCAAGAGAGTAATAAGCAGTCATGAGATAAATATATAGAATTAAAGGATAACATTGTTCAAGGAATAATTATTTTGTCAGGCACTAAATTTACATTTTCTGGGGAAAAAAAATACAGATGGTAACAGAAGTGAAAAGACACCCTCAAAGTACCATCAAGAGTTCAAGGTTTTTGCCTGCAGAAGATCCTGTTAGGACAAGCACTCAGCTCCCACCCCATGGCAGCAGGAATTACCCATAGCAGGGATCCAACAACTTACACTTCAGGTCTTTGGGACTCTCTGCTCCCCCATAAATTTCCAGGACACACAGGCATACCCTGAGGGTAATAGCTTGCAAGCCAATGGCTGTACTATTTTAACAGAAGAGATTTCATACCACATCCTTTTTTGTACCACAACACAGTAACCTCAACAGCCTCAGCTGAGCAGCTTACTTCACAGTCCAGAAATCTCAATTTTTTGTTGTCTTTATATTAAAAATAAGCTTATTGAATGAGATACAAAGTCAGTTCAATTTATCAGTCAATACTAGTTGTAAGAAATTATCCCCTAATCCTGTCGTTGGAAGAAACACCTATGGAACCTTAAAAAGAAGGGGGGGAAAAAGAGTTTTAAAAGCATTTGGCAGCTAACTGATGACTTTATATCAAATGTTTGATCTAGTTGTGACTAGATAGACAGTGCTAGCTATACACAGTAGTGTATTCTTTATACAGTTCTCCCTTTTAACTCTGCAAACTGCTTTTCCCTTCCCCTTGCCTATACCCCTCAAACGTACTGTCATCTTCTCAAGAGCGTAACGGGTCTCCTACCAGATCAAATATAATCTTCCCAAATTCACCAGCCTAGTCATTCCCTTTCTGTCTGGCCCCATTTCTTCCCCCTCCTCCCAGCTCCACGTTGCTATCTGCAGTTCTCCAGGTGCCTTGCTGTTGCTTGCCTTCCTTTCTCTTTTGCTTTAGCACTTCACCTCATGGTGCTGTTTTCTGTGTTGCTTGCTTCAGTTTCTCCAAAACCCACTTTTTTTTTTTTCTTTTTTTTTTTTTTCAGCAGCTCCAAGGTGCTGACCAGATGTGGCTCCCTCGCCCACATCTGCACACACGGGAATGATGCTCTCCAAGGCAACACCCCATGTGAATGCAGCAGTGAGTTATGAGCCAGCCCTTGAAGTGGGTCCGAGGGACACCATCCTGCTGTTGCTGGGTCTAGGAGGTTTAAACAGGGTTCTGTTCCTCTTAATACACACGTGCACTTCAAAACCAATTGTTAGATAACACTGAAGGACGAAAAGAACAGATTATTCCCTAAATAATGAACGCAGGCAGTTTCAGGGAACTGCTGAACTAGTGCCAGAGTGGCTCAACAAAAATCAGTTTATTTCAGACCAAGAGAGAAAGTGGATTTAAAACCTCATTCCCACTAATCCTATATTACACATTCTTCAGATTAGGAGTATCCTCCTCCCTATTTAGTTTAGCCACCTTCCAGTCTCTGTTCAACTAAGTAGGGAGGCATTTTGATTCTGGGATAAGTACCTACATACTGAATTACTCAAGATTAATAAAACCAGCTTTATTTTCTATAAACCTGCTTCCTATCCATGGAGTATGAACTTAGTTGAGTATTTGAGGACACTCCACAGTTCTGCTGAAGGCTACTATAGAGTGCAGGAGGCAGCAGATCTAAATTTCCTGACACTCAGAACCACATCCAACAAGACATTAGTTAATGAGTGTATTAATTTATAACGTAAATTCATTGCATAAATTATACTCATAATATGTATTCCACAGACTCACTGTATTCCTTGCATTAGCTTTGATTTTCAGTCTCGACACACAAACCCCACTGCCATGTCTTAGCTATTTCTTACCTATTATATGGCAAAACTCCAGCTCCAGGACATTAGCTAAGCATTGGAAAAGATGGCCTATACAATAATTCCCAATAAACGCAGGACTGTCATAAGATGTGTTAAAAAAAAGTCTCCTACTAATTCCTCCCACAAGGTGCTAGAAAACAGATTAGACCATATTTAAAATGCCTATTAAAATAAATGCTTCATCAAGTGACTTCATTTGCCTTACTTTACAGCCTTTCCTAATGGGCTTGACACATTCTGCTGCTTAAGAGATTTTTTTTATTACTCCAACCCACAAAGTCCTTCTCAGCCAGTTACTTTCCAGTACCACCAGATTAACAAAACAAAAGCCTTTCTATGTTTTTTTTCCCCCCAAGAAATTTTTAAGCAATATGAAGTCTGCACAAAGTCACATACCAGGCAGTGCAAGCATAGAGTCAAATTCTCTGCAGTTGGATACTCCAGTGCTGTCTTCTGCACAGCTCTTCCACAGGTTTTCAAACAACGTAGACGTCGTGATCACACTGCCATGTATACTGGAGACTTTCCAGTAATTATTTGGCAAAGTAGCTCCAATAATCGCCCACCCACCCAAGCACAAAAGAAAACCAACAATTTCCAACGCAGCAGTCATGCTTGTGAGTAGTAACAGTTAAATATCCTTATAATTAGATTACAATCAAGTGAAGCCTTTCAGAAGCCTCCTTGCTGTTTTATCTCTGGGTTCACTCCAAAATGAGGCTACCTTTGCTCTTTGCTCAACCCGAGATAAGGCTTACCGCTCATGACAATAAGAAGTGGGAGTAGTTCATGATAAAGATATTAACATTAAAAAAAAAAAAAAAAAACAAATTACAATATTAATTCTTTTAGTGACAAAAGTAGCCCATTCTTAGTCTCAGCCTAGAAAATCCGGTCAGTATTTCTACAAAATATCTCAAGAGTGATAATGATGGCAAATATTTTCTTTCTGTCTCTCCTCTGAAGTCTACTGGGGTTTACACAAGAATAAAATTGTTTGCAATTTTTTTATCGATCTCAAATCAAAAAGCTTTACTGTGTTATTGTCTTGATGAGTCAAGCATAAAAAAAAGCTTGAGAAAAAGAGCTTTGTTCTGCTGCGAGAAAATTTAGCACATTTTTTGGAGTTATGGTCATAAGTAATCCATAGCAACCATCCTGCCAGCTCCTTTCAGGAAGGTTAAGTCTGTGGATGAGTCGTTTCCATTAATATTTTACAGTCTATCGATTTATAGTTAAACACATTCAGTCTTAAAAATAGTCCCACTTACACTGGAATTCAGTTGTAATTCTGTTTCACGGAAACGCAGTATCAGGGAATGAATAAGCCAGTGTGATAGACCTATCTCCAAAAGGAAAAACATCATGAAGGAAAACAGCTATATGAAAATAAAATAAAATAATATAAAATAAAATAAAATCATACCTAGCAGCTGACTGCATCTGTTTGTCAGAATATCTCAGTATTCAAAATAAATAAATAATGGGATCTATTCTAGGCAAAGCAGAAGCATGTTCAACTTGGTTTACTTGCCTCTGCTCTTAACTGGACAAAATCAAAGGCTCAATTCACATCACCCACTAGCGTTAATACCTTAAACTGCTTGTGTATCCAACCAGGGTTAACCATTTCTTGCAGTGATAATTTCCTGGAGATAACAGCAGGTTGAGTCAGAGTTTCTTCATAAAATAATCCTGCTGTGATGCAACATGGTAAGAGATTCATGACATTTACATAAGGACTGCCGGCAGGATTAGCTGTTGAGAGGATCACAACTTGCCCAGAACAGGTATCTGGGGTTTTTTTTCCCCAAATTCCTGGTTATTTTAAGCTAATGCTGTAGGCTGGGATGTTCAGCTGCAGAAGGACAGATACTACAATTCCACCATGACGTTTGCAGCCAAGAGGATCTTTGAAATTGATTTAATTAAGAGAAGATTTGGCAGCCCAGCCAGTGTGGTGCTGAGCAGCTCTGTACTTGCAATCTTCTAAAGAAACTACACGGTGTGTGGTCAGAATCGATCTTCTCAGGTGATTTTTACAGAATTCCCTCCTGTTCAATCACTGCAAACTGAAAAATGATGGCACAGTAAATCACACAGCATCAGTATACCAGAGTGCCTGCATCCCATTAAAAGCCCTTCGGAGTTTCAGATGAATTTATCCATACACGGGTGCTACTCTGGTGACCTCAGCGATCGCATCTGCTGACAGCACTGTCAAAGTTGAGTTTGGTTGGGACCTTGAATCAGAGTGTCCCTAGATTTAAGAATTTAATTAAAAAAAAAAATATATATATTCCTAATGAAGAAAGCTGTTTCGACAGGCACTCACAAAGCACATACATGAACAGAAAAGATTAAACTGCAGACCTGGAATGTATGAGTTTTTCCTATATGGCAGCAAGCATTTTAATGCTTCCCTTAAGGAATACTCAATGGGGTTATTCTTCACTAAATTTCATAAACTATAGTTTGCTAAGTAGTGGATGTAACAGCAAATGCAGGAATCTCTGCACCAGCAGCATAAAAGAGCTGACGTTGCTACTTCACACCAACACCATCCGTGACTTGAGAGCTTTCCTTCAGACTTGCTCTTACCCGGCCGGGTGAACTGAACACCCGTCGAACGGTCTGGAGGTGTTTCTGGAGCACATTTCCCTGCTTTGCTTCATCCACGAGGAAACCAAACTGCACACACCAAGACCACTCTGCAATGCAAACCAAGTGCAGTCAATGGGAACAATTGGAAAATGAATGACAAAAGTGTACTCCTGCTGTAAGGAAAAGGCTAATATAGACATGCCGAGATGTGGCCGTACCGATACACGGCCAAGGTTAGAAATTGCTCCTAAATCCTCTGATGTTCTCAAAACAGGGCATATTTGCATGTAATATGGTTGAGAGAGGGTTACCAGGCAGAAAGAGGGCTTTTAAAAAAACTCAGATCAGCCATTAGAGTTGGGGGAAAAAAAAAAAATACTGAAAATATTAACCTGTTAAAACTTTGATCAACATGAGCTGTACCTTTCTGATCACTCCTGTAGATTTGTTTCCAGCCCCAGGAATGCTGACTGGGCACTGCAAGAAGAGAAACAGCCCTGTCACACACAGCAATTACTCTGCAGGTGGCCACGTGACATACCTGTCAGTTGGCATGAGGAACCCTGCACTGATTTTCAGGGGGGACACAGTTCTCTGAAGAGTTGGAGATGATCCACCGAGCCCTGCCAACCAGGAGTCCTCTCTTCCAATGATGAGGGACATGGAAAGGCTGGGAAGAGAACTCCTCAAGGCAGCTGCTTCTGTTCACCGAGAACTCTTCTATTCTTAGGGAACACTTTCTTTCCATGTTGGGTGTAATGAAACTGCATTTTAAGGAAAGGAGGCTGTCCCACATTGACTCTGCTTGTCTGAAAACATGTTTCTCCCTGTTACAAGAGGCCACACCATCGTAAGCATCCGTGCCATCCTGCTGCCATGTACGAGAAGTAAAGGGCTGTTGGCCTTTAATTTCCAGAAACCATATCTAAGTTTCTAGATGAAACTTGGGCATCCCGGTATCTAAATAAAGGAAGTCTCAGAGAGGAGCAGAACAGTATGAAAAGCTGAGATTTTCTCTGATGCAATGAGTAGCATTTTTTAAATCCTTGGGAGCGTATGATCAGCCTCCTTTGGAGGCTACAAATTCTGGTCTCCTTACAGGATGCTGATACTTACTCTTAAACTGGCACCATCACTACAAAAGCAGATGAGGCCACTGAAGCCAGCGCCCTGAAGAAGAACCACAAATATGCTGAATCTTGAGAGTTACCTCTTGAGGGTTAAGCTCTCACATTTGAGAGACCTGCCCTAGAGTGAGGCAGCTCTGACTGCAGCAGAGCCCATGACAGTGTCAAGAAAAACAAACGTTCACAGCCTGCGATACGTGGTATTTGTAAGTTTTGAGCGCTGGGCATCGTGAACAAATCAGCTGGAAAAAGTCCAAGCAAAAAGCAATGACAATAATCAGAGGGCCTATAAATCAGGGACCTGTAAAGCAGGGGAGGCTTGAAGAAATGATTGCATGATATAACTCATAATGTGACCGCACAACACCGAAACTTGTAAAAGAATAAATGCAAAGCTCTATGTAAGACAGAAAACTTAAACTGTCTTCAAAAGCTATGTGGTTACTGTTCCTACACTAGGTTTTCTGAGGAAGGAACTTGAGGTCATTCCTTCCTAGTCCTTTACCATAAAAATGATGCTTCCAGAAAATATATCTAAACTCCAGAACAATCCAAATAAATGATCTGCAATCCTACAAAGACAAGTCTTCTCTTCCTATTTGCAGGTAAGCTACCCTGCTAGCACGGGCTGCATCAGAAAACACAGAAGCAACAGTCAGACAGACTTATTTTCATTTAAGCCGATCACCTCTTGAGAAATTCCAGAAAAAAATACACAGATTTAGCACACAGTATCAAACAAGTTCTGGAATATCTAAGAAGTCCTGTCTCACATTAAAGCACAAAAAAAGCACCAGTGCTCATTGACCTGTGAGGTGCTTGTAGGCAAGAATTAGGCAGAGTTAAAGGACGCTGCTTCTTCCAAAACAAGACGAAACCCGTATCTTAGATTCGCTGTATACCACCCACTCATCTACAGCAACACAACAGAGATGGCAACAAAGCCATCAGTTACTGAGCTGAATTGCAGGGTGAAGCACATGGGTTTCACAAGGGTCCTTTAGCCTGCCTGCAAGTGCTACAGGACAAATCCTGTCCACACTGGACCCCCCAGTACAAACCGTCCAACTGCGGTCGCGTGCTGTCCATGGAGAAGGAACAAAGCTGCAGCCCTGGACTTGAGGTACCTATTCCCCACACACTTACTGTCTGAACTCAGCATGTAGGGTAGTGTCTTGCACTGTAGTGATCCAAAAGCAGACACTGCACAGTCCATCCAAAGACCTTCAGAAACCCAGTCCGCAGGTACCAGCACCGCGGCGGTGTCTGAAACTGTCCATCTGTTGGACATGGTAGTGACGAGCGAAGTGGTGAAGCCTGCTAAAGCCACCAGCAGTACACAGATCTGTAGAGAAGACGATGCCATTCTCCTGACAGAAGATGTTTTCAAAGAAGCTTTCCAAAACTTCTGACGTTAGGAACCTGTTGGAACAGTTTGTACACGTAGAGCATGTGGAGTTACCACTACACGAGCCCGAGATGCCTACCTCCAAAATTATTTATCACATAAGGGGAATTGTAGAACTGGAATCTAAATTTCATCAAAGAAGTGGAATACTTAAATATTCTATGACATCTAAGTATCTTCTTAGGACCACTTTTATTACTGTACATGCTTACCACAAAAAAAAAAATACCAACAGAGCAAAACTAGAGGACCCCAACCAAGGAATTCCCTAATTTGAATTTGCCACATTTCATCCGTTCTTTACTTGTTGACCAACACAGAATTCTTCAAATATTAAAACTAGCAAGTGCTTTAAGAAATTACAAATCTCCCCAGTACCCTATCCATACAAATTTAAAGCAAAATAAATGTTGATACTCACGGTTCGGGTATGTTTCCAACCTGTTTCATCTGCCTTCCTGCTAGACACTAGTGTCAGCACTTTGTGAGGACCACTTTGATCAAACACGTGAAAGTTTTGTACTCTTTAGGACCTTTCCCCCCATTCTAAAAATCAAGGACCCAGGGCCAAAGCTCTGCCCGACTGTTGCACAAAGGCTCGGACGCAGCTTTTCGCTACAGTGAAACTTCAGTCAAGCAGACAACTCGAACAAGAAAACTCCAACAGAACCATGGAAATTAGTACCAAAGATGGTCAGAACAACCTGGCAACCATCAGCATATATCTGGCTTTAGTCAGTGCCACCAGGCTGCCCACACACCATCGGACTCCAAAGTCATACAGGAAAATATCATTACAATTTTCACCATTATTATTATACTTGAAACTGCTGTTGCACTTGACACTGTTGGGGTTTAGGGTCAGGGCAGCACCTTAGACCTGTAACAGATGCTCTCTGTTAACCCCACTCTCTCCCCAGAGGGAGTGAGGAAGAGAGACTCAGCAATTGGAAAAGGAAACCAGAACAGCTAAAATGAAAATAATAATAAAAATGGAATATATACAAATGTATACAAGACAGAAAAAGCTGGGGCCTTGGTCTGCACACCAACTCTTGGTACTAACGCCGAGCAGTGGGTTTCTTACTGCCAGAAGCAGCCACTCTCTGAGAAAACCCACTGCTGACTTTAGACAGGGCAGTGAGTTAGAAGAACTGAGCTGAAAAGTAAAATCACTGATCAGAATTAGCTCTGTTCTCACTCAAACCAGCAGTCACCAAGACACTGTTTTCATTAAAGGAGGCCTCTCTCCATACAAGACAGGAAAAACCTGACTGAAGGCAGGATTTGTTTTAGGATGCAGCCCACGCTGTGAAGGAATACCCAAGTTTTCTGCGTTAAAATAAAAGAAAAAAGGAGCATTTAAACCTCCCCCCATAATAATTCATTCTAAATGACTGCAACACTCAGACATTGATTGCACAAGAAAAGGATTAAGTTTATTGCACTCTTAAAACTGTGTATATTCCACTACACAAGTTAAACCTCTGAGGAGGGAGAATTAGAATATCTGAAATAAATTATAAACTTAAACTAAGCAACAAATTCAAGCAAGCTTCACATCCCATGGGCAGGCCCATAATCCAGATTAGTATCTCTGGCCATTCCAGAGGCATGCCCCGTGCAATCACAATTTGCTCCTGGCAGTAAGGAAAAGCAGGCAATTCTATATGCTCTGCACTCTCACTATGGATAGGACATCTCTCAAAGTCATAAACCCAAATTTCTCATTAAAATATTGCAGGTTTCAAAGGGAGGAAGCTTGGAAAGCAGATTTCACAAGCAGAAAATTTCTTCCACTATGATCCAAACTCAACCATGTTAGAGCAGGACTATTAATACCATTTTAAGACTATTAATACCATTTTAAGACTATTAATACCATTTTAAGAGCCCATAAAGCTCAGAGCATCATCCCTCCCGGACTGCACACATAGGCTATGTACAAATAAGAGCTGCCACATGATTAAAAACAAGCCCTGGGAGAGCAGGAAGATCACCTTAGAATAAAACCAGCACAGCTAAAATGTAAGTGATTTGAACATAGGACAGGAAGAGTTAACAAAGAAAAATAGTTAAGTCGCTTAAACAAACAAATCAGTCCTGATAAGGTCTCTGGAAGCAAAATCAAGTGATAAAGGTGCCTAAACTGGAAAGTTATATAACTCTTTTAATTCTCATTTTGGTACATAGAAAAAGAGACAAAGAGCATTGATTACAGCACTGGTTTCATTTGCCAACGTATATATACATTTTAACACCAGCAACACATGGCTTTGAACCTGATAATTGTTTCTTAGTTGAGGGAAATTCTGAGGCTGACCCATGGCCAGCAGTGCAATCAGAAAAAGATAAAATGCAGATTTAAATACAGTACTAAACCACTTAGAGCAGTATCCCACCACAACCTTACAGAGGTTTCCTCAGGTCAGAGTCCAGCCTTGAGTTAAGGAGACTCAGTACTTGTCATGGGGGGAAAAAGAAACCCAAACAAAATAAAAATAAGAGGAACAATGTTAATTCATTTCCTCTCCACTTCCAAATGTTTTCACTTTGTAACCGTGCTCCTGAACTTGCTGTAACTTATTAATAGCCTAATCAGGCTTATAGCCATTGGCAATTACAATATGCAGATCGTTCCCATCTTGCTGTTAAGTTTCCCTCCACACAATGGAACTACAGAATAATCTGGGTTGGAAGGAGACACGGTGACAACCTCCCAGGGCAGCACAGCTTCAAAACCGGGACCAGTCACCCAAGCCTTTTCCAGTCACAACAGAGCAGCTTCCAGGGCTGGGGATGGCACAACCACTCTCCTGTGGACTGTGTTCCTCACACCCACGCAGAACTTTTCCTGCTGCCTCTTGTCCTCCTCGTGAACCTCCAATATAAACCACACTTTATGCCGTTGCTCCATTCTGTCAGCTCTGCACTCTGATCTCTGGAGGCCCAGGTGTGCCTGGGAGGGAGGTCACTTGGCTGTCCCGTTAAGTATCTCCATGACAACCGAGGTAGCCAGAAAGGTGCTGTGACCTCCTGAAACTTAGAAATTACAGGTTATTTTCAAAGCAAACACACCTATTGTCCATTTAATTTCAGAAGGGTGGTGGTGTTTACAGCAGTGGCTGGGCAGGGCCTGCTCCCTGCCGCAGCAAAGCCTCACCAGCATGGAGACCTCCCTGGGAAGAGCAGCGCAGCACCAGGGACTGGACTCCCAGCAGCGAGGGGAACCACAGGACACACGGAGTCACCTGTCCTGGGTGAAGGGAATAGCGGTGAGGAGGCGGTGGGTTGGGAGCAGTCAGTCACACACAGCTCTTGGCCGGAGCAGGCCCGTGGAGACGTGAGGTGAACCAAGGCGGATGGAGCCCCGCAGAAGAGCAAGGCAATGCTGAGACAGCACCCCCGGCCTCCTCCCTGCCTCCTGAGCCCCCGGTGAGGAGGGGACGGGGTCTGCCTATTCCAGCAGGCTTCGAGAGCAAAGAACACATTAAAACCACGGAAGCCCCTCTCACACGGCCAGGCTGGATGGGGCTTTGAGCAAGCCGCTTTGACGGGAGGTGTCCCTACCCGCGGCAAGGGGGGGGTTAGAACGAGAACGAGCTTTAAGATCCCTCCCAACCGGGAGGGGACCCGGGACGTAAAGCAGCTGCCACAACCATCGTGGCGGCCGAAGGCGGCCCTCGCAGCGCCGGCCCGGCCCGACCCTCTCGGCATGGCGGCCGGGGCGGGACTCGGGCGGAGCCGACCCCACGGTGATGCCGGGAGGGACGGAGCAGAGATGGCGCCCGGCTGCCCCGGAAGGGCTTGGCGCTGGGGGTGGGGGAGGCGCCCAACATGGCGTGGCGGTGCTGGGCCCGCGCCTGGGGCCCGCGGCCGCACAGGTACCGGGGAGGGGAAGGGAAGGGCCGGGGCGGCCGCGGCGGCGCTGGGGAAAGGGGTCGGGGGCGATGCTGACGGGTGCGCGTCTCTTCCCCCGCAGAGTGACGGTGCTGCTGGAGCAGCGGCAGGGTTTCCGCCGGGCGCGGCCGCGGCCCGAGGAACCCCCCGCACCCGCACCCGCCGCCGCCGCCGAAGCGCGGCCGGGCCGGGCCCTCCCGCGCCGCAGCCTCTGCCCGCCGCCGCCTCCCACCAGCGCCGGCCGCCCCTCGCCGCGCCGCCTGCTCAAGCCGCTCTTCTTCACGGTGGGGGTAAGCGGCTCCTAAGGGGGTGGGGTGGCGGGACCACGCCGGTGTCAGCGCGGGGTTTGTGCCCGCGCACCGGGCCGAGCGACGGGGAGCGGAGCAGGGCCCGCCTGGCTGCCGCGGGGCGCTGCGTTCACTTTGTAGACTCGTGTAGCACGGCTCGGGTTGGAAGGTACCGCGGAGATCATCTTGTCCAACCTCTTGTGGGATGGGGAGCCCGGAGGAGATGATCCAGCCCCGCTGGTCTGGGCTCCTCCTCAACATCTCCAGTGATGGAGACCCCACTGTATCCCGGGGGAAGCTGTTCCAGGGATGGGTTGTGCTCAGTGTAAACTTCTTTCCTATATTAAGATGAAATTTGATTTTTATCTGCTATCCCCCCCCCCAGTTCACAGGCTCTGCCTTTGGATCCGCTGCCATCTGGCAGTATGAGTCGCTCAAGTCGCGGGTCCAGACCTACTTTGAAGAAGCTCGAGCAGACTGGTTGGATAAGATACGGCCCCAGAAGAGGGGGGACTTCAGAAAGCAGGTACACGGAGCCAGCCCCGCACCGGCCGCTCCTGGGTGGGTCCCTGCGAGGCTGTAGAACACAAGGGCATCTTTCCTCTGGTGTAGGCACATCCGCGAGCACATACATCAGATGCTTGCCTAATTTGTAACTTGGAGAAATAATAGGTTATTGGCAAATGATACCTTTCTGGGAAAAAAAAACCCAACACAAACTGATAGAATGATTTCTAGAAAATTAGCTCATGGTATCACTGCAAAAGCTATGCTGGAGAAAAATACCATTTTTGCCCTGAAATGCAGGGAAGAGAGGTCACTAATAGTAGCAGTTTCCTATATAAACTAGCTACCTTTTGCTTTTTTTGCTACAAAAGACTATTCTTTCTCTGTCTCTCAAAAGTGAACATGAAATTACTGAAGAGGACAGAGCTAGGTTAAAGTCTGAGCTCTAGGAATAATATGTTTTTTAATGCCCTGGCTTCTGAGGTATATTTTCAACTTTCACCTCACAAATATCAGGGCTTTTTCCCCTATGAGGGCTGACATTTCCATACAAATACTTGGGAGTTTGGGCAGTACGAACGATCTAAGTGCTGCGAGACTTGCTATAGATTTAGTTGACACCCAGAAAGCATCAGTCAGTTAGTTCTCAATTAAGTGTATTTAAAACTAAACTAATCATGCGTGTATGCTTTACCATTTGTTTCAAGGTAACTGCTGTGGCTTGTGATAGACCAGGCTTGGTTACCTTCAAGCCTGCTTGTCCAAGGGAAGTTGGGCTGAGTGTGGAGCTGGAGAAGCACCGAGGTGCTGGGTAGGACACAGAGGAGCTGGTTTTGTAATGGGAATCGTGTGGTGCGTGTCTCAAAATGGGCACATTCTGTGGGTTAATGCTGTGGGCAGCTCAGCACCACAGCTGCTCGCTTGTATCCCCCATGAACCCCTGGTGGGATGGGGGAAGAGGAAAGGAAGAATAAAAGCAAAAGAATTTGGGGGTAAAGATAAAACAGCAATCAAAAAAAGAAAAAAAAATAGTTAAATAAGTGAAGGGTAAGTGGGAGAAAAGAGAAGGGGGATAGACCAGTGCCCAGCCAGCTCATGAGCAAAAAGGTGGCTAAACCTCCTAAAATCTCCTCTTTCCCTTTTACTGTGGCAGGGAATATCTATTCCATTAGTTTGGGTCACCTGCCCAGTTGTGTTTCCTCCCAGTCTGTCCAAATCAAAAGCACAGAAAGGACAGAAATCTAAAGCTCAGCACCCCGTATGAGCTGCTCAGCTCCGAGCTGTGCTGCACTGGGGCTGGCTTTCTTCCTCAGTGTATATGAACTGCAGGCTAGATTGTGATTGCCACTTCATACTTTAAACAGTTTTGGGTTTATACTTCTGTTTTTCTTCAAAACCTGAAGGAGAAGAACTGGTGATTAGCTGTCCAAAAAACATCCAATGAAAAACAAATCAACAAAAAAACACCAAAACAAACAAACAAAAACACCAAAGCAAAACTAACCTGTTGTTAATAGGCTTAAACTTCTAATCCCCAACTTCAACTGGTAAGTTCTATTTTTACAAGTTCAGGATCCCCCAGTAGCTTCTGAGGACATCCGCTTCACGCACTGTAGGAAAACAGCCTTTGTTTTGTGTTCTTACACTGGGCAGCTTGGTAGGAAATACCAGTAACTGTATCCTGTGCTGGAGAATTCAACAATAAAAATGTCATGAAGTTGTTAGTTTGCTATCAAATAATGAATGATTTGTTTTGTACAGCATTATTTCCCCCCTGCCTTCGACCTACAGATAATTTTGCTGATGTTGTCCCCATCGATACGGTTGGAACGTTGAGCTATCAATGAAATATTTGTCCAGAATAATTCTGAAAGCTGAGGAAGGGAAAAGGGGGGTGGAATTTGTCTCTGTGGGCTGACTGCGCTCAAAATAAACTTTTTCAGGGGTTTTAAACCCAGGAGGGCTGGGTGAGCTGGACGCAAGGGGGAATGGATTCCACATCTTGTGAGCCACCTCTGCAAAAGTGACCCTGGCACAAAAGTGGGATCTCTCAAAGGTGGGTGGTGTGATGTTAGCATTAGGGTGAGGCTCAATCCAGGCAGGGTTTATGCTAACTTTGGCTAATCTGCTAAAGGAAGCATTATGGGCTAGATCCTGGTTTAGTACAAGCAGAGGTAAACCCATGGAGTTGTGTAAAAGGATAACACCCTTTTTTTTTTTTTTTTTTGGCAAAAGATATTTTTTGAAAAGAAGAGTAGGTAACTATTCTTGAGCAAGGAAACACCAACTGGAAAAGCTAAACCAGTCAGAAATAATAATAAAAAAAAAAGTTTGAAACCACTTAACAGATTTCAAACAAATACTTTCCTTTCTTAAAAAGGTAGAACCTCACACGACTGCGTTTGAAATTGCAAATCCTCTGCAGTGGCACTGATGTCCAGCAATTCTGTTGTAGGTTAACAGCTGGTGGAATAACCTGACTGAGGGTCAGCGGACTGTGACAGGTTTGTGTTAGCTTACAAGTATTAGACATTCACAGGAAGAGAAATATGGCAAACAGGTACAGTATGTTAAAACTGATGGCTTTCATACCACGTTTAGGTTGTTGGGCACAAAGCATGTGTAAACCTACGTCCGTACATACACTATTTCTTCCACCCTTCCTTCTCACAAACTTTTTTTTTGTATGTGCATTAAAAAAATTCCTGTGCATCCATGTGAGAGAGTGTTGAGGGTTAACTAGAATCTTCCCCTGGCAACATTTGGCTCAGGAACTGTAAAAACCAGCAAGTGCTTGTAGAAGGAATAGGTGTGCATAGATATAGTCCACTGAGATGTGGAAGTAAAATTCCCTAATAGTTGCTTCCTATTTGTAGCATGATGTACGTAATACAGCAAAAAAATTACCTTGTGAGCTTTCCATTATGGTGTAGTTTTGGTTGGATAGCCTCATGTAACTGGAAACCCCCAAGATAACTGTAACGTGGAGAGAAATTTAAGAGAACTTGATCTGAATCTAAATAAAGTAGCTGAGCCATATCCACTGTTACATATTCTACATTTCTACTGAATCTGTAAGAGCAGGTTGTTAGCATGAGATTACTTAAATGCTATTTCTACATCATATACTTTGCTACGTAAACACTGTAGGAAAAAAACTTTTCAACCAACTTACTCTTCAAAGAGTTGACTCCCAGTCTAGCAATAGATTGCATAAGGGCTGAATGTTGTCAGCAAAAATCATCTCAGGCCACTCACTTAATGAGTGCTGTCCAAAAGTTCTGTACAATGCTTTGAATTGCTCCTTGGTGTGTAGGCCAGGTCATGACACAGCTACAAATACTGTATTGGGGCCAGGGTGGTGAAGATTGATATTCTGTAGTCTGTAGAGCATCTTTCAGCATCTAAATCTCACAAGCAATACAAATTCTAGTTGGTAGGCCCCGAGCTGTTCAGACACTTACCCCTGATTGCCATAACATCTTGATGTAGCACGCAGGAAAAATATTTCCTCTAATGAAAGAGCATGCTGGAACAAGGTGGAGTGTCAAAAGAAAGAGATCTGTTGGAAGTTTTTGGTTCTAGGACTGGTGTCATCGTTTTTCACAGTTCTTACATTGTGTTGCAAACTTCAAATATTGAATAATTATGTGACATTTACCGTTATGTAAAGGAATCACAATTATTTTGCCCTTTAACATTTCTAGCTATTATAAAACATTAAAAAAAAATAAATGCTTGCATAGAAATAGAGAAGGCAGTGTAAACAAAAAAAATCCCAGTAAATTTACATCATTATGTTTCTAATCATTTACATTCTTATTTAAAACAAAATAAGATGGCAAAAAACCACCTGTGAATTAAAAAGCTGTCTCCCAAAGGTGACCGTGCCTTAGCAATGCCAAACTTTTACATTTGATCTGTAAGCAGTATCTTTACAATTCCCTCAAAAGTAAAGGTCTTCTCCAGGTCTTCTCTCCTCCGTGCACAGCTGGATGTGACTGTGCAGGAGTTGGGTGGTGGTTGGGCATAAGCAGCTAGAGATGCAAGAAATGGGACCTCTTCAGCTGGCTCTTGTTTCATGGGTTCTGCAGTGGAATAGAAGTTTGAAACCGCAGCTTGAACGCCTTCAGTAGAGATTTTGTGGGCTGTTGTGTTCATTGCACTGTATGTTTGCAATGAAATGTCATATTTCTGAAAGGCTTCCACTGTATAAATACAGCTTTCAGTATTTTTCCTTTGTTTTTTCTAAAGAAGTGGATACTGCTTTTAATGACTAGCAAAGAAAAAGTGTGGTTCTTGGAAGCTGACTTTTGCATGCTTGTTTACAGAAAGCTTTATGGTGTCACATTCACAATTTGCTTCTATTCTTTTTCTTTTCCTCTTAATAGGCATTATAGCTGCAAATGTCTTTGTATTCTGTTTATGGAGGCTGCCTGGCATGCGACGGATTATGTTTACATATTTCACCTCAGATCCATCCTCCAGTAAGTGAACAGTAGTTCAGGTGACCTTTCTACACTGGGACACAGTAGAACCTCTGATGGTACTGCAGAAGCTTCAGCTGACCTATGGCTTACTTGTAGCTCCATCACCTACGAGCAATCTCAGCCATGCCGAAACACATAATTCTGCTTAGACAGGAAATCATGTGTAGGGGGGATAAAGTTACAAGTGATGGATCTGTCATTTTAAAACAAACACTGGTGCTTTTCTAAATATTGTGATGCCCAAACTGTTGCCTGCTGTCTGGCCTTTCACTGCAGTCAGTAGGATGCAACTCCTGTTTCAGTGAGGAAAGCTTTTTGAGAAGTAGTTTTGAGTCCATCTCTCTAGCAGAGTGGTAGGTGCTCATGTAATACATTAAAAAAATCTTTCACCATATACAGAAATAAAATCTCTTTTTTCCTTTCCAAAGACAAGAGACATGTCATGAGATAAAGTTTTATGTGGAACATTCCCCTGGAGGTAATTTAAGTCTTTCTAAAGTACCTGTTTGTACAGCTTTTATCTCTGGGGTGTAGGTTCTGCGTTTCAAAAGGCATTGCAGGGAATGTGAAATTTGTCACATTTCTGGGTGTACTACCTAGTTAGTGTTTGAGAATTCTAAGCATAATTGACCCATAAATTGATCAAGTCCTGATAAATTTCTAGTCTGCATGACTTGTAAGTTGAAGCAAATTAAAACACTGACTTTGTATTTTTCCATTGATTTTTCTCTCTTCTAGGAGCCCTGTGTTCTCCTATGCTGCTCTCCACGTTTAGTCACTTCTCTCTATTCCACATGGCAGCAAATATGTATGTTTTATGGAGCTTTTCCAGCAGCGTTGTCTCTCTTCTGGGATGTGAGCAGTTCATTGCAGTGTATCTTTCTGCTGGTAATGTTAAATATTTTTATTTATGACACTGAAAAATATAAATATGTATTCATGCAAGTGAAGTGTGTGCATGGTTAATAGATGGACCCTGACAGATGGACCTTGTTCAGTCCCACATATCTCTCTGCAGTGCTTATTTGCTGTCATACAGAATTTTCATGGGTTTAGAATATTTGGCTTCAAAAAAGCATCTGCATTTAATTCATGCTTAGCTACAAAGTAAAGTATCTCCTGCTACAGACTCATGGGAATCTCACGGGGAAAAGATGACAGTAAATTCAAGTTAACAACAACAGAATCACACAATGGTAGGGGTTGGAAGGGACCTCTGAAGGTCATTGAGTCCAACCCCCCTGCCAGAGCAGGACAAAACTAGAGCAGATCCCTCAGAAATGCATCCAGACAGGTCTTGAAACTCTCCAGAGAAGGAGACTCCACAGCCTCTCTGGGGAGTCTGCTGCAGTCCTCTGTAACCCTTACAGTGAAGAAGTTCTTCCTCATGTTGAGGTGGAACTTCCTGTGCTCCAGCTTGAATCCATTGCCCCTCATCCTACCACAAAGCACGAGTGATAGGACACAAGCATAAAACCCAAACACAAGCATAAAACCCAAACCCACACCACCTATACTAGCTTCTCTAGGAAGATGTTCAGATGATGTTGTTGTGCTTTCTAGCATTGTTTCCAGTAGTCCTTTTTTTTCTTTCTAGGAGTTATCTCCACTTTTGTCAGTTATGTTGCTAAAATGGCCACTGGAAGGTTTGAACCCTCTCTTGGAGCTGTAAGTATCTCAGAACATTTATAATGATCTCTGAAGCCATTTTCAAAGCCTGCTGTACTTTTTAACCTGCTTAAAAAAACAAGAATATATTTGGGATAATGGAAACTAGGAAGATTTACCAAAACCAAGTAACCAGGCAGTGAATCCTGTGCACGAACGTGCCTGTTGAAATATGTGTAAACTCTTGCAGCAGCAGCCCAGAACTAATGCCATTTAATGCTGATGGCTTGTAACTCAGTACGTAACAGCAGGACTTCTTGACACTGAGCAGATAGTTCAGCTCCATAACTTATTTCATAATCATGTATCAGTCTTCTCTAAGTGAAAATAGAACAGAGAGACTGTAATCAGACAATCAAAAATCAGCATGTGATACCAGTGGAAGTTGTAGGACATTCTGTGCAGAAAGGGCAGTGCTCCTGCTGAAAGTCTCACGGTATGAAAGGTAAGAGGCAGGCTGAGGAGGGGTTGCAGTTGGCTGTTCTTTACAAGAATTTTTAGTAGTAGAACATTTTTTAAACACTTAACTTGCTCTAAGTTTGAGGAGAACCTAGCCATTTGCCAAGTTTTAAAGGCTTCTTAACTTACTTTACTAAATAATTCTGATAAAAGCCAAAAAGTCAGGTTCTTATTTTTCAATTAGAATGAAAAAAATAATCTGAGCTGTCTTAAAGTTGGAATTTTTGGTAGTGCTGGCTATATATTGTCCCTTTATCTTGTGAATAAACTGTATCTGGAGCAAGTTACTTTCCATTAGTCCTACTGATCTGAGCTTGCTGAAATTGCCACCCATTATGTTATTACTGTCTTCACAGCCTTTCCATTGAGATATTTCATGGATACAAAAGCCCATGGTCAATTTAGCACAGCCCAGGGAGCTGCTTGTTGCATTGACAAAAGATTTCTTGTCCCTGTCCATCTGTTATTTTCCTTGTTTTGGTACAAGCTTCAGAATGATTCCCTTCATCTGAGATGTCTGTGTTTGATTAATATAGGTTTGATTTTTAGAATATACTGGGGGGGAAAAAAAAGCACACTAACATAAATTAGTATCTTTAAAATCTAGAGGATTATTTCTTAATTATATAAGAGCATCTGAGGGGTGGGGTTTTTTTCACCAGTATTTATAATTTCAGGTATTGAAATTAAATAAAGGTGTATATTGTTCTGTTTTAATTCTCAACTGTGCTGTGGTTTACCACAGGGTTGCATTTGAAAATAAAAGCCAAAATGAAAATGGGCTCACATGCAGAAGAATAAATTTTCCCTTATGTAACAGCTCACTTTGATGTATTTTAATGTATTTACAGTCAGGAGCTATAATGACTGTCCTTGCAGCTGTATGTACGAAGATGCCAGAAGCAAAACTAGCCATCATATTTCTTCCAATGTTCACATTTACAGCGGGAAGCGTAAGTGCCTTTGAACTTCAAAGAAATCCTAGACTAAAAACATGTTCCCGAGCACATATCCTCATCATTTGTGTTTCAAAATGACTTTAACAGCTTAGAAAGAGAACACAGATCATGGAAGTCCTGGGGATTAATTCTGAATTGTCCCAGCCTGGCACGGTCGTTACACAAGCGTGCAGTGAACTCAGAATGATCCTAAATTCCAGCCTCCGTGGGTCTGTTTCAGATCTGATACTGAGAGGTGAAAGAATTTGGGAGGGACTCAGGTTCACCAGGCTGAAGAAATGTACTGTTCTTTCCAATGGGTGATGGTTTTTATAGCAGCCCTTATTACAGGCCAAGCTAATACTGCTGCACTCTTTTTGAAGAGAAAGTTACCAAGATTGGAAAAACAGAATTTCACATCTCGAGGGAAATAACATTCCAGGCCTGGGAGAATACCTGCCTCCTCATTTGGATACCATCTTTTGGTACTTTTAAGAACACCCCTGGGATTAGAAACAAACTACTGAGGCTTTTCTTCTGCATGTTCTTCTACAAGAACCCCTTTTTTTTGTTTCATTAAGTTCTCCCAAGCACATCTACTGCCCCATTTAAGAAAAGCTGCTCATCTATATCTTGACTTGCTTTAATAAGTTAATCATCTTTGGTCCACTACTTAAAGTTGCTTTACTCTTTTACTAAGAAGCAGTTAAGCTTTGTCATTTCAAAACCATGAGATTTAATTTTTTTTTTTGTAAGTGAAGTTAAAGAAGATGGCCAAGGTAGAAATATTGGCAGAGCCCCAGAGAGCATTGCCTTGAGGAAGCACTCGCTGCAGCAGTAAAACAAGTTGGCTATTGCAGTATTGGAATCATTTTAGCACGAAGGAGTTTTAGCCCTGCTGTGGAATTGTGTTTAAACTTCATGTCCTCCTTTAGCCCACCTTACGTACGTCATCATCAGCTCATAAAATAAACAAGCCAGTGTAGCAGTATAGCTGCTGTTCTAACACACTCTGAAGGAGAGAAATCCTACTTAGAGTAACATTTCATCCCAACATTAAATCTGTTGGTTTTCTTGGAATGAGGCAAAATTTTCCATCATTACAGTTCTGGTGGTTTGGGTCTCCTGAGGAGGGCAATGCTGTTGCTGGTGCTGCTCCCGGGCATGGATTTGTTCACTCTCATCCTGACAGATTGTGTCATTTAGGAGAACATGATGATCAATTGATGTCAGATAAGGTGACAGATACTGCCCCACACGTTCCATCCTCTAGAGGGCTGTGTTTGGGAAGACTCTTTTCATAAAAAACATTAAGGTTGGAAACAACCTTCCAAGATCATCAAGTCCAAACGTTATCAGGACCACTCAACCATGTCCTCAAGGGCCACATCTAGACATTTTCTGAACCCCTGCAGGGATGGTGACTCCACCCCCTCCCTGGGCAGCCTGTTCCAAGGCCTCACCACTCTTTCAGGAAAGATATTTCTTACTAATATCCAACCTAAACCTCCCCTGGCACACCTTAACGCATTTAAATGGGCTGAAGTTGCAAATCTAAGCTATATCAGAACTAGTGAATGAGACTGTTGCAGTTACATATTTTGTGGTGTGTTTTATGCTATATACTCCCAATTAACTCCCCACTCCCTTGGGTTTTTTTTCCCCCCTAAGCTGAGTTTGGAATGTGGGTGTAGCTTTAGAAATTAAGAGACTGGTTATTTGAAAAGGACACATTCCAGCCCCACAGCACTACTCTCTAGCTGCTCTTGTCTGTATTTTGACAGCACAGTACAGCTAAGGACCAAGTCTGTTGATTTAAAATACTATTTTTTTTAACAGTGATTGTTTTGATATAAAACTTACGGGATGATTTTTAATCCTTTATTTTTGCTCTGTGCTAGAGTAGGAAACACTGTTGTCAGTGGCCATTATATACTGTGACTGATCCTGTCCACTCATGTCCTGTTCCTTTCTAGGCTTTAAAAGCCATAATTGCATTTGACACTGCAGGACTTGCTCTAGGCTGGAGGCTTTTTGACCATGCTGCACATCTTGGGGGAGCTCTCTTTGGAATGTAAGTCTGTATTTTCTAACTTCTGTTTGTTTTGTATTTTAAGTTCACACTGTATTTTTTTTTCCTCTTTACTTCCTCTTACCTCTGAAGTGTGGGGGTTATTTGGAAAGTTAAGTAACGTTGAAAACAACTCCCTGTTATCCTTGTAGTGCTGTGAAACTGGAAAATACTGCTAAAAGATGCCTAGAACTGGAAGTAATCAAGCTGAACTACCTTAGAATGATAGATTAGATGTCAGATTGTCCTGGTACCGTAACTTGGGCTGGCTGTCTCTGCCTTGCTCTCCCCAGCACATTGAGGAGAGTCACAAGGCAGAAAAGATTCTCACAAGACAAAGCCTGGACAAATTAAAATAACTATAGAATTACACAGCTAAGAAAAATTCTTTGTCTCAGCGTTTTTCCTCTAATTGCCATTTTAGAGAGAGCTACAGTTAGCACCAGCTCGGGCCAAATTCCTTCGAACAACCTCTACTGATGGTTCTCAGTGTTGCTGCCTTGCCTTTGTGTGGAGCCCTCCTAATTGGGAAAAGCTACTAGAAACTAATTTATAGGAAACAGTTCTGCATTGTTCCATGTCTGAACTCCATTACCCAATGAGTTTTTCCCCTCCTACTCAATTGCAATATTGTCTTCATTTGCACACTTATTTCTAAGAGCATTATAAAACATTTTACCCAAGGCATTTTAAAAGCCCACCTCAGACTGAACTAGGCCAGACAAAGTGCAGGTGGAGAACTTACTTTGCTCTGTGAACTGATTTCCCTTTGTTTGCTATTTCTTGGCTTTGGTGTCAGTAAGTTCTGTGCTGCACAGGGTTTGCTTCCCCTCCCACCCCTCCTCTCCACCATAACCTCCCCTTGCTCAGTCACTTATGTTCATGTGTCAGCATATATAGTTCTCTAAGAAAACAAATTGATCTAGAACACTTTGATAGATCAAATCAAATCTTCTGTAGATGTTTACAGAGGAAAATTCACTTTGGAAAGTGGCTGTTCATTATGGAACAGCTCTATTTGCAGATGGGAAAAAAATACTTAGATTTTCTGTTTTCAGGAAGGCTCCGCACAAGCAACAGTACTGTTTGAACAGTCTCTTGCATGGAAATAGCTTTTTGCATCTTTTTTTTTAAGCAGAAATCATGAGAGCATGAAATGAAACACATGAAAACCATCCATCCTCAGTCCTGAGACAAGCAAGACCACAAAGTTAACCGTTAGAAGTCAAGAGATCTAGTGGCTTACCTGCCGCTGCAACTTCCCAAGAACATTGTTCTTTCTGCCTCAGTTTATCTTCTTTCCTATACTAATCATCTGAGTTACTTGATTTTAGTGGATCAGCCTGTTCCTCAGATACAGAGGGAAGCTGCAGTTCATTTTAACCAGTATTTTCTTTCTCAGGTGGTACGTGACTTATGGCCATGAGCTCATATGGAAGAACAGAGAGCCACTGGTGAAAGCTTGGCATGAAATGAGGACAAAGAACACGGGAAAGGGAGGAGGTGGAAGATCCAACTGATTCTAATCCTCGAGATTCCTCGTGGTATATTACTTGAAGACATGGGATTGAATGGGTTTTCAAGGCTGGTTTTTGCTACTCAACATCAAGCCTCCAAGGAGCTGAGGTTTCTTAGTAAACTACAGTAACAAAAATGCCTATCGATAGAAAACGAACTCTGACAAAGGTGGAACAATAAAGGTTTTTATCCTGTTGCTTTCTGAAGTAGCAGTCTGCATTACCATTTTTTTTAAAGGAGGAATAAAAAAAACCCAAACTTTCCAATTAAGTGACCAAAAGCTCTGTCCAAAAAAAACTTCAAAATGGGGTACAACTGGTTAACACTTAGGAAGATAAACATTTTTAAAGCTGAGAAAGCTAACAGATCACACCCATCCCTAGTGTCCACCAAGAAGGTGTGCTTTAGGCAGACTGGACTTGACAGAAGGCAGATGTGGTGAAGTTCAGTGGTCTTGACTGTTGAAAGAAGTGGATGAGATAAGCTGATGGTTTCTTTTGAGCTTAAACTTGAAATCCATCAAGCAATACTGGATTGTTTGCCAAAGCTTACTTAACGGGGTAATGATCCAGTTTTATTTGTCAGCTGTGGCTTATTCACCCTATGTTTTTATTTTCTATCTGCTTCCAAGATGATATCACATCCTATAGAATCTACTACCATTTTCATAATCACATGCACTGGAAGAATGACTTTTATCCTTGTGGGTTTGGATATTTTCCCATGAGTTAAGCTGCTTTCTGCATGTTTCACTGCATTAGTTGGGTTTTGTTGTGGTGTTTTTGTTTGGTGGTGGTTTTATTTTTATCTCTTTTCTGCATTGCTAGTTTCCTTTAAGTTTTGGTTGTGTTTTTTTTAAATTTAAAACCAGTAATTTGGTTCAGAATGTACCAGTTCTAGAAAAATCAGCAGCTTCAGCAAATACAGGTGAGGTGTCTGAGTTACCAGAGGTAACTACTAAAGCAAACCCGAGGATAGTACCATGACCAACGCTCAAATAACCACAACTAACTAAAAAACCAGGGTGTTCAGTCCTGCAGAGTGACTGACTACCCCTTGCAAAGGGCTGAGGAGTGTGCCCAGATACAAGCCTGTCAATTCAAACCCTCAGCTTCTCCCTGGAGGCTGAATTAGCAATTCCAGAAGAACCAGCTCACCAAAGAACATCTGTAAGAAGCGCCTTGTGCCTTTTTTGCTTTACAACAGTGCCTTGCAGAAAGTACATTTCCTGCAGGGATAAAGAATACATACAGCTAAATGGCACCAGTTGTAATAAATGGTAGAGTAGAAAATTGCTGTAAACGCCCTCACTGCCACGGGCCAGCGTTCAAGTCTAAAATTTTTCTCCTCTGGAAAATGAGACGCTTAAAAGAACAAATCCTCAAGTGCCTGTTGATTTAAACACTGGGGAAAAAAAACAACCCATATAAAAATGAAAGGGTTGGAGTATCTAATGCTCCTTTGCTTCACTCGAGAAGCTTTCTGACTTTCTGTTTGTAACCTGTCCCTTATTCCCCATTCCTCCTCCAACACTCAGGACAAGCTCCAAGCTCCAGCACTCAGGACAAGCTCCAGTGCAGCCCTGCCCCTGTCAGAGGAATATGCCAGCAGCAGCCACCTCCTGCACATTCAAGGAGAAGCCACCACACAGGCTTGTCCTAAGGGGGCATTTCATGCCAAAGCAGCTCAAAAACCATAGCTCACAGTAGTTCACACCTTGTTACAACAGCCAAGGTTACAATTCAGTTCTTCACCATAGTAGCCAGTGCCAACCTCAGAGTTTGGAAGGTATCACCCTCAGAGCCTGGAGTCCCACTCAGGCTTGGTGAGACCTGCTATGGCAGCTTGGAGGAAGGGTGCAGATGAGCACCACATTTCCAGGCTGACCCTTCCGACGCAAGCCCTGCCCTGCTGCTCAATTCTCCCGAGTTTTAGGGGCTCAAAGCTCCTGAAGAGCCAGACTGGAATTGCCAGAGAGGTTTGGAAGTCACTGTCTTGTCAGTCAGCAGCTGTGGTTTGAGGGTCTCACGCCTAAACTTCACCTTAACTTTAGGCCTAGCAGCAACCACTACCCTAAAGGCTGTTTAATACCTGAACCTCCCTCCCTTACAGAAGCCCTGGAGATATTTAACATACATAAGGTTGTAGTAAAATATTCCCACGGCCAAGCAGTGGGCTTCATGTCATTTTGGCAGATAATGCTGCACAAAGGTACAAAGATAAATCACCTTCTCTGGTCCAAAATGACTTTCAGACTGCAATAGGGAAGCCCACGCTGAAGCAATCAGGCTAGGGATGGCCTGGAGTTATGATAGCTCAGCAGTGTAAATAAGATACCTTTCTGGCAAGCTTCTTGTAAAATCTGGCATCAGTAGATGCCAGTGTCTCAGTATTTACTCACACCTTTGAATGGCAAAGAAATCAGAAGAATGAAACAAAAGAACAACCCCAGGAAAATAAAACCAAACCAAAACAGTAACAACAAAAAGAGCCAACCACCTAAACCAAAACTAACCACATGGAAAGGCTTCCCCCCCCCCACCCCAGCCTTTTCAAAGAGCTTATTATTGTGACTAAAAATACAATGCAGTAATTATGCAGACACTTGGCAGAGACAGCAGCTAATGTTTGCACAGGAAAACAGCAATAAGCATGAAGTCATGGTTATGTAGAGACACAATCCTTCCCCCTTGTTCCATGGCTTTAAGAAAGCACGGTGGCCTTGCCACACTTCGGGAGTATTTTGTTTCTGGGTAATGCTCTGCTCTTACTGACATCTCATTTTACTGTTTGAGCAAAGTGGTTAAGCTTCCAGCCCCCGTTCCTGGCAGCAACAGCTGGTTTGCTTTCTGATTTGATGGCTTTCCTTTGTCTTACCCTTGCAGTATTTCCCACCCCCCCTTCCCCAGCTTTTAATCACGATAAATCTCTTCTAAATGCAGATAACTTTTTAATCTCATCCAGCTTCTTCTGCTTTCCCTATCCGAGATGGCCTTTGTGCCAATTTTGTCCTACAAGCAGCTGCTCAAAGCACTCCCTGGTGCTGTAGGTGAGCTCTCAGATGTGCAGTGCCAGGGCTGAACTCCGTGCTGGGAAGTGGCGGGCACAGGGAGAGCAGAGGCACCCGATTTATTCTCCAATGTATTTTGCTAAGTCAGGCCTAAGAACAAGGATCAGAGCATCATTTGCATCGTGCCAGTGATAACAGATGATAAAGTGGGTGTTCTGTCTTCTCCTACAGCTATAAAGACCATTTCTCATCTTCTGCACTTCACCCAAATTATGATTTATTTTTTTTAATTACTATGTAGAGCAGAGTAGTTCAAGAAAAAAGAAGAAGAGCAGCAGAAAATTAAATGCCTTCCTGCGTATTTCTAAAAGTAAAATCACATTTGCAGGTTTTTCAAGCAAACACAGCATCCAATATCCTGTATGTTATCTTGTCAAGACTCCCGTGTGGCACAATGCTGCTGTTACCTGGAATTTCTGAGCCTCCTTGCCCTAACTTGACACAACAGGGTGGGGTGTTTGAAAGCAAAACTGCTAGTTCCAAATCAGTTATTTAAGACAACAGGAGCATCTCCAGAGGAATTTATTCCTATTCCTTCATAACTGCATTTCAGAGAGGCCAAACACTCAAGCAGAGGTTCTGCCTCAGTCCACGTGCACATTTCTAGCCCTCCTCCCCACCAGAAGCAGGGGGGAACCTGGGCTGAGGAGAGCTGCTCCGCTGGAATAAACCAGCAAGTTTTACCTCTTCAAGTTCCACTGCATAATTAATTTTTTATTATATCTTACCAGATAACCTGTAACTAGATTATTACATTCTGAATAAAGTACCTGCCTACTTAGCCCTTTAACTAGATTATTTTCTAATAGGTGGCATCTCAGTTTATCTGCATTCTTCACTTCCACAGCCTTGCATTTCAGAGTTTCGTGACCCACGGGGAGGTTCTGTAAGAACCCACTGAATGGAGGATTGTGAAGGAGCCGTATGGCCTGTAGCCACGCATTACATAAGACGTCAAATTTCAAAAGCCAGACTTCTCCCCAGTGCAATTCCGTCAGCTTCAGCGCTTTGCGCCAGGACCGCTTGGTTTTGAACCTGAATGCACAAAAGGAAAGCTGCGATTCCCAGTCTCTGGCAAATGGTAAACGATGTGGACCGTATGTTAAGATACATAATAGATGCTTAGATTTTAATGCAAGCGGAGGCGGGAGTGTAAGATAACTGCGATTTCTTTTGTGCAATGTTAGTTTGGGAAACTAACATTGCAAAGCCGCCTATTTCTCCTCCAGACCGCTTCATAAACATCAGGTTTCAGACACAAACGCTTCTTCTCATCATAAACGGTTACGGCCAACCTGTCGTTCTCATTCAGCAGCACTACCCGGCTGGAGCACAGCACCACTCCGTGCTTGGCCGGTGCCCGCGATCGGGGATGCTACGGAGCATCCCGGGAGCAGAGAGGAGCCAAACGCACCCCAGCGGACACCCGGACGGGGAGAGCCGGTGCCTCTCAGAGATCGCCCAGCCCCACCGGGACGGGACGGCCCGGCCCGGCACAGCCCGGCTCGGGTACCGCTGTCACCGGCTCGTCCCCGGCAGCTGCACGGAGCTCCTGCCGGCAGCCCGGGTCACGTGTGCGGGCCGTAATCCCGGAGAGGGGGTGTCGTTACCGGGGGAAGGGGGCGGCGGGAGGAGGGGCTGCCGCCGATGAGGGCTGAAGCCGGGTGCGCGGCCGGCTGCGGGCGCCGGAGCCGCGGGCGAGGCGGGGGTTGCGGGCGCGGCCATGGCCTGGCCCTGTATCAGCCGGGTGTGCTGCCTGGCCCGCTTCTGGAGCCAGCTGGACAAGTCGGACCTCTCCGTGCCGCTCACCATCCACAACTACTCGGACATCGAGGAGCAGGAGGACGGGGCGGCTCAGCGCGGCGGGGCCCTTCCGCGGAGCAGCTCCCGTCCGCCCGCCCCGGCCCCCCGCCCGCGGGACCCCACCGCCGGGAAGCCGAGCGGCCGCAGGAAGAGCCGGGCGGTCGCGGCCGGAGAACCCTTCGCCGCCGAGACCCAGTACCGGCGGGACTTCAGAGCGTGGCCCCTGCCGAGGCGGGACGCCTTCCCCTGGGTCAGCGCCAGCAGCGGCGGGAGGGACGGGGCCGCCCCCCAGCCCGCCCCGGGCCGCGCCGCCTGCGCCCTGCCCGGCGGCGGAGGAGGGAGGCCGGCGGGGGACGGCTGCGGAGGCCCCGAGCAGCTCCGGCCGCGCTCGCAGGCGGACGGCGGTCACACCACCTCCTACAGGTAACCGGGCCCAGGTGACCCGGGACGGGGAGGTGGGGGGGTTTTCCCGGCCGAGGCCGAGGGATGCTCGCTCCGCCGCAGCGCGGGGCGGGGATGCCGGCAGGAGACCGCGGCGGGGGCGGCGGGGAAGCTGTAACCAAGGCAAGGAGGCGGGGGGAGGGGCTGCCGCCTCGCCAGCAGCTCAGCCTGTCGCAAGAGCCGCGTTTGCTTTCGGTCCTTACAAAGCGTGGCTTGCTCCCCGGGCGGGTTCCTGCCCCCCGGCCAGCACCGTCCGTGCGCAGCGGAGCCGCCTCGGCCGCGCTGCCTTTCCCCAGCTCCTGCCGCGGTGATGAGAGAGAGGAGGGGGCCGGCTGGGGTGGGCTCGCTGCGCTTTACCCGCCCGCTGCTGCCACACGCAGGGCTTGAGACAGCTGGAGCTGCCCAGGACCTGTCCGACCGCAGCAGTCGCACCCAGCCTGGCAGTGCCATCCTCTTTTTTTCCCTTTAAGGCTCCTGGAATGCCACGTTCAAGTTGAGCCAATTACTGCTTCGGAGATTAGTCAGACGCAAAGACACGGGGGGCATACCCTCACAAACATACCAGTATGGGTGATGGGGGAAATGGTCACAGCCACCTTTCCAAAGAGGTCTTAGAAAACGATGAAGTGACACGTTACTGATGTCTTCCATCCCCCGTGATCAGTACAACTGATTACAGGCACATATTTTCTGGAGCAAGCAAACAGGCAGAACGCACCTAAAATTCAGCCCCTGTTCTCACTGACGGGAGGAGAGGGGATTCCAGCTCCTCCAAGGCTGCTGTTGAATGTTGCACCAGTTTCACCTTGTTACCACATGCTCCCTCATAATGATGCCTGGCAGGTTTTAATACGCACATGAGGTATATTAATAGTAATTATTTTTATTCCATTCTCAGTATTTAGGTACTTATTATCTATTATGTACCTAGGAGTCATTTGTCTTCATAATTGCAGCTCATTAGGTTATTTATCACAGTGCTTTTAAGACGAACACACCTGGGGCCCTGGGGAGGATGAGAGTCCTGCACGAGAAGCGCATACTGCTCATCCCACTCTTCCCCACACAGGCAGCTGCCCTGGCACTGGTGCAGTAAACACAGAGACCCTGGAAGGGATAACTGCAGTGTTTGCATTTATGCACCATTTTCTCCTCTGCCACATCTCACAGGACAATCGGAGTGAAAGAAAAGGCACTTTGCAATTTCCAAGAGCACGGGAATTATTTCAACAGAGAAGCCTGCCTAGAACAAGACTAGCAAGGTTCACCTTTCAGAAACTCATCCATCTCCAGTGCTGCTGAAGCCTCCCCTGCTTCTTCAGCCAGACCCCTGAGGAAGGGGCCATTAGCCTGCATTAGAGCTGCAGCTCCTCCAACACTCAGCCAAGAGCTGCTCCTCACACCTCTCTTCCCTCCGACTTGTCCGGTCTTACCCAGGGCTCCCAAATACTGCCATGAAACAGGGAGAAACTTGCAGCTCAGAGGACAAAACGCTGGCAGTGCTCAGATACCAACACACAAAGCAAGTTCTAGAAAGAGTAAGACTTCGAGGTAGTTGGGGAACTCCTCAGGGCTGACGGGAAGAGCAGGGCAGGACACGGATTTAAGCACAATCTGGGGCAGTCACACGAGGATGAAGTTCTCACATAACACCTTGAAGCTGTTTGAAAGCTGTACAGTACCCCTGACACAGACAGAGCTATACAAGTCAAACCACCTTGGGCTTATTTCTGTAGTTCCCACAATTTCTTTGAATTATCACTGAACATTGCAAGTGTAGGAAATCCTGGTACTGCTGAGCACACTCTGGGAAAGGCACAGGAATCACAACAAGAGGAAAGTCCACAACAGCTTCACGGGCTGCAAGAGTCCATTCAGGTTTGTTGCTTTTGTAAAAAAAAAAAAACCAAAACAAAAATAAAACCAAGTAGAGCAGCTAGTACTTGGCAGAGTTACTCAAACTCATTTGCAGTTGCGCTGAGAGCCCTGGGTTTCGTGCTTGGCAGCTTCAGTCATGCCAAAGCCACTGATCTGGGGTAGGGAAGGAGCAATCCACAGTCCACCCACTCCTTGTGAGAACAATGCCGAGGAGATTCCCCCCAACACCACTGAATTCAAGTCTCCTTTCCTCTTACCTTATTATTTTCCAGAGGCAGCTGCAGCCTGCAAGTGCTTATCTCACCTTAGCCAAACAGCACCATTAAGGGGTGATGTTCTTCATCTTCCTAAGAAAGGACAGAAAGAACCTTACTTGTGCACTAAGCAGTCCCCTGATGTCCACAGAGAGCTGCAGCAACCCCTGGTAGCTGGGACCTGCCCCACCTCTTGTAGGCTGCACCCACCCCCAGGTGAGAGGCAGCAGGAAAGGCTTCCCTTCCCAGAGGGTTTGGTGTGAACTCCATCCCATCTCTAGGAGACTGGGGAGAGGCTGTTCTGCACAGAAACGTGCAGGCAGGGACTGCTGTGGGTGGGTTAGAGAGGAGCAAAGGTGTGGAAGACACATGCTTTTGGTCAGAGCCTCACCTTTGGTCAGAACCTCACCTTTGCTTTCTAGGGAGGACCCTGGGGAAAGGCTTTGCCTCCTGAGCTGGTTGAGTGTCCTGGAGACCTGGGCTGGGCATGTGGAGCAGCTGCATCTCCTCCCAGAAGAAATGGACCACTTGAGTGTTAGGGGCTACAGGTGCCTCAGCAGCAGGCTCTGCACCTAGCCGGGTCAGGTGTGCACCAGCAGGCTCTTACTGGGGGGACTGGTTCCCGCAGGGTGGGCACTGCCTGTCAGCAGCCTCCAGCTGCATTTGGTGACTTGCTCAGGTCTGGGCACTGGCTGGGGTTGCTGAATGTCACAGAGGAAAGACCTGAAGGGAGGGTAAGGGCAAGGCTGGCACGGGACGCTGCAGGAGAGCTGGCGTTGATACGTGGTCCACTCCACTCCTAACAGCAGTGGTGATTTTCTTCCTTAATTCTACAAAGTGTTGGGGTTTTGTTTTTTAGGTTTTACGGGTCATTTGTTTCTTTTTAACTCGGGGGTTTGGGCTGCGTGGTTCTGCAACAGCAGCCTGGTGAAGGGTTGTTTCTGTGAGCAGAGTCTCCTGTGATGTTCAGCACTGGTTGACAGGCTTTTGAGTATCAGTGCCCCTGAGACTTCCTTCTGCAAGGTCCTGCTACATCCTTCTCTCTCCACACTCTCTCTTTTTAAGCACGGAAGAAAACTCAGCTGCATACAAAACAGGCTGTACTTGGTGCAGCCGGGCAGCGTGACCTGGCGCTTGGCAGCACAAAACAAACCCACCAGTGACCAAGGCAAAAAGACAATTCCCATTCTAAGTCACTTCTGAGGGAGCCTTTCCATGGCCAGAAGATAAAGGTGGAAGGGGTGTTGGAAGAGTAACCTGTACCTCTGAGAAATCACAGGATATTAAGGGTTGGAAGGGACCTCCAAAGATCATCTGGTCCAACCCCCCTGCCAGAGCAGGATCACCTAGAGCAGGTCACACAGGGACACATCCAGGTGGGTTTGGAATGTCTCCAGAGAAGCAAAGATATTTGTAATGTTGAAAGAATAAGTCTGTACGAAGGGTGGAAGGACAGCACAGCTGCCTGCCCTCCAAACTACGGCCCCGTGTCCCTAGATCCTCGGGGCAGCTCTTGTCTCCAGTGCCCAGATTCCGGCTGGAGCTCTGCAGGGTCTGAAGGAGCTGAAAGCCCAGCTGGGGCTACCTCGGGGGAGCTCAGGCCCCCGGCAGATCCATACAAGCTGCACTTGAAAGCCTAAAATGGGATGTGCTCCAACTGTGAGAAGATCCCAGGGACTGCTGCAGAGGGTTGCGGTAGATTACACCTTCCTGATGCTGGAGGAGGAGGAGGAAGGAAGCGCTGAGTGACTTCCTCTGCACATTCCCAGGGATTTGTCCTTTGGGGTCACGGAAGCAGCTTCTCACTTCCAGCAGCAAGTTGCAGGTGCCGTGCGCTTGCGGCTTTGCACACAATTAATTGCAGCTCGAGGTGGTGCTTGCATTTAGCAGACGTGTTGGGAACTGAGAAGTGCTTTCCTCAGCTCCCTTCTACAGCGGATGAGGAGCTGGTGCTGGCAGCAGGTATCTCCAGCTGGCTCAGGTCTCTGGGTGTCATCTTCTTAGCTTGTTAGAAGGCGATGGGGATGAAGGCACAACCTCTCTGCCAGGGCTGCTATTGCTGGGAAGAGAACCCTGCTCAAGGCTCAGCTGTACTTCTTTAGATCACTTCAGACCTCAGTTTCCCCTTGGGTCACCTGCCAGCTTTTGGAAAGCACTTCAAATGCGTCAGAGTGGTGATTCAGGGAATAGCAGGGTGGCAGATCCCTCAGCAAACTGAACTCCCATCTTCCCCTGGGAGTGTCTGGCACAAGGTGTGGTCCATGGCACCAAGAGCGTGGAGCAGACCTCCTCCCCCCCAGGGAGGTACCGCGGGATGAAGGGGAATGATGCTTCCCCCCATAGCTATGGATGGAGCCACGGACCTGATGTTCATCCACCTTCCAGTAGAGCTTGTGCAGAAAGGCTGAGGGAACCGTGGCGACTGCTGCAGGTTGGGAACCACCTCGTTGCAGAAAATACCTGCGCTCGTGTTCAGCAGCCCGTGGGATCGCGGGACACGCCTGAGCTGGCAGGGTTAACAGTGCTATGGATGAGGAGCTCCATCCTTGATCCAGCAAGATATTTAAACGCATGCTTAGCCTTAATAATAGGAGTAAAGCTTTTATAATCGAGGCTTTCCGTTATCTTTACATTCTTGAGTATCTTGCTGCTTGGGGAAATGAATACTGAAGCCCCTGATTTTTTTATGCTATTTAAGGAGTAAGCTTGTTCGGTGCAGGCGTTGGGACGGATCCAGGGAGGTTTGCTGTGTGCTGCGGAGCCTGCCTGGGGGAAGGGAGGGCTTGGAGGGGGCCAGAGCCGTGGGAGGAGAGAGCGAGGAGGGGGTTGGAAAGAGTGGTTCAAGAGAGGGTGGTTGCTGTGCAAAGGACGCTGCAGAACTGAAATGGGGAAGGTTCCAAGCTGTTGCATAAAGGTAGGAGGGATTTCCTCCACTCAAAATACACCCAGCTGCAGCAACAGCCAGGCCGTGGTTGGAAGAGAACAGAAGGACCAATCCTGCATCCATCCTTCCTAAGTCATGCCCTGAAGTCTGCGAGGTCACACGATGGTCTGGACCATCGTGGTGGGAGCAGCCCCCCTACCTGAGGGCTCTCCAGGCTGTTTGCTGCCCCCTCACAACCACCAGCTCCCTGAAACAGCTCTCGTCAAAGCTGGGCTTCGGAGTAACCCCCTGGTAATTAATAGGCCAAGGGGCTTTTGAGGGTTTCTAGCATATACGTTAGCTGTACTCCCACCAGCCCCGTTTCCCATCCCCACTGGGGGGTTAAACAGTCCCAGCAGCCTCCCCTCTCCACGCTGCATTGCTCCCAACCTTCCCCTCCAGACACATCCCCACACATTACACTTAACTAATTACGACACAGAGCAAAGAAACAATTGACAAAGCAGTGATTTATGTGATCAAAGCAGTTCCAGAGAGGCAACTACCTGCAAAAAGCTGCTGCTTATTCCTGCTAGAGCAGTGGGGGTAAAGAAGCAGCAGTACACCAAGAGCAGACGTTCCCTTTTGATCTCTACTACTTTAAAGGCTGTGTACAACTCAGGAGGACTTTTTCTTTCACATCCCCAGTGCTTTAGTACTTTTTAAGTACCACTGGGTCATTTCTATTTATGGAGAGCAAACCCCCCCCCACCTCTAGGTTGTAACCATGGAGAACAGAACCTGAAGAGAGCCTGGACGTTGAGTTATGGCCTCTGCTGCTGGTCCTTGCAGCCCCAAAGTGACCTGTCAGCTGCTGCTGTCTAGAGACAAGGGGAGGAGGAGAAGGGGTACAGCAGGAAGGATGAAGATTATTGTCTCCAGCAGCAACGATGTCTCTCTTGTTCCTCCCCAGCAGCTGCTGGATGTCCCACCACACAGGGCTCTCCTCATCTCCATGCCAGTTCTGTAATTCTCCTCCCATTTGCTGTTTTCCTGCTAAAAACTGCTCTTGGATGAGGCATCACCCATGGTGATGGACACGGGGATGGGAGGGAGAGGTGATGTGCTAGCTGAGCTGGACCCGGCCCCTTGGCTTCGAGCACAAGGAGCCAATGTTTGTCACTAAATCTTGACACTTGCCATCTTTAAGTAACATTAAAAAGGTTGCTCCTCTCCCCAGGCTCTGAGGAGCTCATGTGTTTTGACGCCACGACCAATTTCTAGTCAAGTCACCAAACTGGTGTTTGGGCTCCTTTGGGTTCCTTCTGACTCTTGGCTTCACATCTGGAGATGGGTCCGTGTGTCCTGCAGGCTGAGAGGCAGGGTGAATTGAGGTAGCTGTACTTTCTGGACCAAAGGTTATCATTTTCATTCCTTGTTCCAAGTACCCCAGCTCCCAGAGGAGATGTCATCTCTGTTTTGCCCAGCCCTGAGATTGAACTCCATCGACACGCTCCTGGGATTCCCTGTCCAGAGGTCTCCTCCTCAGGGCTTGGCCAAAATCACCTTTCCACACAGTTGCTTCTTTATCTGGAGGGGCTAAAGCAGCAGGACCCACGCCACCAGCACCAGGAGAGCTGCGCAGGCACCTACCCACTGCCCGAGCAAGCTTGGGCAGCAAGATAGATCATATGAGGACCTTATCACTCTCCACAACTACCTGAAGGGTGGTAGGCAGGTCTCTTCTCTCAGGTCATTAGTGACAGAACCCGAGGGAATGGCCTCAAGCTGAAACAAGGCAGGTTTAGACTGGACACTAGGAAAAAATTCTTCATGGAAAGGGTAGTGAAATATTGGAATGGGCTGCCCAGGGAGGGGGTTGAGTGTCCATCCCTGGAGGTGTTTAAGCATCACTGAGATGTGGTTTTGGGGGATATGGTCTAGGGGTGAACTTGTAGAGTAGGATCAATGGTTGGGCACGATGATCCCAAGGGGCTTTTCCAACCTGAGTGGTTCTGTGATACGGAGAAGGCAGAAGGTGGCAGTTCAGAGCAGCGAGAGCAAACCCACTACAGAGGAAAATTTGCAGTGCACATCGACTGCGCTGACAGCAGCCTGGTTTCCCTTTCCAACGGCAGGAAGCTCTTCCACAGAGCAATATCCGTTACTAGCTGAGCTCATTCCACCTCCACTCGAGCTGGCAAACTGCTGCCAGCCCCGGCTGCGGGCTCCTGGTGCCTGCACCGTGCTCATCCCTCATGACAGGAGGGCAGTGCCAGCAGCAAACTCGGTCAAGGAACAGTTACTTCATTTTTTTTTGAATTAATTTTGTTAGCGTGCCGGTTTCTCATCACACAGTCCAGGGTTGTACCCTGTATCTCCTAAGAAAAGAGGCAGCGTTTTAAGGCTGAGCCTATGTTTAGAAACCAAGCTTAAAGCAGGCAGTGGGTATTTTGGTAAAGAGACCAAAGTACACATTCTACACTTACATGCTCTAAATGAGAGTTTTAAGTGAGGAGTTTACAGCCACTGTCAAAATAGCAAATAGCATGCTTGGGAAAGATGAAAATCAGAAATGCTGTAATCAAAGCTAAGCTCAGGACATTACATCCCAGCCTATTTCTCTACCCTGGACATGGTTCAGGGCTCAGCCTTACCCCCTTGATCCTGAGTATAAGCAGCTAGTAAAACACAGTTATAATTTAAGCATGCCAGCCAGGCTAGGAAGATAAAATTGTCACGTCTTGGTTACTCACCTCTGCTTCTGCTACAGAAGCTGCCTGGGTTGCTTGCCAGCGATACGCGCACAAACGGAGCAGGCTTATGGTCTTCTCCTGAGAGCAAACCAGCCAGCTCAGCTGCATACCTGGAAAGCTGGAGAGGGCATCAGCGAAGGAAAAGCCTCAGCAGAAGCATCTGGGCTCCTCTCCCAGGCAACCAGTGACAGGAGGAGAGGGCATGGCCTGAAGCTGCACCAGGAGAGGTGTAGGTTGGATATCAGGAAGCACTTCCTGACAGAGAGGGTGATCAGACATTGGGATGGGCTGCCCAGGGAGGTGGTGGAGTCACCATCCCTGGAGGGGTTTAAAGGAAGGCTGGATGTGGCACTGAGTGCCATGTGGTGGTGGTGGTGGGTCTCAGGCTGAAGCTGATGATCTCAGAGGTCTTTTCCAGGCTCAGTAATTCTGTGATTCTGTAATCTGCCACCTGAGATGGTGTCTGCCTTCGGATGCCTCTCAGGCTGAGTTGCCACCGGGGCAAAGGTGCCTGCTGTGGAGAGCTAAAGCCAGGAAGGGGAGCATCAGCAGCCTCCCTCCACAATCCTGAGGCAGGAGCAGCCCCAGCCAGAGGTGTTTTGCATTGTAGGTGCTCAATGAGCTACTGAAAGAAAGTCACCCTGGCTTTTTCTCATCCAGAAGGAAAGCACCAAGCAGCTCCATGAGAGAGCCCACTTTGCCAGGAATAGAAGAGTTAAGTCAGGGCAGCCAGTTAGCCCAGTCTGTGCCCCGCTGGGTCCTTCAGCCTGGGCTTCCTGGGTGCTTCTACAGGCTCAGTTCTTTTATTCTCAGTATGCCTTAGACAAATTCAATCTTACAAGCTGATGGTAATCAGCCTCATCTTGTAGCTTTGCAAACCAGAAGTACCTGGTGGGTATGTTGTGTTTTATGAGTTCTTGTTTCTTGACAATCTCCTTTCAGGCAAGAGTATCGCCCATGGACTGGAGCAAAACCTTCCAAGCCTATAAAGACAAAGCAAGGCTTCATTATCCCAGAAGACCATTTTGTTCAAGAGACAAGCTACAAGGCAGACTTTAAGGTAACGAGCGTTTTTTTTGACATCCCAAAGTCAATGTGAGTGAAACCCAGGGTACAGATCAGGAACTCCTCCATTTTTATCCGTGTGATGGAATAAAGCCATGTGTTCGTGTGGGGACGCCTGCAGAGTGCTGCCCAAGGAGCAGCAGCCACCCAGCCAGCACTGGGAAAGGGCAGACCCTGCGATGAGCAGCCGAGCTGCACGGCTCTTGGCCCTCTGAGGGGATCCCCTTCCTTGGGATTTTCCTCCGAGCTGCTACCAACCTTCTCCACCAGCCGAAGATCATCTCCCGGTTGATGAAATACACCCGAGCGGTGCTGAAAACCCCACGAGGAATCGTTCTCTCTCTGCTCAACGTTCTCCCTGGTGGGGACCCCACACGCTCGCCGTCCCCACGGGGGGAGGAAGGTGCTCAGCGACGGGGCTCTGGTTCAGCTGCATCAGGCCACCGAAGAGAACATCTCTCAACCAACTGCCAAAGCTGCTCCCGGGCTGTGCTGGGTGACCCGGGGCTGGATTCCCACGCTGTGCCACCAGAGGCAACGGCAGCTGCTCCGGGGCCATGTGTCAAAAGTAAATCTTTGCCTTGGAGGAGATGCAGAAGTGTTTCATCAGCAGCCAAGTGCCTCCTCCTCCTCCGAGGCTCGGCGACAAGGCGCACGACGAGTCTCTCCAGCTCCACTCAAAGTGGGACGCTGACCTCGGGCAAAGCAGAATTTGCAAACCTCACCAAGAACTTCCTCCTTGCTCTGAATAGTCTGGGCTGCTCCCCGGGGGGCAGCAGGCAGGACAGAGGGTATTTAGCCCTTCAACTTTGTATTTAATCTTGTATTTTGACCCTGGAGGGGGAAAATACGGTGTCTTCCTATTTGGCAGGAGAAGGTCCCAGAGGAAGCCCTCAGAGTCCCTCCCCCAGTTCTCCAGGAAGGGAAGAAGGCTGGAATCCCAGGCACAAACCCACACCGCTAAGGACACCACACTTGGCTGTGTCAGCAAAGGTCCCTGGAGCCCCAGGGTACCACTGAGGCCCCTCTCAGAAAGCAGGGGAAAGGAATGAAGATGGTGCTGAGTTCAAACAGAAGTTGGACTCTCCGTCAGGCTGGATGGGGCTGTGAGCACCCTGCTCTAGTGGGAGGTGTCCCTGCCCATGGCAGGGGGCTGGAACGAGATGATCTTTAAGGTGCCTTCCAACCCAAACCCTTCTAGGGTTCTGTAATTGTGTGACAAGCGGGCGTCAGGTTTGTGTTGTGTCCTGCCAGGCTGGGGGGCTCAGGCTGCTGGTTGTCCCCAGCTCCTGAGCTGTGCACGGGTTGTTTGTGACACAACTCTTGTTCCTTAACGTGACAGATGCATCCCCAGAGGAACCTAAAAATCCGAACAATGCAAGAACAACCACCACCACCACCGGACTGAGAGCTTTCCCTGTACTGTCTGCGCCAGTGGTCTTGCTCTTCTTTCTCTACTTGGATGGTGCCATCAGAATACCCAGCAACCAGCAAACCCTTCCATGTTTTACAGCCAGATTCATCCAGAGTCCTGGGCTGGATGCACAACCAAAGCCAGTCCTGTGTCAGATCCTTTGGGTTTTAAGCATTAGAGAAGACCCAAGGAGCCACGTGTCCCTCATGCTTCAGTGCAACCACAGCAAGCTACACACTCTGTGAAACTCTGACTCCACAGACATCAGAGAGCAGCCTCTGTCATCTCGATACCATCTCAACACCTCGATACATCACCAACACCTTTCCCCCAGGCCTGAGGAGTTCACAACCTTATCGAAGTACCTGTAGTTTCACAGCCTGGCATGGCCAATAACCAGTTCTTCTCCTTTGGGTACTCCAGGTCTGTGTGGCTGCTCACAGCACACGGGGCTTGTGGCCCCATAAAGCTTTAGAGCAGAGCACTCTGATGGAGCCTGGATGACATTCTCCAAAAGGCTAAGGACCAAACAGACACTGCTCAAATTCCTCTCACTTAAATCCAGCAGTGAGTTTGCTGTGAGGCTGGTGTTGGTCTCTTCTCCCACATTACTTACGGACAAGAGGAAGTGGCCTCAAGTTGCATCAGGGGAGGTTGAGGTTGGATATTAGAAAGAAATTCTTTCCTGAGAGAGTGGTTGGGCACTGGAACAGGCTGCCCAGGGAGGGGCTGGAGTCACCATCCCTGGAGGGGTTCACAAAACGAGTAGATGAGGCTATGGTCGAGTGGTTAGGGAGATGCTGGGATGAAGGTTGGACTTGATGGTCCCAGAGGTCCTTTCCAACCACGATAACAGCTCTTTGCCTTGCAGAGAGCCTGGCTCCTGCCATGGTTATCCCCCATCACACCACACACCCGAAGGGCCGGGGGCTGGGTTACAACAAAGCCCCTCCTCGGTGGCTGCAGCACCAGACCCGCCCTTGGATCGCCCCGCGCGGTCCCCTCAGCACCCAGCCACGAGTGAGTTGGGTGCCACGTTACGGGGGGGCAGCAGACAGATGGTCCCATCACTCCAGACCCCCCCAAACTCTCCAGACCGGTTGCACTCCGCCTCGCACTAACGTTTCTCTCCCCCCCCTCACCCCGCTAGATCCCAGAGGTGGAGACCAGGTTCTCCCCCAACCCTTCTGCTGTTTTCCAGGCGCCGTCGCGGATCCTCAACGTGTGAACCCCCTCGCAGGCGGGCAGCTCTGCTCAGCTCAGCTCAGCTCGATCACTATGCAATTTTCCAGGAGGAGCGTTGAGAGCAGAGCCGGGGTGAGCGACAGCAGCTCCAGTGGCTATCGACACGCACGCACCCTTTCCGTCGACACAACAGACACCAAGCTCTTGGTTCAGAACTGGCAAGACACTCGTTTTTCACAGGAGCAGGTTCATTCCTCTGCCAGCTGGCAGAGTCACCTTAGGAGACTGACTTTGGGCAGCGTCACCGGCATCATCCCTACGCTGAACGACGCAGGGGTGGGAGGGAAGACGAGCGGGTGATTAAAACCACGAAGAGTTCTGTTTAGCAGCACCCTTGAAGCAGGCCAGTGAAAGACAAGGAGAGTCTGGCTGACTTCTGAGCTTCTCGAGGGGTTCTGGAAATTGCACCCGGGATGGCAGCACCAGAAATCGTAGCGTGAAAGGGGCTGGTCTGAACTTCCAGGCTTGTTTTAGGAGCTGGAGGAGAAAGCAGCATCACGGAACTCTCAACGCAGTCTGGCACGTGCAGTGTCTTGGGGCTTTTAAGGCTGGAAATCTGGGTATTTCCAGAGTTGGTGGGGCTGACGCAGGAGCACGAGGGGACTGAACTTCAGGAGACAACCCTGGCAGTGACTCACCAGCCTGGTCCAGAGATGATGGCATGGGGCAGTTGGCTGGGCACCTCCTGGGCTCCAGAGGATCTAAGATATCGATGTGATTTGTACATTGTAAATATTGTACATGGGTTTTACCTAAAGCGATCTGTGATCCTTTAACGAAAAGGACACACTTATACTTTTAATAAATGCTTGACTCTTTGCATATGCAAGGTGGGAACTATTGCCTTGGAATTCCTAAGTTATTGCCTGTCTCTCAGTAATGCTCGTGCTAGGAACAACCAGAAGCGAATGTTACTTCAAAACTCACAAGAAAAATGTAACTTAGAATGCAAAACATCCTTTGTTTTTAAGATAGGCCATTTTAAGTATAATTTTTTTTAGATTGGTGCGTATTTAACCATTTTTTTAGCCTTCGTTCATTGAGACTATAGTGGGTTTGCAGTTTCCAGCTCAAGGACTTTTGCAATATAATTAGTCTACTGCTTATTTCATGGGTTCGCTAATTATTTGGGGGGGGGTGTAAGTTGGAAACCATTCACTTGATGCATTTGCAACACACAAAGGTGTTGGCTAGAACGGAAGGAGACTCTCAGACTCGAGCAGCGGGCAGATGTTCATTCAGCTGTAAGGACATAGACTTTAACACAGGGGGGGTTGGGTTTTTTCCTTAACCTTCCTCACCGCATCGCATGAGATGTTCACGGTGCCACCTCTGCTCTACGAGGAGGACCCAACACAACCAGGAGAACAGGCAACACCTCCAGTGAGCTGCGTTCAGCTGGGACAAGGGATGGTGCTGGGACCCAGAGGAACCTACAGCGATACCAGTGCTTGCCAAAATCATTTTTTCAGGACGTTAATTTATCTTTTTTTTTTTTCTTTCCCCAGGAAATGAATTTGAAACATTCAAGCTGTAGTCAAGGTTTTGCATGTTAAACATTTCTAAGAGTCCAAGCTGCTCGTTTAATCTCTTTATAATGTTTTTAATGGTTTTGTTCAATTTAAGTTGATTTCGATCCTGGACTTTTTGAACAGCAAAAAGAAAAAAGAACAACAACGACAACAAAGGATAAACTGTCTATTCAGCCTCTCTTCTTAATTCACTGCATTTCTTAAGGGAAAAAAAAAAAATCAACCCAGTTGTAAACAAACTGGTAATGTAATAAGCTTGTATTTTATCAAATGGTCTGGATTTAATTTAATAAATTAAAATGTATTTTGGCTATTGGTTCTTTCCCTTTTTTTTCCTGATTGTAGAATGTAACCCTTGGGTATTTAACCTTGCAGGACAATTTGTCACTGCATTTCTCTCTCACATGGCTTCATGTGCAGGACATAGGGGACACCAGGCAAGGTGTGGGGAGATGCCCGGCTGCGCTCGCAGCCAGCAGCAGTCAGTTCCTTACTCCTCCAGCATATCTGTGGGGACAGCCCCCCAGCAAGCCTGGCTTCCAAAGCACAGATCAAGCTGCAGCCCAACTGCTGATCTGGAAGAGCAGCTGCTTTCCAAAGGAAAGCTGTGGTGCTGCAGAGTTCATTATTGCTGATGGGGTCTTTCCCAGATGGCTCCAAAGGGAAAGCCAACTATGCAGTGAGCTGTCTGTCTACCCGAAGGGGAAAAGGGGGTGCAGCAGTAACAGCAATGCTGCACTTGTTAGCAGACAGAATTGTCAGGGTTGGAAGGGACCTTAAAGCTCATCCAGTTCCAACCCCCCTGCCATGGGCAGGGACACCTCCCACTAGAGCAGGTTGCTCACAGCCCCATCCAGCCTGGGCTTAAACACTGCCAAGAATGGGGCTTCCACCACCTCTCTGGGCAGCCTGTGCCAGTGTCTCACCACCCTCCTGGGGAAGAAATTCTTCCTGATGTCTAATCTGAATCTACCCACCTCTAGTTTTGATCCATTCCCTCCAGTCCTACCACTACCCGACAGCCTAAAAAGGGAGGCTGGATCTACTCCGAGACAGGTGCCAGGCTCTCAGGACTCTCTGCAGCGGTGCCCACACTGTGCCCTCCTAACAGAAAGGGACGAGCAACTCCAGCTTCACCTCAGCCCTGCTCTGCCATCTCTCATGGGTCACCAGGAGAACGGCGCTGCCTTTGAGTTTTAACAGAGACCGTTGCTTTACGGGTGCTCCCGAGAACACGTTAGTGAGCAAAGGTGCTGAAGGTACAGCCAGCTCCCCTAGACAGGCAATGCCAGCTCTTCTAGCTCAGGTGGCTTTGGAGAGAGAGCCAAAGCTGCTGCCTGGCTCCAACTACCAGAGGAACGCACGGAAGGAAAAGCAAGCAGGTACTTACCCCGGCAAGGGACGGGGCGACGCAACCCGCTGCCGGTGTCTGCACCGTCCCCTTGAGAAGCATCCCTCCGTGTTCTGAAGAGGGCAAGATCTCCCCAGGTTCTGCAGGCTCCGGGGAGTCACAGTGCCAGGGCTGCTCTCACACTAGTTATCTGTCTTCCTGATGGCTCTGGGTTGGTGTCCAAGTTGGCTTCCCAACTGTGAATCACGCTGCAAACGAGGGTTAGTTGACACATACAGAAATATCCTTCCCAAGGTAGGTTTTGCACCTGAAGGGTTATAATTTGCTGCCTCTAAAGTGACGCTGAACCTGCTCGTTTCCTTCCATCTCGCTGAGACCTGGGATGCTGAGAGGGAGCTTTGTGCCAGCTCTGCCAGGGAGCTGTGAAGACCTGTCTTCTGGGCACGCTGCCTCTGACCCCCGTGTCGGGTGGTGGAAGGGGCTGTCCCCCGGTACTGGGCACTGCTGAGGCCACACCTCAAACCCTGGGTTCAGTTTTGGGCCACTCACTACCAAGAAGGACATTGAGGTGCTGGAGCACATCTAAAGAGCAATGAAACTGGTGACTGGCACAGGTCTTAGGAGGAACAGCTGAAGGAGCTGGGGTTGTTCAGCCTGCAGAGGTTGTTTAGCTCGGGGGAGACCTTTTCACTCCCAACAGCTCCTGGAGCCAGGCTGGGTCCCTCTCTTCTTCCAAGTCACAAGTGATAGGACAAGAGGAAATGGCCTCAAGTTCTGCCAGGGGAAGTTTAGGAAGTTTCCCCCCTGCCCCCTACCCCTCCTCCCCCCAGCCCGAGGAAAAGAGAGGTCAGCTTTTCTTACTTTTTCCCCCATTTCTTGTGGTAGGGAGTGCCCGTGCCCAGGAGGTCTATCTGAGAAGAGGCCCCTGGGAGAGCATCCTCAAGGGAGGGAGGAGGAGGAAGGACTGGCAGAGGGACCTTTAAGGGCAACCCTCCCTTGCCCTGCACCTCTTGCAGGTGAGGGGAGGCAAGGCAGGAATGAAGGACTGAAGTCAAGTCTTAGCCAAGTGGCTTGTGATGTCCCGTTTTATCTTGACCCACGAGCTTTTTCATCTTATTTTGTGCCCCTGAAGGGAGGGAGGGGGGCTGGCAGCCAGCCCCCGTCAGCCCACCTCACTTTTCAATCTACCACACAAACCCATTACTCGCTGTTTAAAAAAAAACCTGCTCTGGAGGATGAGAAGTTGGAGGAGCTCCTGGCTTCCCCCTCAACCTCCAAAACCAAGAGCTTGTTAAGATAACTAGAAAAAGAGAAAAAAAAAACCCAACTTTTCCTTCAGATTCATTCCACAATTATCAACTTTAATCCAGAACTAAAACATTCTGCATAGAACAAGCACTAAAAAGCTGTGGATTTGGAGATAGGACTCTGAGTGACAGTCAAGACAAGCCTAGCACAGCTAATAAAAGAATTTATTGTAAACATACGTATCTTACACAATTATACAGTATAATACAGATAACATGAAGGATTTAAACACTCAGCATTACAAAGAGGGGCAAGAGTTGTAAGGATACCTTTAACTTGTCTCTTTAGAAAGGCAGAGAAATCCACCAACCGTATCCACCACCTCTACTTCATCTCCAAGCAATTCTCCCAGGAACTTCTCGCCGACGAGATTTTTCTCCCACCGCTTTTTATGTGCCTAAGAACTTGCTGCCAACATTTCCTATGTCTGAAGGGCTAAACAAATGTGTTATTTTTCTATCCTCTTTTTGTGTTTTTTTTTTTTCTTCAGCAAACTGTAATGTGTTATTAATACAGCATCTCCTAGGAGAATAACCTGTGGTTGCTCAGAAATGGAGCAACGGATCTCTACTGCAACAACCCCCCGTTAAGAACAAGGGCCATTTTACCTGCCTGCTTCAGGACTCATTCCAAAACTCCATTCCTCACAGAAAAACAGGACACGGGCAAGGAAGCCACAATTTGCCAACGAGATGCCCGAAGATGAGCTCCTCCACCCCCAAGAGCTGCTCGGGGGGTACCACAATCCCAGAAGCCAAGCCCACAAGAGATGGGGGCTGGAAACGCGCGTGCAGGTCCTTGCAGAAGATGACCAAGTTTGCCCGAAAGGCTGTTCCCACACAAACCCCACGGGCTGCTGGAGATGTGGAAACAGCTCAGAAAGGCCCTTCTCGTGTGTAAAAGCTGCGAGCTGGGGTGTCTGAAAGCAGGACAGACTCTGGAGTTCCCGACGGCAACCCCGGGAGGAGCTTTGGAAGCCAGAGCATCCGAAATGCCCTTCCTAGGGGGTATTTAAGTCCTCCTCCGAATGCTGCTTGGATTTCATCCGTTGGTCCCGTTTCTTAGATGTAAGGGTCAGGTTCTGCCACTCTTCCAGTCGAGCGAACCATTAACACCCCCTCCCCAGTTAGCTCTGATGAGCTGAGAGGGGCTTTCCTGCAGAGCCTGGTTTTGTTTGAGGTGGAGAAGACAGGCAGCATCTCATCCGAGGTACGTGGTACCTCCTTCAGTCTCAGGACTCCATCAAACCAACACTGCTCTCTTCAGAAGCTTGAAGCCACCCTCTAACTGAACAGTCTTCCACAGCTCCTGCACGCTTACTGGAGTTACCATCACCTGTCTTCTAGCCCCAAAAAAGCACCAAAAGATAACATTTTAAAGATTTCTGTTCCTACCCCAGACCAGGAAAGATAACTGTAGTTTAATGATTATAAAAGGCTTTGTATTGTCAAAGCACTGCACCAACAAGAGCGAGGCCTCAGTACACCCCTGTGAGGTAGGTATCCTGCTCCCCATGCTCGGAGATGGGGAAACTGAGGCACAGAGTGATTAAATCAAAGGCCATGCAGCAGATCAGAGACCCAGCTGAGATCAGCGCATTGGAGGTTCTGGCTGTTTGACCCATGCTCCACCCCCATGACAGCACTGCCTCACAAAACAAGCACCCTGAAAGCACGACGGTCCAACGGGAGCCCCACCAACTTCACAATGGCTTATTCACTCTACCAGCAAGCACCCACGGGACAGGACAAAGGGGTGGTGGACACGGGGCAGTCAGGATGTTGTCAGCAAAGCCTCCTTCAGCAAGGTGTTGATAGCCAGGCTGCAGACACGTCTCCTACACCAGTGATGCTCCTGAGACAGGTAAGTGCTGGGGTTAGTAGCAGAACTTGTTCCTGCAGTCAAGACATCAGAGGAGCTCCCAACAAGCAGCAAATCTCCATTTTTTACTTGGTTTTATTTTTTTCTGATTCTATCAGGCCTCTCCGTGTTTGACAAAGTGGTGTTGCTCCCACAGCACTTCACCATCCAGGCTGATGCTGTCAGAACATCAACTTGTGTGCAACACTGCTGGTCACCTGCCCTCCAGCACTCTCCAAACCTTCTGGCAAGCTGAAGAGACACTCTCTGAGCAAGCAAAGGGTTTCAGCCAGTCCAAGCTCGCAAACACCGAATGCTGTCCTTGCTTCTCTCCTTTGCTAGGCAGGACAGTCAAATCTTCCCAAGCCTGACTACGGTTTGTTCTTGCTTGAGCATGTGCCAGTCTATCCTTTCTGAGGTGACCATGGGAGGTGGCATCTGACATCTCCTCTAGAGAGGCAAGGAGTTTGGTTCGGTGACCCTTTGCTGAATGAGAAGCGTACCCAGCTGTGTTCTCAGTCACATCCATCGTGCTCGAGCAGGACTGGCAGAATCTGTTGCAGCCATCAGCCTTCTGCTCCCCTGCAGCCAAACCTAACCAACCAACCCACCCATCTACTCAAACGACCCCCCCTTTAAAAGCTGCCTTTGACTTCTCTCATATTGAGTGCCAAAGCAACTGTTCCAGCTCACGTATATATTGACTACATCAAAAAAAAAAAAGAAAGAAAAAAAAAAAGCATGACTTCTTTTCTTCAAAACCAAATCTCATCCATCCAGCTGCCTCAGAGGGACCAGGTCTGTGGAGTCTCTCACAGCTAGCAACTCGATGCAAACTGACAATGGTTGCTCAGCCACTGAACGTACACTTACCAAGTAAACGCTGACATTTAACAACTTGATTTGGAACAGAGCATCGTTTTGTTGCATTAAGGTGCATCTTTAATTGGAGGTAACAATCTATTAGCCCAATGTTATAAATGTATATAATAGTGTCCTACAGAAATACTGGATTTGTCAACCCAATTTCAGTCAGAAATCCACCTTTCCTGTAGCATCTTCTCTGCTCTATTTCATTGCTCATCATTTAGTATCTTCATATGTTTGTTTGTGAGGAAGTCAAGAAAGGGGATATTACAGATGGCTTTGTGAATATTCATCACTGTGATCTCTCTTGGAGTCCTGCAGGGAATGCATCAGAGAGGATATTATAACACAGAAGAAGACACGTGTCCATAAAGAAGCAAGTCAATAAATATACTAACGGGAAGGGAGGAGAAAAAAAAGCCAGTTAAAGGATAAAAAAGCAAGTGCTAGAGCAACACACATAAAGCATTAAAGTGTCACAGCACAAAAACAATCCACTCTCAAATGAGAAACATCTTGGGCCCTAGGGCAGGAAAATCAAGTGCTGAAGTATTAATTCTCAAACTTCTATAGCACATATTATGTGTATATATTTCTATATATAATATTCATACTTGTTTAATAATGTTATGTAAATATTTACATATTCCATACAAGTAAATATTTAAATGAAGCATTTTATTGTAGCTTTGGGATTTTTTTTTCTATTTCAAGCTATTCCAAATCTACTGAACCAAAATAAAAATGTGGCCTCATTGTTATCTTAAAAATCACTCAGTATCTGAGCCAGAGAAAAGTGCATCAGTAAAATAAAGAAGAGCTTATTCTCTTTTTTTTATATAAGGTCATCTGCTTTTGAGTGTGACAACAGCAGAGAATCCTGCTTCAGTTTTTAATGTTGTCTGTGTTTCCATCCTTTGCCACTCTGGAGCTAGGAGATGAGAAACCCCCCTCATGCAGCTTGGATCTTCCCAGGACATAATTCATAAATCCCCTCACTCCCAGGGTCCGAGCCCCACAAAACCTGAAGCAGCTCAGTCCTTAGTGCTGGCCCAAGTGGTCCAAGAGGGAAGACATTGCTGTACCTGTTGTGAGGAGCTGTCTGGTACGCCACGGCCAGCGCTTGCCGGAGGATATCGCTCATCAGCTGCTCCGTGGCCTGTGACAACAGACAAGGGTAGGAGACAGCATGTATAAAGAGGAAGGAATATGCTGTTTGCTCAAGGTGTAAGAGCAGCAGAAATTGCAGCTCACTTCAACCCCGTGCTCCATCAGCAGGGGGCAATTCAAGATGCCCAAGTGTGTTTTATTGGTGCAGTAATAAGAACTGAGGATATTTCACAGGAAAAAAAAAGGACCTAGAGATGCACAGAGCTCAGACTGCAACTGCCCAGCCTGGTTTACCCCCAGACCTGCAGAGCAGTGTGTGTGCAGCAGAGTGGATCCAATGCTGCAGAGCATTTTAGGGCCCTTCCTCTCACACACCAGAGCTTCTTTTGGGCCTGTCAGATTCCAGGTCCTCTTCTGGGAGCTGGTATCTGCTTGTTAGCCACTCCCTGGGGTCACCAGGCTTATGTCAAGATGCTGTCACAAAAACCTCCCTCCCAGGCTGGACATCAAGCAGAAAGCAGCCGTATGCCCGACACACTCGGCTTAATTGAGGTTCAGTCAAAAGTTAATTAAGGTTCTTGGCTTTCTGTGCCTGTATCAAGAGCAGAGCAGAGGTTTCTGGGATGTTCAGCCAGGAAAGCTGGTGTAACTCTACAGCTATAATGAAGCAATCTGATGGTTACAATCTGTGTCTAGAAATGGATGGATCTGTATCCGAGTTCCAACGATAGTAACAGAGCAGAGCAGAAGTGTGTGTGCAAGGCATGTGTAACCTGGAATCAATTAGCTTTTGTAAAACTCATCTTCTGGTAAGCAGCAGTCTGTAGAAACAACCCCCAAAATTGTCTTTGGCTCGAAATGCAGCAGAGCACTGCTAAAAATAATCTGTGTTAGATTTCAGTCCAAACCCGAGAACTCCACCTCATCGCTCGAAGCTCTGGTAGAAAACTGTCTTGTTTTTCCAGAAGTGATTATGATGGAGCAATGTTTTCTTGTATGAGAATTGTTGCTGTCTGCGGGAATTCAGCAGTCTGCCAGCAGAGACAACCCAAGCAAAAAGGAACCCAACAGTATTTAGGAAAAAATAGCTAAGCTTGGATACAACAACCAAATCTTAGAGAACTCTGGCAGATTCCCCTTGGTTCTGAAGGTAGGACAAAGTAAGGGGTACTTTCAAAGTTACAGAATGAGTCAGTATATCACACTGGGGGTGAGAATCTGCAAATGACTCTTCTGTGTCCAAGCCAACAAATCAGCTAGAAAGCTGGAAACACACACAGAAGTGTATGACTCTCTCTGGCCAGCGATGTATCTTTCTATCTGTGTGCAAAGACAGGCATCAGACTGCACCTCCTGATTTGTTAAGTGCATATTAATATGGATATTCTATCTTTTTCTATGTTACTGGGTTAATAGAGTTACAGAGCAGTTCTTATTGTGAAGTAATTTCTTACCTTTAAAATCATATCTTCTATTACTGATGCATAAACATTCTTCTGTACCTCAGCAGGCTGAAAAGAAATCCCTATCTGTAAAACATGGGAGAACAAAAAAAAAATCAGTACATCAAATAACTCACATTGTACTACAGATTAGATGAGAATGAGATTATCAGGAAAAACAAAAAATCTATTACAAAGGGTAGTTAACCAGGACAGCAAACATTGCAGCAGCAGTATAATCTCAAGCTTCATTAAAAAAAAACCCAAACAACTGGAGAAAATGAAGCTTGACCATTAGAAGAGCCTGCAGAAATGCTTCTCAAAGAGGTTTTAATGTTTGTTTCAGAAAGTGCACATAAAACACAGGCTGCACTGGCTACCTTTGGACCAAGAATGGAAGCTCCAGTTTAGGACTGTACATATATTCAATCCATCTACTCATCATCTTCCCCGCACCTAACTATGGCAAATGAAACCACTTTAAACAGTACTTCTGGCACAAAAGTTCCACATCAAAAGAGTGTTTCATCCCCCAGTCTCCCTCTCATCACTCCTGTGCCCTTGTCACCTACGTAGCAAGGGACCAGATTCACTGCAGAACCAAAGTTTTGTCCCTTGATGTTAGCACTGGAGCTGCAGATTCTTTCTTTCCCCCACAACCGCCGCATGCAAACCCCTCCTGCTGCTCCTGTCTTTGCTGGTACAATAACAAGCCCTCTTCCCTACGAGGTGAGCTAGTCTCCTACCTTTCCTTCCTGCTGCTGTGACAGGAGACTCCCATCTCCCTTTCTTTTACCCTGATTTGAACAGGGGGAAGAAATCCAAGCAGCAGAGAAGTTTGCTGTGGTCTAGGTTTTACCACAACGCCTTTTCAGGAGTTGCTATTAAACAGCACTGGTCTGAGCAACAAGTCTGAACCTTTCACATTGATGGGACAGAAGTAATGCAGTGCTAGTGCCTCTCTTCCCCCTCTTCCTCTGGCTTCTAGACTTCCAGGATGATTTTTCTAGTAGTAAGCCCTACAATAGGACTCTCATTTCAGCTACTCTGAAATGACCTCCCAGCTGGCATGCTTCATTTTCTCCTGCCAGCACTGGCCAGGTGAATGCCACAGGTCAGAAGGTCCAATTTTTCCAGGGCAGTTATAAGAACTTCCACAAAGCATCCAGATGCCCACAATGGTGAAAGAAAGGCAACGAAATAAATGTCAAGAGCACAACTACCTCAACAAGAGTTCTTCCTAAATTCACAGTTCGCTTATTACCTTCTCTGCAGTGTCCCTCACAAACTCTGATGCAGGCAAGGAAGCCAAGTAGAACTTCATCTCCTCTTGTTTCTCCTCCTGTTCTTTCTTAATGTTCACTTTTAATGGCTCACTAAAGTTGAGAATATCTACTTCCTCTTCGTGTTCTGGTTCTCGTTTCAGAAACTGCTGCAGTTCCTCTAGTTTGCGGCACAGCTCCTCACCGCTGCTGTAAGACGAAGGGCATTCTGAAAAAGCAGCAATGAAACACATGAGAAGTGAGGGAAAGCTGTTTATAAACAGATGCACACTCAAAATACAGTAAGAAATGAAGGTAACTGGAAGTTACACTCAGGGACTGCCTCCTTCTCCTCCTGACCCTGTCGAGAAGCTGCCTTTCAAACAAAACCAGGTCTCCTAAACCTGCTCACAGAAGTTTTTGACAACTAGCAAAGCAGTTTGATGCTCTTCAACTTGCTTGAAGGAAGTGAGTTTTTATTAGGTAGGCACCACGTAGCACTAGATGACCTTTTATGTTGTGATAAGTATCGTGCTTTTTAAGGAGAATCAGAAGACAGAGTGGCAGTGGAATTACAAAGGGGTAACCTCAAAAGGAGGCAGTAAAACCTTTAGCGAAAAGCTACGCGACCAACAGATTATTTTCTTCAAAGACAAACACAAATCTGGTTATTTAGATAAAAATATTAAAAAGTGGCTGTTCCTTTCCACCTTCAACAGCTGCAATGCAGAGCCAGACTTAGCAAAGAGTAATCAAAGCCATACATTTCTGTGAAATACCTTAAATCCCTCCGTGATCAGAACAGAGGAACACTCAGCTTTGGGAAAGGGATTATCTGAAGGTGAAACAAAGGAGCTTCGCTGTGAAGAATGGATGAAATTAAAGGTGTATGTTTAATAGATACTAACATGGACTTGGGAGATCTCAGAGTGGAATAATGCAGCAGATGCAATAACAGAACGTGAAGCTTTGCACGGGCCAATTCGCCTCACTTTTGGAGGGGAATTAAACTGAGCTGCACACTGGCCACTGCCAGGTTTTAGGGGTATTTTTGTACCTGGACTCGTTCAGACTGTTTGCACGCTAAGTCTTAACAGAGGCTAAGCTCACCCAAGGGCAGAAATGTCATTACTCCCTGTGCTGAGTTTGTGTGCTCACTTATAACTGATTACCTCGTGGGGCAATAATCACCTCTCGTTAGGATCTACCTACGCTGGGCTTTCAAAGCACAACAAAACCCAAAAAGAGGCCCCAGGGTTGACAGGGACATGGGACAGCCTCACTTGTAGGCTTACCCTTACAGTCTCCAACTGTTATTCCAGAGTGAATGAAGTTAAAGAAAGACTCTCCCTTCTCCTGAAGGAGCAGCACTGGTGTGCAGCAGACTCACCTGGCTCACTGTCTATCTGGGTCAACACGTCTTCAATCGAGTCCTCGTCGTTCCGCAGGGTCTCGGGGTCAGGGGGGGTGTAGCCGTGGCATCGGCACCAGTGCACCACGTGCTTTGTTTTCAGGGGTGTGATGTTGTGAAACCTGGGGTGCTTCTCTATGATTTCCTGTAGGATCTTTCTCACTGTCATTGCTCGTTGCCACTGCGACAAACCAAAGGGAAAGTTCACCGACACTGGCTAAAACCCTTAAGGCTTGAACAGAACAATAAACCAGGGTTGCAAGAGAAACAGAAGAAACATGATTTTCTCAGAATGATGAGGAAAAACAGATGTGGGAGATGGTCCTAATCCTGGTATCAGGCAGTTGTAAGGCAGGTCATTTAAACTCTGCTTTGTCATCCAAACAAAACCTCAAGAAAAAGGGACATTTACAGGGCCCCAGACACATTTGCCTTGGCTTGAAATGTCTCATCTCCCACGTAACACCTAAGATGGCATAGTGCAGGAAGTCCACTACAGCAAAACAGGCTTCTCAATACTCTGGTTAAACTCTTATAATGATTAAAGTTGGCAACAGCAGAGGGTCTAATCAGTTTTAACATCTTCCCTGTAAAACTCCATAGCAAGATGACAAAGTCATGAAGAAACAGAGGGAAATATAACAACCACAACTCAAAAAAGGTCCAGATTAACTGAAATACTTATTTTTGGTGAAGGGGCAATCTATTTCAGCACTAGCATTACTCGTGTCAGATCCTTCAGTCCCCTTGCTACAGAAAACAGGCACAATCTCACAAAAAGCACCTTGGGTAAAATCCCCATGACCATAAGATGCCACAGAGGAGTGATGGAGATAAAGAGCTATCAGGACAGTTTGCAAAAATTCTGATTTTTCAAATGCTTCAAAACCATCTTCCTTTGAACCAACTGAAAAATGACCTTCAGAGTCCTCCTGCCTGAGAGAGTCTCTGAACAATAAACTGGATCACTACCTGGGCACAAACCAGCGCGTCCCACAGTAAGGAATGCTTCCACTTCAAATGCAAGAAACTGCTTCAGAAAACAAATCAGCCAACAACAGGGAAGGTTCAAAAAAATTCAGAAATCCTTCTTGTGTACCTAATGGCTATTTATGAAACACAGGAGGAGAGGATTACCTCAGCTGCCCTCCTCTTCCCAATATTCCAGCTGTAATATTGTTCCACCGAAGCGGCACAAAAAGAGCTTGCGTCTTCACCTAGAAAACACAAAAGCCAAAACCAGTATATTGGTAAATGAAGTAAGATAAATGATGGGTATGATGTTATTTAGTAGGGAGGAAGAGTGGTTTATGGACTGTAACTCTCTGAAGTCTCACAAATGATACATGCAGCACACACTGTGGGGTTTGGATGCTTTTTTTGGATTTTTTTTTTTTTTACAAATTACAATATAAAAATGAAACAACAGTAAAAAGGTTTCCTGGCAAAAAGATAAGGAGGGGATATAGATCCTATAGATGGATTCACAAATGCTACTTGTAGCCCAGAGAGCCATATGTAATGAAAGCTTTACTGTGCTGCCTACTCCTACTCTGCTCACTGTGCTTATCTTGAGAGGGTCCATCCTACCCAGTCTCCAGGACCACTTGTTCAAAGTGCATTAGTTACCAGAGAAAGCTGCTACATTTTCAGCTCTGTACATGAGTAACAGCTATGAAATTATAAGGTACCATAAAAGACTCAAACATTTCTCTGCAAACAACCGCCTTTGGTTTGTAAAAACAAACAAACAAAAGCAAAAACCCCAGTAAAACACATCCCTATGCTGAACTATGTTACCATAGCATTGCTGAAAGCCTGGCAAGAAATTAGAATAAGAAAAAAAACACATCCATTAAGGAGAAACCAGGGAAAAGAAGACCTACTTGCAGCCATTATGTGAGGAAATGGAATCTATTTCTAACCAAAAAACAGATGAAAGTTGATAACTGCTGACAACATATTTGGCTTTATTGGAAGATCCTCATTCTGAGCATCTTTAGAATATCCCCTGGAGTAAGCTCCCTAGGAGAATGGCTTCATTTCATTCCCCCTTTTAATGCTTTTGTGGCTGCAGAGTATGCAAGGCATTCTGTTGATACACTGAAAACAGAAAGCAAAGCCTTTTCATTTACTGCTTACTTTTTTCAGCAATTAATGGAACCTTCTTCACTATCGCTGTTAAAAGCTGCTGGACGTTCTCCAAATATTCTATGCTGCAAGGGATAAAAAGAATCACAATGAGGAATTCTGTTGGAAGCAATGAATGAGATGAAAAACATTTCAGAATCACGGCACGGTTTGAAGTCTCTTGCCCCAAGGCACTATAGCAATAGCGGTGTGAGGATAAATCGTTAATGCCCTGATCCAGAGAAGGTATTTCAAACAGCCCTTCTTCTTGCCAAAGTGGTCACATCTGAAGCTGCATTTGTCAAGCTGAAGAAACTGCAGACAGGCCTTTTGGGGCAGGCTTGGAAGAAATCCCTGCATCATCTCACAAGCTGCAACACTGAGGGCTAAGATGCACCTATTAGCGCAGGCTGTCCCAGTAGGGACATGGGAAACGTTGTACTTATGGGAGTTTAGGTAAATGTTACTGCATTTAACTGGCAAGAACTGTATTTTCCATTAAGTTCTTTTATTACTTAGAAAATTTCCAATGTGCACTGACTTTTAAGATCTATTCCCCTCTCCTACACATACTCTCCACCAGGGTAACATCTGCAGGGGTATGCCAGGATAACAAAACTTTACAAAACATGGGAGACAGGAAAGTCAGCCTCTGGAGGAATCAAGAGCAGAAGAAACATCCTACACATTTCAAGAAATATGCAGAGAAAATTTTGCAAACTGAGTTCTGGTGAAAAAAAAAAAACCACTAAGAAGTACTTGCAAAAGCATCACAAGCAACGCACTGGATTTCACAGCATCTGACCAAATACTCCAATGATCTTTATTATTTAATTGCAATTCTGAACCAAGGCAGCCCACATAGTAAGTAATTATGGGAATATATGAGCTTAGCAAAACTAGAGAAGCAAAAAGACAGTTCTACTTGCTTCAGATGCCCCTTTTTTGACCTGCATTTCACTGGGCAGTTTGACCTCAGTAAGGACACGCAATGGCAATGGGAATTATACAAGCAGTGGATGATAAAGAGGGGTTAGCAGCTTGAGATTTTAGCAACCCCCCCAAATAACTGCAAAGCTTTATATATGTATTATTTTTTTTTTCCTCTTCCCCCTTCCATGACCCCTGAATACAAATCCATTGACAAAAATATATATTGCAGCACTGTCTGAAACAAATGCCACCCGACAGGATTAGTACTGATACAGCTGTGTATGGGATGGAAAATTTTATAATGTATTTCTAGGTCAAACTTAACACTACTGCCCACGTCCTCAGAATCTCCTCCAGTGCCCCTGGTATTTCAAAGTTCAGAAATCCTTAGAGAAAAAGGAGCAATTACTTGATAACGTAATTCCCAAGTTCAGAGCTCTCTTCTGTTTTTACTGCTGCTTGGCCTTCTTGGGTACCCACAGAACTGCAGTTTTGTCCTGTTGAATCAGGCTCCATCTTAACTTCAAAGAAACAGAACACATTTTAAGAGACAAAAAGCACCACTCAGCTCCATAAACAGTCTTGTGAGACTCCACTTGTTGGCGTTCCAATCAAAACGTGCTCACATCTCATCCTTTTTAGACAATCTGCAAAATCAATCGCTCACGATTTGTGTCTGACTGCCTGATCTAAACTGAACTGCCAGCAAATGAACCCTGGCCTCTGAAGCTGTGAACAAAGAGATGGAGAGAAAACTAGTTAGAAGGAAAAGGTTATTTTCAGCAAGAAGTGCCACTTCAAAGGGAGAACTTTTTTGAAGGCATCACTGATTTTGACATCACTGAACTTTCTCGTGTCTAGGACAGAACTCTGGTAAGACAGGAGCACGGAGGGGTGTTCCCAACCCAGAACAGCCAGGCTGTCTGGACATTCACCTGAGATGGCAGAAATGCCTGACAGTTCTGTAAGAACTGGAATTTTCTTTTTCCTTGATTTAAACCCTATTAAATAAAAGCAATAAAGGAACCTGCAGGCACAGGGTTTGCTTTCATAGTCAGGCCACTTGCATAAAAAAAGCACCAGTGAATTTCTACTGCTTATCTTACTGAGAAATTCCTTGTTACCTTTAGTGATGGATGCTGTAGAGGGACTAGGGACCACAGTACTTGCTGCTGTGACAGCTGAAACAGTTGAAACTTTGCTGGTAGAAAGTGACTGTATCACTGGAGAGGAAAAAGATCAAAAAAAAAAAAAGAAAGAAAAGGACAACAAAGAAAAAAAAATAATCAAACTTCATGCACTTTGACAAATAACCATGTTCAGAAGCAACATATTCTTTTTGCAGCACAAAGTTTAGGGATGATTTTCCTTGGCTACATTTTCTTCTCTCTCTAACTTTGGAACATGTACGCCAACAGTGACCAAGAGCTACCCTGTGTCAAAGGGGATTTTCAAACACCATCTGTCATCCTCCTCTGCCCTTTACCTTTGTTCATAGGCATGAGTATTGTCTGAACACCTCCAGAAGCTGTGTTTACACCGAGCTGTTTAAGCTGGCTGGGAACTGTCAGAACAGCCTGCTGTGGACTAGACTGATTTGAGTGGATTTTTAGCAACCCTGCAAGAAGAATGGAAGACAAAACGTTAAATAAAACACACCATTTAGTTTATCTCCAGCTACTTCTCTCCCTTTCTGCCTACACCAGGATGGCACGTAAGCTAGCTCTGCCACCCTCTTAACAAGCCACAGTTCAGTGAACTGACAGACCAGTTTTCTTACTGGCACAAACGACTGATATTAGTAAAGGGAATTTCCTAACTGCCTAAGGAACGTTAAGTTAAAGTTGATGTTTCACAAACCTTTCAACTGAAGCAGGCTCAGCAGAGTAAAACTCTTGTCAGGCCAAGACCTTGCACTCACGGGTGTGGGAAGCCAGGGAACTACAGCTCTGTTGTACTTACACAGCCACTCTCACTGAGGTGTCCAGGTACTGCACACACCTCTGCAGCATCCCCTGCAGCCTGCAGAGCACGGTCAACCGCGTTGTAACTTAGTGACTTGGCTGCTGAAGGACATACCTGAACCCTGTGTCTTTCTGTAACATGCACTGAACACATCTGTAAGAGGGCTAATCAAGCTATCGAGCAGATTAAAGTGGGGACTGAATTAAATTGCTGATTTTAGTCAAGGCTAAAAGGACAGGCAGGACATTCAGGTATTAACAGCATTGTCAATGGCAGCTCCCAGTGACCTGGCTCCAAGCTGCATCACAGGGAGTAGTACTCATCACTTGTCCACCAGCTCTCTCCTCCACAGTGAAGACATCCCAAGCCACCACAGACAGCCCTAAGACTGTGATTTGGGCCTATGTTCATCCTTTCTACTGGTAAAATGGCTATTCAATCTGTAGGTAACTTCAGCACGTGGAAATTTAATAGGCTTCTATTTTAGAACACTGACAACTGAAGACCTCATAGTTTCACGACGGTAATTTTATACTCACCATTTGAGATAAAAGTTTCCATTCTCCTCAGAATTTATAATTACAGTTTAAGAAACACAGCTGCCTTCCAAGTACTAGAAATGCAAGGTCTGGTGAAGATGTCTCTTGGTTGTGAGAGATGCACAGAACTGGTCAGTTAGGCTTCCCCTTCCTGGAGAGACGACTAACCTAGTATTACCAAGTCATCTGTGTGTGATGCACAGATGGGTCAGGACAGGACAGCATGGCACTCAAATGGCAAGGAGAGGAGGAAGGGATATTTTCAACTAACCCTACTAGCCTGATGGGTGGGAAGCATTGTTTCTTGCAAAACAAGGGAAAAACTGAGATTCTTTTTGAAGAGTTGCCTTTAAAAATAGAAATCTTCGGAAATTTAAACAGGCTTGGGCTTTTTTTTGTTGGTTTTTGCTTTGTTTTGTTTCGTTTATACACTGAAATAACATGTTTTATAGCAACTGCTTCTTTTGGGATTCTTGAAGAAATAGTTTTTCCATCACGAAGACAGTGCCTCAGGTGATAAAAACCAAAATGGAATCTAGATAACATTCTCAAGCTAAATGGGAGCTTTAATCTGAGAGCTATTTAGAACAGCATATTTTCTACCAAAAAAACCTCGCTGCTTTGTTTGCAAAAAGGAAAACACTCAACTACTTATTGCAGAACTGCAGTTTTAGCAGTCTTGCATTGTTTACTTTCAAGCACTGGGAAAAAACAAGTGATGAAAAAGGAGGAGTTTGGAAGACTGTGTACATAGGAAGCAAGAAGAGCTGCTGTAAAAAGACACTGTCAGATGAGCTCAGTGTCAGTTATTTTCTCTTTTCTGTATTTTTACCATATAAGTAAAGTGAACACTTCAAGTGAACAGAACATGCCAGCAGGTAAATCAGTCAAAATGAAAACTTCCCATTTTAACCTACAATACTCAAATTAAACTTGCTGTATTTGCTCTCCACGATACAAAAGACACTGGAAGAGAATAAAACCAAATGCCCTCCCACATAAGGGCAGGCCGTTTTCATAACCTCATCTTTATTAACTTGAAACATTCCAGATCCAGCCTACCTCACTGTACTTAATAGATTTTGACTTCAAAGCCTTCAGTTCCCCCTAATCAACACCCCTCTCTTTTCCAAGCCAAAGAGAGCAGATGCAAAGCCTCAGAGCCAAATTCTGCTCATGCAGCTTTCTCTGACTTCAGCGGAGTTTCACAAACTCATCAAGTCTGCAGCGTTGCTGGTGCCTTGGCATTTTCAGCGTTCAGTGGCACACTGTGCTCTTGAACAGGCAGAAAGCATCTTCTAATGAGAACCTGGCATGAAAACCAAAATCCCTTTCCAACACCAACAGGCCAGTTGTGCTATTATCTGTAACAGATACAGCGAGGGCACTGATGCGATAGGCTGCCAAATTACAGACGTCGCTTTGGCTAAGCCAAAAGTTATGCTAACAAGGCTTTAGAAAGCACAACTTGACTTCTACACATTCACAAATGCAGGTGCCTCTATATTCTTCCATTTAGAGTGATGGCATCTAAAGAAACTCGCATCTGGATTCTAATGTCTGTAGGAAAGGCACAAAGGGAGTTTAGTACCTGATACTGCAGCTTTTCCAGTCACAGGCGTTGCCGTAGTCATCAGAGAAGCAACACTTACAACAGTGGAAGTGGCAGTCTTATTCACTACTGATGAAGTAGACTGGCTCTGGCTTATACAGATTTGGTGTTGCTGTCCAGATGTCTTTGCTGCAGGAGTTCCAGAAGATGATGAACTGGAACCTGCATTATCTATCTGCTGCATGAAAGAGGCAGAGAGGGGTAACAAATTCCTTTCTGTGTCATAAACAATTCAACAATTAAGCACAACGAGGTAATATCTAGAAGTAGCAAAACCAAATGTTTATCTATTGATCATCAGGAAGCAAGAGGTTCTCAAGCACATATCTAAAAGCCCATGTACAACAATGGAACATGTAGAACAGAGGCTGTTTCAAGCAGAAAATATATCAGCTAGAGTCCAAACGCTGTATTAGACAACATTGGCAATGTTGTTTCTGACCTGGGCCACCCCGTTTGTAGGAAGGGTCATGGCAGGAGCAGCAGCCGTGGTGATGACACCTCCTGATACTCTGAGCACAGTGGTGCCAGGTTTGGAGAGTTGGGATGAGGCAGGCACTGATTTTATAGATCCATCTGATATTTTCACCAGCGATGTCTGTCCACTGGGTGCAGCCTTTGTAAAAGAATTCAGCATAAGAAAAAAAGCTTCTTTGGATTAAAAAAAAAAAGACAGACTTAAAAAAAGCCAAACCAACCCACAAACCACCCCAACAGCAAAACAAATGCTTTTTAGATTACTGAAAAAAATATTTTCAAACTACTTTTGAAAAAGGCAACTTGTGGCAATAGCAGCTGGAATGGAATTATCTCCTCGGGAATCAGCTTTATCAAACTGCTGACTTGGCAAAAATATGCCTATCAGTCTTGGCTGATCAATTACAAGTACTCTCAGGGAGTTTGAATTTCATGGGGATCACTCAGTAGTTTTTACAACAAGGACCTCTGCAGAATACTAAACCCAGAAACTTTAGAGACCTTTAGCAAGTGACCCATTATCTAAGGTTCAAATATCTCAGCACCTTTTTGCACCCGACTGTTTACTTCTCTAATTCCATTCACTAAGAAATCCCAGACCACGTTTACAAACTAGCAACCAGAGAGCAGAAATAAAGCTGGAAAGCTGGAATGCTCGTGTGCATTCCTCATCATAGTGCAGCCAGCACCCTAACTGTACAAAACCCAAACCAAACAACTGCAAAAGGCAAAGCTCTCATGACGTGTGGCTGTGGTTCCTCTACTTTATCTGATAAAACACTAACTGCCGAGAAAGAAACGTGTGTTTTTGCACGTTACCTGTGTAAACAGAGCTGTTTTCTGTCCAGTTATCACTTTTAGTGCTTGTCCTTGTGTGGAAGATGCTCCAACTCCTACGCTGCCCTGGACAACAGAGGCTGGAGTCAGCTGCTTCCCAGAACTCTGAGGAGAAGGTTGGCCGACCAAAAAGGTGCCCTGATCCAGGAAGAAGTTAGGGAGGTCAGCGCTTTGAAACACAGTTAAGAATCAACAGAAATCTAGGAGGGTAAATACAAGATAAAAGCCTGCAGCTACTATAATGCAACAACATTCCACCTTCTAAAACCAGGAGCTGCTAATTACAGCAGATGCTTCTGCACTAAGAGCTGAACACAGCCCTCTCTTCCTGGTGCACAAGAATGCTTTCCGATGCAAGGGAAGAGGTGACAAAGCCACAATTTCCTGCCTTGTCAGAGGCATCTACTACAACTTATCACACTTCAAGGTCTTCAAGTTTACTCTTTGTGACAAATTCTGCTTAGTGTGCCAAGATGAGAGAGGTCACTGCTGGGCCAGGAAAGAGAAAATTTAAAAAACCCAGAAAGTTGAGACATTCTGCTGCCTTCTCACTTCAAAACACATTTAGTCCTGCCAGTAAGACTATACATTCAGAGCTCAGTGTGCAGAAATCACAGCAACAACTGCCAAGTGTGCTGCAATGGTCAGCAGAGAGGATCCAGATCCCACAAAGGAATAATTTTTCACATAACACAGAACCCCAGGACACCCACCCAAGACCACTGCAGCCTGAAATGTCAGCCTGCTCCAACTGAGATGCTTATGCCACTGACCTGGGGTGTCTGCTTCAGGATGTAGGATGTATAGGTGAGGTGCTGTGACAAGTTACTGCTTGTGCTTTGAGTTCCTCCTCCTCCACTATTTGTAGAAGAACCAGATTGGAGACCTGTAACCAGAAGAAAAGGCTTCACCCAAAAGGTTTGACCAGACCCTGTCTGCTGCTAAAGCATCCCTGTATATACAAGTACCTGAAAACACTTGGTAAAACATTTGCTGCCACGTTTTGCAGCCGAGTAACATTGGCACCCAGCATGGCACAGTTAAGATGTGCTGCTGTGCTCTCTCATAGCTCAGCAAACACCATGAACAAAGGGAGCTATAATGGAAATAAGGAGGAGTGGTGGGCAAGCAAAACTCGTTTCAGGCTGTTCTGAATTTTCTGTCAAAAGAAAAGCTGTCCAACAGATGAACAGTCTTTTAAGCAGTCTTTTACAGGTTATGAATCTGCAGCAAAAGCCTTAGACACACTCTGAATCCCACTGGCTTCCTCATTTTACTGTTGTTGTCTGTTCCAGGGTAATTTTGTTACGAGTTGTAAATCATGGATACCAAACAGTGATAATTTGCAGTGACACTTCACTACTGCTCTGCCTCCAGGAGGAACAACCTGAACACTGACTCTTTTGCAGTTTCTCATTAAGGAACAAAGACTTAAAAAACCATCTATTTATGGCTCTGTCATAAAAATCACAAACATTTGCTCTTCCTCAATACCTGTGAGATTATTTCCTCGTCACAAGTCGAACTGCCTCAGCTGCCTCTAAATCTCAAGCAATGGGGCTCCCATCACAAGTTCTATAGCCCAAAAATACCCTCAGCAAGAGAATCTACTACTTCTTCGTCAGTGACATGTACTCTGTTGCTATGCTGCTGGCATTTACAGCCTTATATACTAAACTGAAAATGATCTCTTCCTCACTGCCAGTATCAGAACTGGGGAGACAGAAGTTTATATCCAATCCACCTCCAACTGCCAGCCTCAAAAGGAGTACTCTGGAGAAGACTCGTGACAAAACTCTTCATCTACACAGTCCCAACAGCTGTAGGGAAAAAACTACAGCAACAGCACATTATAAAGACAGTATTGTCCATTGAACTATTTTAGGAATGTTACTCTCCAAGTATTTCCCAGCAAGTTTGATTCACAAGCTCATTACCAAAAAAAGTGTTTCTGCTGGTCTCAACAGCTTGGGGACAAACCTTGTATCAATAATCAAAATGATTTCTTTCCCCTCACCCTACATACAGTATCTTGTCCTTTTCAAAGTTACTTTCTTCTGTTTCTACTTTCTCCAGAGTGTCATCCCATTACTTACTAACAGCTTTCACAACTACATTCCAATCCACCTCAGTTCTGCATCAGGAAAACACAGCTGTCTCTTCCTACAGATCACACAGAAGAGTCAGAGACAACCCTTCTCTGAATTTTTAGGACAATTATGCTGTCTGCTTTCAGCACAGAAAGACACTGAGAGCACTGCATGAAAAGCAGTTTCAGCTAAACCACAAGGTACTAGTGAAACCTCAGTCTTCAAAAGCACCATGTACTAGGTTGTTGTGCACAAAGTAACCCCATCCTACTGCTGACTTCCACAGTACCAGGATGCTTTACAGCAAAAGTGCCAACCGTATTAATTATGCAGTGATTACATTATTTAACTCATTAGATTTCCCTGCAAGACTAACTAGCATTATTTGTGGCTCGCAGTATGGCTCCTTGGGGTATCAGAAGCAGTTTTCCTTTCCCAGAAGGATTCTTGCTGTTGGTGGTGAGGTACAGTTTGGTGCCTGGTGGTAAGTTTGCCAGGTTTGCCAGGTTGGTAGCTGGTAACTGCAGTGTAGCCATCACTAGAAAGAAAGAATAAAAAGAAATAAAGCTACTGCTTGCTCTAAGTAGCATGCATTGAAATCTGCACAGGATTAAAGGACTAGGAGTGACAGGCAGCTAGCCTTTGATAATCCATACTTAAGCTGGCCTAACCACAGATTAACTCCACCAGTGATGCACAGGCACTTTTTTGAATAGCTCAGAAAAAACCCCTCCTATCTTTGCGTGCAGTACCACTTATGGCTGCAGGCTGAGACAGCACAGCCATGGGGTCAGCAGGCTTAGTCCAGTTCAGAGGCTGCACGACACCTCCCAAACAGGCTGAGCCAACACACTGGGCTAAAGCCAGCTGTGTGCAGCTGTGTGCAGCAGCACAGGCGTGCTTCTGCCTGTACTCCCGTAACCATAAGCACTGGGGAAGATGTGAAGATGCAATAAGAGTAATCTGGCTCTCGCTGGTTGCACGGGGAGCTCTCCTGAGCTTCTGAGAACCACACTGGTGGGCAAAAAATGTGAGACCTGGCTCCATGAAAGCCTACTGTGTCCCCAGCACTTCTGTCTGATCTCCACTCACAGAACACAGCATGTTTTAAAGTACTTGTGCTCCCTCTTCCCCCTTACAGATAACGAGTTAACATTTTATTTAGTAATCTCAGTTGGCTTGAATTTCCCTCCAGAGCTCTCTACTCATTTTCAAGATTTTTCAAACGCACGTCACTGTTTTGCAGGGGAAATAATTACAAAGCCTCAAAGCCACCACGGGCTACGAACAAAGTGTAAAATCACTCTACCTGAGCCTTGAGATGTACTTTTCTGAGCACCTGTGGAAGAAACTTGTGCCTTTGTTATGGTCTGCACGGGCTGAGCAACAATTGTGCCTCCTCCTCCGCTCACGATGGCTTTGGCTACACCTTGAGTCACAACCTGCTTGGGACCAACAGCCTTTGCCACCGAAGAGCTAGATTTTGCCACGAGTATCTGGCCACCACTTATAGCCACCGCTTGTTTCACCGTCGACTGTAAAGCAGAACCAACTGGAACACCAACAACCTGCAAGAAATAAAGTATTGGATGATGTCCTGCTGGCAAGAGCGACGAGGAGAATTCTGGCTGGCAGGCTACCTCCCATCTCTAGACATTGCAGGATACTTTATACATGTCTAATCATGTATAAAAGCAATTCGTTCAGAAACGAAATTAAACTGGCCAGAGGCCAATGCCAAGTAAAAAGATAAACAAACACAATTGGGATTTCAAAGCACCCACAAAAGATTAAATATATTCAAATTGCAGGGCACGTCCATTTTTATTTTCTGATACATAAGCAATGGCTTAATTCCAGCTGAAGATAATGCTTGCCTTGGCAAAGCACAGAGATCCAGAAATTTAGTTTCAACACATTCATGGGAACAGACTCCCTGGGAACACTACAGCCTCAAAGCAGAGCCCACAAAGTGCCTTGATTTTATGTGTTGACAATAACCACGGGGAAAAACAAGTTTCCAGAGGGAAGTAAGGAACTTAAAGCTCATCTCGTTCCAATCCCCCTGCCACAGGCAGGGACACTTCCCACTAGAGCAGGTTGCTTAGAGTCCCATCCAACCTGGCCTTGAACACTTCCAGGGATGGGGCATTCCCAGCTTCTCTGGGCAACCTGTCCCAGTGTCTCACCACCCTCAGAGTGAAGAATTTCTTCCTTAGATCCAATCTAAACCCACCCCCTTTCAGTTTAAAGCCATTAATCCTTGTCCTATCACTACCTGTTCTCATAAAAAGTCCCTCTCAACGTAAACACGTATTTCATAATTAATAATATAAAGACACTTATGCAAAAAGTGAAGGCTCTGCATACAGTATCTTGTGCTGGGCACATTTAACTCTGTTCACAATGGAAATGGGCAAGAACAGAGACAACTTCTGACACACCTGTCATCTGGGCACGGCACAGTTACTGTGCCTTGTCTGAAGCTGCGTCACTCCTGGCACAGCAGCACTGGATTGACACAGACTCCCCCAGTAAAACACCACAGTTGTGACTCAAGTAAGACTGTTTCCACCTAATGCTCATGCTCCAACCTGCTCCTTACTTCTCCTGTTATGTTCTGTTGCAGGTCTGCAGTCCAAGGAAAGAATTTCCCTCTTATGTATGAGCTTCAGCAAGAGCTGACGATGGCAGCCAACGCTCTGCATTGGCAGGCTCCAGTTCAAAACCAGCTCCACCCCACTGTTGCAATGGGTTAGACAGAGGGGGAGATGTTCCTTGTAAACAGTGAAATGCAGTGGTGCCTGCTCCCCCTGCTCCCTTCTCAAGGGCCACAGGTAAGTTTTCCATGCACACGGGGAGAGCAGCTAACCACGGTGCTGCTGCCTAGGTCCAGACAGACCCAACCCCATGCTGCTGAGAGAAGCACGAAGCCTTGCAAGGAAACCACGAGAGAGAGAGAGAGGTTACACCACACCAAAGATGCCCCAAAGCCTCCTACCTTAGACTGCACAGTCCCCTCTCCTGTGCTGACGACCGGCTTCTGTGGGGACAAGGCTAGCATGTGGCTCCCTTTCACAGTGACATACTGCTGCACAGAGGTCTGCGTGGCTGTCCCTGTCGCTGGCAGTTGGGGTTGCTGGGGCAGCTCTCCTGGCTCCTGCTTTATTATCACCTTTTAAATAGGAAGAAATAAGAAGGAGAAAAGCAAACGCCTCGGATCACTGGGGATCGTTCCGGGAACAGACTGTCTGGAGGAAAGGGCTGGCAACAGTGAGTAAACTCAGAGGTGGCTCTTGCCACCAGGTGAACACTAGCTCAGCTCCAAGAGAGGGGCTTCTCCCAACACACAAGCGTTGGGGGGGGGTGTGTGTGTGCCTGCATCTACAAAACAAGGGATGCTCATGGGCATTACAGAATCACTGCTAGGAACAGTACAACTATTAGTCATACTAGCCGTGGACTTGCCCAGACTTGACTTCTTCAGGCCCTGCATCTCAGCAGGGAGCCACAACACTTTAAGGTTTCAAACTTCTAAGCATCTTCCTGCTCAGAACACATTCTAAACATCAATTTATTTAATTTTTTTTCTACCTTGCAACATTTCAACTGACATTATAGCTACAGATATTGTAAATGATTAGAGCTGACATTATTTTCTCATGTATTTATTTTCTGTTTCTCTGGGACAGGCCCTAAATCTAATCTCTAAGAGAAGCAACTCAAGAAAGGCTGGGGTTTTATTCATGAGACTGCTGCAGGAGCTGTAACTAGGAGGAAGCATTCTTCTTCCTTTTGCTGGGATCACCCAATACTGCCAGAAACAACTTTAAGCAGCAGCATCTGAGATTCAGAAATCACTATCGTGGTTTTTTAAGAAGCTCTCAACAGATCTACTGCAGTTTAGTTTTACTGTACCCCATTAAAAATAGCTTTTCAAATATCAGCTTCAGTACAACAGTGATTCAAAGGAAAAGAAAAAAGAAAGGATGAATGAGAAGACAAAAAGAAAGATCAAATGTGTAGCAGAGCCACGGGAAAGAAAAGAAAACAAGATGTAATTTTGAGAGGTGCTAGAGTGCCCTTGGCAGCAAGACACGCTGCTTTCAGTAATAGTTTTCCGTGCACTGGAAGGTACATGGCTTGTAGCAGAAGTCAGCATGAAATGGCACTATTGGGCTCCTTGTCCCAGAACAAAAGCCAAGAGAAATACCTTTGTAAAAGCTCCAAGTCCACCAGTGACCGATTTGGGGCTTTGCACCTTGGAGTGACTCCCAATGGGACAAAGGGGTGGCATGGTGGCAAACAGAGAATCCTCCTGCTGCAGACAGGAAGACACACACACACACACACACACACACAAAACAAATAAATAAACAAACAAATAAATAAATAAATATCAGTGAAATGTCCAACACAAGAAATAAAACAAGTGACTGCTGATAAAGGACCATCTGGGCAAGCCAAATTACCTGTACATGTAAGATCTATCCAAAAGTCAGTCAACAGTTAAGTAAAAGATGTTTAACAGACTTGGTTCAACCAACAAAGGTTTCTTTGGGAAGTGACATCCCCAACAGAAGTGATTGTTTCTTACCAGATCATACGCAGGTGGAAGAAACCGAGTCATATTCTTTTCCTCCACCAGCTTTCTACAAAAGCTTTTCACAGCTGTGAGGTTCAAGTAGGCTGAGGGGGAATCTTATTCATGCACAGAAATACCTGACGACCAAGCTCAATAGTATCCAGTGAATGGAAAGAGTTAATGAGTAGAAATTGAAAATAGGAAATGACATTGAAGAGGATTTGTCTGTTTGTGGTTTGTTTCCTTGTTGTTTTTGTTTTGCTTATAATTTAGTGGTGATTAAACACTGGAAGGGGTTTCCCAGAGAGGCTGTAGACTCTCCAGCCTTGGAAATACTCAAAGCTCAACTGAACATATTCCTCAGCAACCTGCTCTATTTAACCTTGCTTTGTTGGATTGGATGATCTCCAGAAGTCCCCACCAACCTCAACCATCCTGTGACTCTATACACAAGCTTAAAGCAGGCAATCTAAGCAGAAACAAGTTATAGAAGTAGAAAAAATCCTGCTCAATTGAAGTCTGTAAGCAAATTTCTCTCAGATGAGTTTCTGCTCTCCTGTAACCAGGAAGATGTGGTGGCACACAGTCCTTCCAGGCAGAGCTCATCATTTGGCAGAAACAGTAAGGATATTTAACAAAATGGAATAAAAAACACCAACCAAACAAAAAAAACAAAGCAAAACAAAACATTTCCACACCTCCAAAATCTTGCGCCCAGCATTTCTGGATCTGAGGCTGGTAGAGAAGTCAAATGCATTTGAGGAAGTTTGTTACAATTCTGTTTTAAGTAAAAGAATTGCATTGCTTTACAATCAACGTGAACTCCAAGCAAGCACCTGGCCCATCCTTGGGCTGGATCGCGACAAGCAAGCAAGCCTTCAGACTCTAACCTAACACATCTTTCTTTTGCTGACACATCCAGCTGAAAACAGCTTAGTTTTCAAGCAGCCTGATTGCCTGCTTTGGTTCAGCACATTGCTGCACAAGTGGTAGCAAAGAGGGGAGGTGTGAAGACAAGGCTAGAGGCATAACCAGTCCTCCCAACAGCAGCCCGAGCATCGGTCACATTGAGGTGGCTGAAGAAACACAGCCTCAAGTCATGACAAAAATAGAGAACATGAGCACGTAGCCAGGAGATGAAAAGTGGTGTGTTAAGCACAACCTGTAACATCACACTGAACTATCAGACTCAGCCTATCCTCCTAAGGAAACCATAAAATTACAGCTTTTCCACCAGCCAGGAAACGTTTAGAAAGCTATGATTTTTATATATATATATATATAAAATATCTTCCATGTTTAACTTTGCCCTGGAAATACAGACTTCAAGTGTAACTAATGACATGTGCCTACTCTGACTCACTGAAAACCTTTCAGAAAGAACTGTCCCAACTCAGTGAAAACTAAAGGCTAATGAATAGTTTTCAACACAATGAAGTGCAACCCATCCGAGCAGACAGGCTCTTCAAAGCTGAACAGCTAGCTGCAGACCTGACACTGAAATCACTACTCCAAACTAATTGCTTCAGACAGCAATCTTCAACACTTTGCCCCTAGCAGCCATAGGAAGAATTTCAGTTCCAAATGGAAAGTGATTTTGCTCTCTGCAGGCTGGCTGCTTTCCCCACCACCATATCCTGCGTTAATATTCTCATGACTTGGAGATGGGGAAATGCTCCTGTTTTCAGCTGCACACCCACCAGCTGCTTTCAGAAAGAGCCTTGCTGACGCCACGTCCCTGACAGAAATATCCTTCCTAGCACAAGATGTGGGAGAGATTTTCTGTGAGACGGTTTAGCTCCGTACCTTTTAGGCTCTGCAGATCAGAAACACGAACCCTGTTTATCACTGCTTGTTTACACATTTGGTTACTCCACTGTTTACACAAGTATTTTTCCAAATGGAGGCAGTTGTAAAACCACTAAATGAGCTATTTTCGGGCTGCTAGGAGCAGCTGCTGTACAAAAACCTGACTGAGCAGCGTGAAGGTTTTGAGGTAGGCACCTCTGGTTTAATCACATACTGTCACTAACAGAGCGAAGGAGATCAAAGCCAGCTACAGGAGAGCTTTGATGAAAGGTAAGACATTTTGAGAGCTACACCCTTCCTGGCTTTCTTTGCAGAAAAGCAAAAGAGCAGTGCCTTTAACGGAGGTGTAGGCAAGTAAAATTAGAGCTGCACGAAGCACCACAATCATCTTGTATAACCACCGCGCTCTCAGATGGCTCCATCTGTTAGACACAGTAAACCTTCCTGTGAAATGACAACCAGAGGAACTTGCCCAAAATGCAGAATTTATAACACTAAAAAGCCCTGTTCAATAGGAAGTTGGATTTTAAATGGAAAGAGAACATTACCTTGACGGCCGAGGTGACAAAACCACTCCCGTGGGTCTTTGATACAGGAGATCCAGTTCCATGAGAGGCCTGACAAACACTGGCCAGTTTGCCGGTTGGGCTCCCTGTGCATTGGGAAATAAAGCAGATGTTGGGAGAGGGCTGGGGAGCAGTGCCAGTGAACACATGAAACCTCTCCTAACAACAAACGTGGTGCTTTGTTTCGGCTCTGTACTCTCCATCGGGTGCGTCAGCGGGAGTTGAGGTGGACACACAAATCCACCACCCGATTTCCACCTGCAGAATCCACACCCCGGAGAAAAGAACTCTCCACCCAGAGCTCCATTTGCTGCAAGCCGATGGTCAGGCACCTTCCTGGGTCTTGAGGTTCTCAGCTACAGGTGGAACTATGTGAAATGAGGACAGTAAAGGAGCTGCTAGTCAGAACTTGCTGCTGCAAAGTCCTCCACTGCCCAGAAGCCCTCTGAACCTACACTAGGCTCAGACTCTGGCACAGGGGAAGGCTCAGAGGAGGGAGTGGGAAGGAAAAGCTAGAAAAGGAAGGAGACAAAGTGAGAGGTAACAAGAGGAAAGGACAGAGAGAGCAGGGTAAAGGAAGAAATAGAAATAAGGAACGAAGACGTAGGGTCTTCTGTCTGCAGAAGGCCGTTCTTGCAAAATTAACACGTGGACACGTGTGCCACAGCACTCTCCTGATCCCCCAGGGTTCAGTAGTGAACTTACCCTGCATCACCAGAGTGTGTACACAACACTTGGTCGCTCAGCAGCAGTTTTGAGACTGCTGTGGGATTGGTTTGTTCGTTTCCTTTGTTCAGGAGACACCAAAGCCACGGATGACACGGGTGAAAACCCGGTACCAGCCTCTCATACAGCTGTACTACAGTCTGCCCTTACAGTTCCAGCAGGGGGCTGGGAAGGCTGGCTTCACAGAGTACAAAGACCTCAGCCCTGTCTTTACACATGATCTGCAGCCTTACAAAATCCTTCCAGTGACTTTGTAGTGTCACGTTACCTTCAAGGGAGCCTGGCTGCTGTTGCCAAAAAGCCAGTTCCACGTTCCCCCTTGCTGCCCTCCCGGAGGGTGTGGCGACGAGGCTAGCTGACAGCAAAGCCCAATTTATTGGTATCCATTTTCTGCTCTGCCACTGATCTGGTCTGACTGGTGCAAGATATGGGGAAGTGACAGGAGTGCAGGGCAGTGAGAGGCAGCAGGCAGGTTTTTTCCAGGCCAGTCTGTACTTGCATCAAACCAATGTGGTTGGAAACTGCGCCTTTAATGGCTTTAAGATTTGATGTCCAAACCATATGCTGCATCTACAGATCCTACCCTCCACGTACAAAGCTCTACTAGGAGGGCACAAAACTTACCCAAACCGTAATCAATTCCATATGCAGAGTAGACAGGCTCGAGGTGAAAAAGAAACAGGAAAGAAAAAAGGCAGAAAACCCCCACCCAACCAAAAATCCGCCACCCTATTGGTGAAACAGCTTCAATGTTACCCAGAAAGCCCCAAAACACTCCTGAAAAAAATGCAGCTATGACTGTGCTTCCCCTACCAATTCCCTCTGTGACGAACTTAAAAGGAACATGACAGCTGTGCTCCCTGAGGTAAAAGGAGGAGCTGTTATTAAAAGGAGAATTTTTGCACTATCCAAACATGCCCAGCAAACAGTTTGTGTGTTACACGGGTGCTGCGCTTCCTCTCATGGCTCTGAACATCCTTCTGAGATGCTGGCAAGCACACACACACACAGATAAGTGTGGTTTTAAACAGACAGTGGTTCTTGGCCACAAATCACAACAAATAAACAACTTTTGAGTGACCTCTCCTCCAGCCCTGGCAGAAAGATTACCAATCGACTCCCATACCCATCGCTCATCAGCTCAGTCCTCTCCCTTATGTCACCACTGAAGCACCAAGAGAATCCAGTTAGAGGAATGCAAACCAGCTAGAAGCTGAGAGTAGTAATGAAACCCTGATCTGCTGACCTGGGTCTGTGCATTTTAACACCTCTAGAGCACGGCACACTGGTACCCAAGACCGCTCTGCCGGTCACAGCAAGCTCTCTGTGCTTTTTTCCTCCACAAACCCAGTGCAGTTCAAACCCAGTGCAGTTCTCACCCAACCACCCAGTGCAGTTCTCACCCAACCACCTGGGCACTGTTTCTGTCTAGACCCCTGTGCACCATAGTCTACGTGACCTTCTCCCCCCTCCCTTCTTACCCGCAAAGACCTCTTGGAAGAGAGATCTGTGAATTTAACTGGCATGACACCAATGACTCCGTGTGCTGTTTCCTACAGAGATTGAGTCTGAGGTACCCTCAAGCACGTTACACAGGCCAGCCACCCAACCCAACAGGACCTCCCTCTTTCTCTGCCAAGTACTCTGCCATCCTCGCGAGCTGAAGCGCTGTTATTGTACCAGTTGTTTTAAAGGGAGAAGAAACTTAGAAGGTTTAAGACTAAGCCACTGCCTTCTGAGATTGCACTACACACCTGTGCTTGTGGCTGCTGCTCCAACCATCTGTCCAGGCTTGTCCACAATAATATACGGGTTATTAATGACTGAACTAGCAGAGCCTTGCTTCATGTGCACCGGAGTGGAGGTTGGGGTACGAGGTAGCGGAGATGGACTAGGGGTCGATATTGGAGAACCTTAAGAAAAAAAGTCCAATGCTTCTATCTCGTAAATGTTGTGAGAACATAAAAATACAGCAAAAGTAGTACTTTTAGAAACGGCTTAGAGAAGGAATGGGTTTTCAGGATGTATTTCCCAGCCTGAGTGAGATCACAGGACTTGGAGAAGGAAAGAAGAGGAGACAGGAGGAGAGGAAAAGGCACGTAAAGCGCTACGGCTCATACCTACCCTGGACATTCTCTGCCTACCAGGACCAGCAGGGTTCAAAGGGACCTTGAGAAGCCATTTGGTCCATCCTTGAATCCTGAGGGATGTTACCCAAATCATTCTCACTGCCAAGACCAGACCACCCAAGGAGATGAAGAAAGAGAGCTGAGCTCCCTCACAGGCGCTCTCTTTTCCTCGTGGAGCCCACGGCACAGGCATTCAGAGCCAGGAGCCGAGCAGCTCATGTAAAAAGGCTGTGCGACGCAGCAGCCACAGTCGCAGATGCTCCTGCCTCTTCACTGCTCTTGCTACAGCAGAAGCCCTTGAAAGCAAACTGCAAAATGTGCAACTTCTGGGTACCAGGATCAGGAGGGAGAAAAGCTAGAGCAGAAAAAAGCTGCATGATGGGGTAAAAAAGAAATGCAGAGAAAAGGACAGGCAAGGAAGTGATCAGAGAAAAGAGACAGCAGCGAGCACACTGAGCTTCAACTATCAGTTAATCTGCTTTCTTGGCAGTGATTGACAGTTACAGTGGAACCTAAATTCTGATCAATAACATCCCCATGTCTTACAAACTGCTTCTGACATCTAAAAGGGGTGACACTTCTCGTCATGCTGACAGCAGAACCTTGGGAAAACATTTAGCAGGGAAACATTTAAATAGCAAAGATCAACAGAGAATAGTCCAAGGATTTTAAGAAAGATAGGATGGCCCCTGTAATTACTGCTTTCTGGGAAGCCTTGGGAAGAGAAGATCAGGAGAAGAGCTTATTAAGAAAGAAGAAAGCACTTGGCATAGGTTGAAATGTAAATCAGCCTGAGTACAGTTTTAAGATGTCAAGGAACAACATTGAAATTTAATTAAAAAAAACCCCAACAAACCAGACACACTTGAGGAAAATTATCTGGGAGCAGAGCATCAGCAGTTGCCCATATCGAGAGCTGGTGCTTATTCCTCTACCCTGAACATCAGAAAATGAAGGGATGTAACAGGTCATCTTCCAGCCTCACAACATGTGACGTGGTGAGCTGCACATTAAACCCTTCTGATGTAAAACATCATCCAGTGGATGGCATCATGCCCAGGCAGGGAAGGGACTAGAAGTGAAATGAGTAAATGGCACCTGGATGACCGTGTGTGTTTTGGAAGCTATCACAAGAGTATCACAGTGCTCACTGTGCCAGCTGACAATTTAATCCAACAGAGGGTGGACTTTTGGAAGAGGAAGACCAAAGCTGTTCCATCTGAGGAGGTATCGCAAGTACAAGAGGGACCATTTGAGTCTACAAGGCTGAACCTAATCATCTGCCCAACAATCAGAAAAACATTTTTTCTTCTTAAGCCATCCCAGCTGTCTGAAAGCAGGAGGGAGAAGAATGGCTTCTTCCACACATGGAAGACGTGTCCTTGCCTGGGCCTTTCTGTAGGTAGCAGTCCAGTTAAAGACTACCTTTGTCATACTTTAAAGCATTCAAGAACAGGGAGAGAACAACTCTCATCCTGCTTTTGATCTGATGAGAAGCATTTCACACTTGTACTTTTGTTTTTCCTTGAACATTAAGAAGTGTGTTTAGCTGCTTCTTCTAGAGTTTCCTACTGCCTGATGTTCCAAGATCGGCAGGAAAACAGGGGAAGGACCAATTGGTTCACTCTTTTGTTTTCCAGGGTGAAGCACTCAGGATAAGTAAACTAACATTCACCTGATACAATCTTGCAACTCATGGTGATGGGCTGGAAGGATTTTCCTGGTGACTCTGCAGGGCTTGGACTCTGACCTTGAGGCACTATTTTACAGCTAGCTGCAATGGGTTGAAAAGCTGAATTTCCATGAGAGCCAAAGGCAACTTTCTGTGTGGCTAACTTGGTGGGAGTCCGTTCTATCGAAGATGGCAGGGAATAAAACGCGGCATGTCTTTCGGTTTCAGCATTCCCAGGGAATCCTGATTAAAACAGGGAAAAGAAGAGAAATAGTTCTTAGGCTGAGACATCTAATTCCTTACTGTGCTTCTCTACACAAACAAAACTCAGGTATGACAAACACACTCTCGAAGGAAGGAAAAGCGACTGGTGGGCAGCGCTGAACTGGGGAGAAAGTGGGGTAGGGGGTTCCTCCTGCACAAGCCTGTTGGATTTGTCTCTGAGCAGAAGAATAAAATGCTAACCAGGCACAGCCTGTTCAGCTGGGGCAGGTGATCAGCCACTTAGTTTCTTGGAACACCTCTTCCATTGACCAAAAGCTGCTGGTAGTTTCAAGCGTCCGCAGTTGGGGCTCCACAGGACTAAGGCTGGATCTCCTTCACAGAGAGTCTTGCATTTTGGACTAAGAACACATGGAGACCACCTACTGCCTTTTGACCTGGGTTAAGGAATCCTCCTCTTTTGATGCAGAAGGAGATCAATTAACCTGCAGCTGACGAGAGAAGCCACTGCCTTGTCAGAAAGAGGCAGGTTTACTTCCTTCCTGTTGGCTGTCGTGCTGCTCACCTAAAAGTGCTGCGTATCTTCCTGTTTGAATAAAAAACCTGTGCATTTAAAATTTGGTTGCGTTTCTGCTTTTTTTTGGCCACAAGAAAACACCACATTTAAACAGTGGAAATTCTTCTTGCTGAGCCAGAACACTGCTGGTGGCATCACGGCACCTACCAGCGAGCACACCACGCAAGACACCAGCTTAAAGCCATTCCTTGAACACAGGAGTGTCAGGATAAAGCAAGGAAGGCATCAGGCCATGTTGCATGCAATTGAAATACAAAATTGCATTCTCCAGCAAGTTTCTCACACTAAAACCTGCAGACCATAAAAGACACCCTTTGTTTCTCAGCCCAGTTAACCAAGGTCTGTCATGCAAAGCCTTGACACCGCTGATTTCAGAACAGAACGCTGAATGCTGACAGAGGCACAGTTCTTCCTGCTCCACACAAACTAGAAATCATAACAGTGTGCCCAACAAGCAAGAGCTTGTTTCAGGCCATTTAAATGATAACAAGGCATCAGCCACTGCCCCTGGGCAACAGGAGCTGCATTTCCTGATGGGACAGGGGAAGGTGAGGATGAGACCCTGATGTGCGCTGATGCCACCTCTCAAACACAGACTGTTATCTTTTTCACTCTCTACACAGTTACAGATTCATTTCTGTTCCTGCCCAGTCAACTCATGTTAGGCACCAACACACATCACCAAACACACCACTAGACCAATTCCTTAAGTGTGTACAGAGTCCCCAGAATACTCAGAAACCTAAAAAAACCCTTCTGAAAAGAGTCTGCCAAGAATAAAACTACGAGTGCTATTCAGCAACCTTTTTTCCAACTGAATCTGCTGCAGCAAGCTCCATATTCACAATGTTTAGCAAAACAGAGACCACTCAGATGACTCCAGGTTTAAAACAAAACTAAACTAAAATACCCAGCCCCCAAAAAATGCACAAAAAAAACCCCAACAAACCAAAACCCAAAGAAACCACAACAATATCTGAATTACTTTTCATAGTACACTGAGGAAACGATCATCTGGGGGTGAGCAAGGAGCAGGAGGTACCACTAGTAACCTTTAAGGCACAAGAGCAAGTAAAAAGGAGGTAGCCAGAAGAGCTGAAATTCCCAAAACTTCCATTTCACCGCCACTCGTTCGCTTTACCTTTGTCCACAGCAGCATCTGGGCTGGAGTCCCTCAACTGTTTAATGGGTGAAGAAGCTTTGACTGGTGCTGGGATGCTCAGCGGCAGTGGCAAAGATGTAGGAACATCAGAAAGGTCAGACTCTGAAGACTGGGAGAAGAGATACTCCTCACCGAGGGAATGCCTGTGTAGCTCCACATCCACTACCTTCCAGAAACAGGAGAACATGTGACATTAATATTAGGTAGCTGGGTAAATAAAGATATAAAAAGTGAAACCAGCTATGCCTTTTTTTATAAGTTTAATTCTGATGTCCAGAAACCTCTCCCTCTCCTCCCCTCTAGCTCTGTGTAACACTGCCATTCATTTCAGGGGCACACCCCAGAGGTCCAGCAGCACCTGAGCCGAGACAAAAGTCTTGCAAAACTGAACCCTCAAGGTAGTAAAAAAACCCAAACAACCCACATCTCTCAGTCTGTGGGGAACCTGGACAGTGAACACTGGAAGGAATACAGAGGATCCCACCAAGGAAAGGACTGCATACCCCCTTAGGGACAGGCATAAAGCAGCAGCTTGCCCTTTTCTGCCTTTTTTGAGAGAAACACACCACATTATCTACTCTTCAGAAGCCTTCTTTCATCACAGCAGACATCTCTCATTAATGTTTTCTCAGACTGAAGAGCTGAAGTAATGCAATTTCACCATAAAAATATCCTTTCACTGCAGTACAGCAAGGGGAAAATAATCCCAAGAAACCCACCACTTCAGGAACACAGAAAACTGTGATTTTTTGACTCATTTATTTTAAATTTTCAAAGTTCCTTTTTTTTGTAAAGATGTCAAATCTTGGCAGGTGCAGAAACTCAGAAGTACACACTGCAGAATTTCAGCAGAATATCGGGGTGAGCTCTTTAATTCTTTATGCAGGAGATCTGCAGCAAATCAAGACATTTGCCCCAGGAGCTCCAGAAAGAATTAAAATCTAAAACTGTAGAAAAAGTTAAGTGCTTTATGAAGGAAGAGCTGGAAACAGTCTCCCTTGAACTAGAAAGGTGGGGGGGGGGGGAAGACTGTGATTATGAATAGTGACAAGGTGTCATAATCATTTCATTTAACAAAATCTACACTCCAGAAATAGTGAAACCAAACGGGTCTGACTTAGTCCTGTCTTTTTCTTTTTAAACATCCTCAAGGAAAACAAAGTACAACATCCATCCCATGATCTGCTGACTCACCGTTTCTGCACCAAGTGTCTGCAGGCCTGTGTAGGTCCTGTCCAACTGGGCAAAACAAAACAATATTATCTGTATTAGCCAAGGCAAAGCAATATATTAGCTGGAATTTACACTGCAGTTTGTTTGAAAGGAGTAGAAACTATGGAAGTGGAGCAGCAGCAGATCCAATTTTGAGGCCACAGGATCAGAAATCTGTGTGCTGTGTTAAGTAGCCTCTCTTCTGCAAAAAAAAAAAGCCACCCATGACCCAAAGCCCACACTAAAGGTGAAAAACAAAAGCTGAAGGAAATGAAATTGTCAGGGATATGTTATTTCAGTCTAAGAGGAGCATCCTCTTTTATTCCCCATGTCAACATAAGGAAATAATAATGAGGAGCAACACAAAGAGATGTAAACTGACTAGCATGAAGCCTATGCTTACACTATCATTTCTGATTAAGTAACTGATTAAGTAACACTGTGCATCAGCTGATAGAGAGGCAGAAAATCCCAGAGGCATCTATTAAGATACCCACAGAGAGAAGCTGGGTTTGACAGGCTCGCGGTCCCCAGTGCTCAGGGCCAGACAGGCTGCCAGCCCTGGAGGAGGCTTCAGCTTATTCATATCATAGAATCATTCCATAGGCTGGAAGGGACCTCAGAGATCATCCAATCCAACCTCCCCACTGTGGGCAGGGACACCTCTCAACTAGACCAGGTTGCCCAAGGCCTCATCCAACCTGGCCCTGAACACCTCCAGGGAAGGGCACCCACAGCTCCTCTGGGGAATCTGTTCCAGAGTCTCACCACCCTCCTAATGAAGAACTTTTTCCTAAGATCCAATCTACTTTCCCTCGGTTTAAAATCATTTTGCCTTGCCCTATCACTGAACACTCTTCTGAAGAGTCTTCACAAGACTCTCCAGCCTTCCTGTAGGATCCCTTCAGGTACTGGAAGGCAGTTACAAGGTCCCCCCAGAGTATTCTCCGGGCTGAACAATCCCAGCTCCCTCAGCCTGTCCTTGTAGCAGAGCTGCTCCAGCCCCTGGGTCATCTTTGTGGCCTCCTCTGGACTTGTTCCAACAGATCTGTGTCCCTCTCACAGTGGGGACACCAGAACTGGACACAGCATTTGAGGTCGGGTCTCACAAGAGCAGAGTAAAGGGGGAGAATCACCTCTCTTGATCTGCTGCCACACTCATCTTGATGCATCACCTCACAACAGCCACGGGCTGAGTATGAGAACAGCAAAGATTTTCTGATTTGAGTTCTTGCATGCCATGGGCTAGCTCAGTTTTCTTCTGTAGGCTGGGTTCCTTTTGCTGCACAACGCCCATCATGCGGTTACCACTTTCTCCCCAAGTCATATCTCTCCAAATGTATTTTACTAATCATCTGCATTAAATGTCCTGAAGTTCCCGGGAACATTTCCAACTTTTTCTACTGTCTATATTTGGGGTTGTAATGAGGTATCTACATTAGCATGAAATTCATTAATGCAGGCAGAGTTTAAGTGAAAGCCAGTGACAGCACGATAAAAATCTCAACCTGTAGGGAAACAGCAGGTGAAGCCTTTGCTGCTCTGCTCAGAACCAGTTACTGAGTCCTTTAGCTACTGCACTGACTCCAGCATAGCCAACTAAGAGGCTTTCCTGGACCTTTTTTGATTCTCCAGTTCAACTACTCACATGCAAATAACCAGCAGGACATGCACACAACAGAGAGAGGCAGAAGCACAAGCAACACAGGCAGAGCCTCTTCTGGATGACACAGGAGAGCTCACTGAATCACCTTTCTCACAAATTTTTTGTTCAGATACCTTCAAATTATGTATGATATCTATCCTCTTGTTCTGGCTGTCCTTGAAGTGTATCTGGACTCTCACAGGAAATTCTCCCCAGCCTCTCCTGGTCAGGTGAAACGGAGGTTCTCTGGAAACAAATGGGATTCACATTTTGGATGCAGAAGTGGCACAGCTTTCACCTCCTTCTTTTTCAGAAAGTTAAAGACTGCTTTTCTAGCTGACAACTAAAGCTGTCTTCAGGCCTGCTATTCACCACAGAGAAAATGCAATCACAGAGAGAATTTTATGGCTTTGGACATCTGAAAGCATATGCTTCTTTTGCAAAAGGGGCCAGGGAAGAAAACGGTAACACGCTGTTGGATGAGAGATTAAAGAATCTTGGGAAGAAAAAAACAAAACAAAAGCTATGTCATGCCAAATGAATAATATTTGTTTCAAAACCCCAAGTCAGCTGCAAGGTGAGTTTTCCATGCAGCATTTTGGCAATCACTTCGTGCTATTCCCTATCTAGTAGCGAGAAGGCAGACGCTTCACGAGCCACCAAGAGAACAACACGCAGGCAACAATGAAAAGCCAACTCAACCACTGTCATTCTCCAAGCTGAATCAGAAGGGGGTATTTATTTCTAACATTGATCATGACTTTGTATTTCAGCTTGTTGTTACTTTAAATCCCAAAGGTAGTTTTGCAACTAAAAAACCAAACCAACTGCAAGAGGTTTAAAGACTATTTTTAGCGCAGGATATGAATGTTCACTATGATGACTGAGAGTGTGGAACAAGAAATCAATTAACCAGACAGGATTAAAACAGAGGACAAAGAGCAGTGACATCAGGTGCTGGAAACTGAGAAAGGCACAAAAAGCAGTCAAGTGTAATTTAGTTAAGTTATACAAGACACACAAAGGAGTTTGCTTTCATCCTCCTCAGGGCTGCCTTCTCAGAAACATTACTGAGGCATACCAACACTCCTTATCTCAGATGAATCTTTCTGGAGTTGCTTTCAGTAGTTTAATTTTGCCAAAGTTTCCATTCTGCGCCTAGGCAGCCTCCCCACCCTCTGAAGGCAGCTGAAGGTCCGTGCCGTGGAGAAAAATTTCCTTGGGAAGTCTGAAGGCACCCTCCTGCCTTCTTGTCCAAAGGAGCCAGAACAAAAGACTGACAGAGAACTGACCCTGCTCATCTCATTAGGGTCACAACTTGGAACAGAGGTTTGGGAGAAGACAGAGAAGCTGCCCTGTTTCTGCAGCACCAGTGCCATCCCTGACGGGGAGTTCCTTGAAGCGTGAAGCCAATGCCAACGATCTCATGACAGAGGAGAAATATTTGAGAGAGGGATGCAATTTCTTGCTCAAATGCACATCATTAAAACTATGAGCAAAACAGCTTTCTCAGATTCCTCTCTTTTCCCCATTGTGATGAATGGGAGACAGAAAACATCTCTTTCAGCAACACAAGTCTCACCTGTGCAGCCGACAGCGTAACACACACAGGAGATGCACAAACGTGCACAAATAACATGAAATGCAAAAATGACTGCTTTTCTTCAGTAGGAACTTTAAAAAAAAAACCAAACCAGCAACTGTTTGGCACACTTGCTACATAAAAGCTAATTTATTTGTACTATTATTTTGGAGTAAGTCAAGCCAAGCCAGAGGTTAAAGACAGACATGGAATACTAGAAAGAAAGAAAAGCCAGACTGAGAAGTCGCTAACTTTCTAAGAAACTTGGCACTGTTAAGTCTGGCAAGAATGAAGACTGGAACAGTGACTGGAATAATTCCATATTACCTCACTTCTACCAGATCATTAGGTTTGTAACTGGGGTGGAGGAAGAACCAAACTTTCTTGACAAAATGATTTATGCTGGGTTCTCTCCGAGAGCCTCGGACGTACACCATCCATTTATGGGTCGACTGATCATTTTCTTCTCTCTTGTCAGGGGGAATGTACCTGGCAAAGACATTAAAAAACAAACATGAGATAAAAATACCAAATAGATAAATATCCCGAAAAGTAGTTGGGGAAAGATTAGGCAAAAAATACTGGGGAAGGTAAAATGCCTGTGTGAACCTTGCCTCCCTGTAGAGTTCTGCTCATTATTCCTTACTTGGAGAGTTCACCCAAAACCAGATACAGGTCCCTTAATGCTTCAGACACATTTCCTCTATTTTAGTGCACAGCTGCCAAATGAAATTTGCCCATTTAAACATTTGGCCCTTCATTAAGAATACTCAATTGTAACATTCTACCCCTGCAAAAAAATATCCCTTTCCCCACCTCACCCCGAGATATCAAGAAGCAAAACCAGCACCAGAAGACATCAGCAACTTTGCTACCCTGAATGCAAAAAATAACAATAATTCTTATAATTTTTTAAGAAGCTTCATAGGCAATACTTTGATCCATGTCTAGGCTTAGGTAGATTTTCAAGACTCAGTTCTAACATCTTAAGTTTCATCAGCAAATATTTGTTACTTCCTATGCGAGGGGAAAAGATTGACTTGAGTAGTGTGAGGGTGGAGAATTAAAACCTGGGCTTGTCCATGGTTTCCTAAAATGAATGTCTGTCTTCACTAATTTCCTCTAAGCTCAAAAATTATATATATTTACCCATCTTTAAAAAAAAAACCCTAATATATATATGAAAATATATAAATATAAATAAAAACTGTATCAATTAATTTCTTCAGACTATGCTGGACTCTTGCAGTTTTCCTCATTCTGGTGCTTTGGTTTTAAACAAAAAAACCCCACCACGCTGCCCCCATGAACGCACTGAATTAGCCATTAGGAGAGTTACTAACTTGCTTTTCCAAATTGTCATGGCATAACTTGAGATTTCGAACAGGTTAGAAGAGGCTGAAAGACTTTGCTTGAGGGAAACATCTTAAAACCTCCACATATATATATATATATATATATATATACACACACACAGAGAAATAAAACTACTGAGACACCTGATCCTCCCACAAAAAAACCCTCATGCAGACACTCAAGGATGGCAGCCTAGGGTACAGTGATTATCCAAGGGCACAATACTTCATATTGTGACGGCCTAGCAATTTTGCCTTCTAATTTTAACCTTCCATTCCCTTTAATCCCGAAATAAAAGACCATCCCTCAGACTCTGGATACTAACTTGGAGACGTTGCCAACCACAATTGTCTTCTTCACATAAAGCCGTGAAGTTTCATCACTGGACAGTCCAGCATTTCGTTGTCCTGGTTTTTGAGAGCTCGAAACACCCGAACTGTCCTGAGGGTAGGGGAAGGGAAACAAAAAAAAAAAAAAAAAAAAGGCAAACAAAAAACCCAAACATTCCTCTTAAACATCATTTTGTTTGTTGCTAGAAAAGTAAGATGCTGCTAAAAAAAAAAAGGAAACCTGCATAGTTAAATGAGAGACTGACAATGAATCATCCCTAAAAATACTTCAGTTGCTACCTAGGCAGGTTTAGGGAACTTGGGCACACAGTGATGCACTACCCAGCCAAGTGTACGCTGCATGGCTTGACTGAGCACACAGCATGAGACCTACCATGGAGCTGAGCCATGATTTCAGCTTGTGTTTCAAGAGCACTGCCCTGTCTGGGGGAAAAACAAATAAATCAAGCACTGCTAGAGTGGCATTGTGTTGGTCACTAGTGAGAAACAAAGATAACATCTCCCATGAGTGGCTTCTGAAAACCTCAATCTTGCTCATGCCTCCAGGGCAGAAACATGTTGTACTGGTCTGGTGGTTCACAATATAGGTGGGTCAGTGTTATATATTGTATATGTTATGTCATATATTGTATTATCTGTCTTCTGCTGGGGACTCCAGGCAGGGTTTCATCAAACAGCAGCCCTGTTACCAAGGACTGCTCAATGGAGGCAGACCAACTGCTCTTTCTGCACATGTTACTGCAACTCATCCAGCTGCAGAATGCAGTCATATGCCATGAGATATATGCACCCCTGGTTGGGGGGAGAGGCTGCACTCCTCTGCAGTCCTGATGGCTTCAAGGAACTGAAAGGAAACTGAAGAGTTTTACCTCACCTACTAAGGAATATTTCACCTGCAGACAGTGAGAGCCTCCCCAGCAGAGCTAACTGCAGCCAACAGATGAAGTGGTTCTGCAGTTGCCCAACGAGCCATAAAGGGAACAGATCCAGGTCAAAAACAACCCAGAAGAAAAAAAGTACAGGCAAACAATGAAAGAAGGTATTTTTTAACCTGGGTCAGTCTGGTTCTGTTAAGCAAATGGTGATATCAGCACCACAGCAAGCAGCACACCAAGAGAAAACCACCTCAAACCACGTGCCCAGGCTCCCCCAGTTCAGTCTCCCAGGGCAAGCTAATCTACCGGTGTCACCGTGTGCTCACCACAGGCTGCCAAGGAGGCCAAACCTCACACTCCAGTGGTTCAACCACTCTAGGCAATGCAGTCCCCAGGGGCACATGGGGCCAGGCAGCAGCATTACTTCTTGAAAGCACTGCTAGGAATGACACATGCTGCTCTCCTCTCCAGGCCTTACCCTCCCTGACCTGACTTGACACAGCAAAACCCTTTGCTCAAGCTGTGGAACAGCTCCTTCCCCAGAGGCTACCAATGGAGACAGGGGCAGATAGTTGTGCTAACACAAACCTCTGCCTGGCTGACCTCTCTGCTGGGCAAGACCGAGTTCAGAGGAGTTACCCAAGTTACATACACTTCAGTTAGCCTTACAGCAAAACCGGGCTGAGAGAGTGGGAGGAAGCGGTTGGAGAGGGCAAGAAACAGATCTTCAGCAAGGTGGGTGAAAACATGAAGAGCTCCTGGTGCCAGCACTGAGTCCAGACAGAGCACACACCTCCAACAACTTGACTACCCCTCGAGTTTTACTTTACCCGGCCGGTATTTCTGCTCTGTCTCTGGTCCAGGCTGTTTGTCAGCCGCTCATCTGCGTCCAAGTTGCCATTGTCTTTGTCCAGGAGAAAGTCATTGTGCTGAGAGAGAGAGTCACTCTCGGAGTGGTTGGCAGATGGAGTGTCTGAGCCCTGGTTAGCTGGAGATGATGATCTAGAGGGCGATTCCAAGAATTTCTTGATTGAAGGGTGATTAAGAATTGTCGCATCACACGACCTCGTTCCCTGTAACAAAGAGGTCAGGCAGATCCAGTCACTATTTCCCCTTCAGCCCAGATAAAAGTGAAGCTGTGCCAGAAAAGTCAATGTATGAAGAAAGAGCAAATATTTAATCAGCTGCCCTACAAGAGGAACATATGCCACAGAAAATAAAAGCTTCCAACGATTCTACAGAAGCAGCAGTTCAAATTGGATCTGTTCCTTTAGACCTTTTTGATCTTGGAAAACCCACTTGGTTTTTGGAAAGGAGGACTGCAGCCTACTCAAATACCTATCATGTCCCTTTGAAAATAACATCTTCCTTTCCTGTGCAGACACCTACAGTCTCTTACCACAGACAGAAAGGTCACAGCTGCCAGACTCTTGGAGGCAAGCGAGGTATGTAAATGCATCAGGCTCCTGAGTTTTGATTCTCACTGGCAGTCTTGTCAATGCCTGTGAGGCAAGCTACACGTATTAGCACCCTGCCTGCTCCCAAAGCTTAACAGAGGATAAAGAATAATGTGCTCAGGCAAGCTTGCAAACTTCCCTCAAAATGGACATCTTAGAGCTAATCTTGGATCCTCGTAAACCTGCAGGGTGGAGGACAGGGCTGAGGAGTATTTAAATCTCTTCTGGGTTTTTCTCATTACTGTGATAAAGGCCCTTTTTTTTTTTGCCCTCCTGTGTTTGCTTTTAGCTTCAGAAATAGCAAGAAAAACACCCATCACTCAAAGCAAGTGTCCCTCGGCCACTTCACCCAGCCATCAGTCCTCCCTGTCGCCACGGTTCGATGATGTATCAAGTCAGCAGAAACTGCCCTCTGCCAGCAGCAGAGTGCAGACAGACAGACAGACAGACAGACAGGCTCACTCCAGCTCCTGAAGCCACAGGCTCACAGAGAGTTGCACTGACAGCTTTTCTTGCAGGCAGCACCAGCTGAAAGAGGTTTTATTCTTCTGCCCAAACCACCCCAGTCAGCCAGGCTGGCACAAGCACTCATGAGGAGGGGGCAGGTCACAAAGAAAAACAAATGAAAAAAACTGATTTGGGTTTGCTTTGGTCCTCCCCCCCCTTTTTTGTGGGTTTGGTTTTTTTTTCCTTTGCAGGGTTATTTTTAATCCACCTAAATTCCCTGATCCAAAATTCTGCCAACCTGATGGAGAGGGTGGCATGTGGACAGACACCGGCACTGCTATGAAGCCACAGAACTGCCCTTGAGAGTTGGCAGCAGGAGTGGAGTTAAACATTGTCCCACCTTGGACTTTAAAGGTTCATTGAGAGCTTTCTTCCCAGTTGTCCATTAGGTACATGAACGAAGCAATTACCAGCTCTCAATTACCTGCTTAAGAGATTTATATCTCTGTCTCCAGCAGTGGGGACACACACAACACGACCAAAAAAACCCAAAACCCAAACTAAACCACCACCAAGAAAGAAACTTTTTTGTTTTGTTTTTTTTTTTTAAGCTCCAGTCAAGTAAAATGACCAACGCCTTGTCCAGTAATTTGTGGGAGAACATAATAAACTGTAATCACATGGAATCATAAGCTTCAAAACCCAGCAGCAGCGGGCTGAAGAACTGTTAGTATTTACAAAAACAGGTTGGGAACTTGTGAACCCTTCCTAGAAGTTCTAAATTAAAACTACAGAGACTCCCCTTCTACCAGCAGCAGGAACAAGACAATCATTCACATGGATTAACTACACCTTAAAAGCAGACAACAAAGAAAACTGAAACCAGCAGCAATTTCAAAATAAAAAGAGCACTGATTTAGCCTGCAGACAAATCAGGACTTTTAGAAGAAAAACTAAACATGCAATCAAAGACTCTACACTAACCATAAGCTCATAACAACGACAGGAAAGCTACCTACACAAAGCAAGGATGCACCAGTAAGTTTTGTGACTACTTCAAAACAATTACAAAAGTTGTTATTTCTGGCAAGTGTGAAAATCAGCAAGGAAAAAACAAACACTGCACGGCAGAACAAGTAAAGAACGGGGGACAGCACAGCTCTTGCTGACCCGTGATGACGTTGGATAAAAGCACTTCCAAAGACCAGAACCTGGCTCACATTCTTCAACCACCTACACAAAAAATCAAGGCAGGGAAGAGTGGTCACCAAGCCTCCCAATACTGCCACAACCCTTTTTAACTCCAGCTGCTCAGCTCGCATTCAGAGAGGGAAAAACAAGCTGATTTGTTTTGGTTTTGCCTCCCTCCACATCTTCCATTAAGTGTAAGGCATTGCTAAGAAAAGAAATTCTTGTTGGACTAGAGTAAAACCCAGGTTGGCAGCACCCACCTACAGGTTCCAAATATCATCTCAGATCTTTACTGGAAATTGGATCAACTTCCTGAATTGAAAAGCTGGTAACTGAATACCTACAGGGGTAGTGAGTGACCTGTCAATTAGGAGTCTGAAGGAGTTACAAACACCCCAGGATTACCTGCCCATGAAGGACAGAGTGCTCAGAGCTGGGCTTTAACAGGGTTCAGAGGGTTTTTTTAATCCCCCTGTGATTTTTTTAATCTCTGCAGTTATCTCTCTGATCTACGTCCCGCAGTACTGCTGCCAGAAATCTTTTCACCAAGCCGTTAACAGACTGGCTGCCAAGGTAAAGGGAGGATGATTTCACAGCACTGCCCGAGCCTCAAGAATCTTGATTTTGATTTTCCCTGCGAACTTCCAAACCCACCTGCTTCCATCCTCCTCCTGTGAAATGGGAAAATAAGTTCAGCACTATTCAGGGCTTTGCAAGGACACTGTGCGGTGTGTGAGAAGCAAGGTGCTCTCGTGCAAGAACTGATTAAAAAAAAGAAGTGCAGTTTTTGAGAAACCAGAGCAAGGGCTGCTGAACAGCTTCTCAACTGCTCCATGAAGACTCACCTTTGCCAAGCATCTGAGGCCCAGCTGGTGATGCACAGGTCTCCTCTCCCACCACCACCCCATTTGCAGTTTGTATTCCACCATTGCAGAAAACTAAGCATCAGCCAAACAGCCAGTCGACTACACACCTCCCTTTGCAAACACCCCCTAAGGTCTTATTATTCCTAAAGTAATTTTTACCTCTCCAGCTTTAAGGAGACCAGCAGATGCGTAATAGTTGGCCACGATGCAGGCACGCAGCTTATCCATCATCCTTCTTGCTTCAATCAGGCGCTACGAGAAGAGAAAGTAACATACAGGAATGGATCACCAGTGCAGCAATCTCCCCCAGGCCCCAAGACAGCAGGTTCCTACGTGGTTGTTAAGAACAAAACATTTATACCTGATCTATAACTTCAATTTCGTGTTCTTTACTCTTCATTTCGACGGCAAACTGTTCTTTTATAATTGTCTCAATCTTCTGCACGGCAACATCTCGAGCTGTACAAGGCCACACATGGAAAATAAAGAAGGAGGAAGTGTTTGTATTTCTATTTTTGAGGCTCCACTTGGAAACAAAAAGGTCAGAAATCATTATGGAGTGAAAAGTGAAGGGACAGTAAGTTCAGCACAGAAAAAAAAAAGGAAGGATTGTTTTTCTGCAAAAGAAAGTAATTTGTCTTTAACAAGAACCACATGCATCTTTACAAGTGGGCTTATGTGGAGAGCTATTTTTTCCTTTTTAGGTCTGACATGACAAATAACAGAAGATGGGAAGAACAGGACCAGTTTGTTTAATTCTGCCTCGTTCAAGCTGTAAACAGTAGAAGGAAAACTCAAGCCGTGCCACGGCCAAGCGCGGCGCGCGTGGCGATTGCGCAGGAGCTCGTGGGAACACTACGTACGTTTCTCTGCTCTCTCTGGCCCAATTCACATCCAGAAAATTTACACCACGTCGTGCAGCAGTAAGAAGGCAAAGTAATACTTCATACAGTCAGCACTGGCACAAAGTGCTGCTGGAACTCCTGCTCTGGGGTGCCTACAGACCTTTCATAACCCACACAGGAAACTACTTTACGGGAAGCTGGTCTACCTCTTATGAATTCCTCTTCCAGCACAGCAGGCAAAAATTTTTAGCCTTTCAGCAGGAGTTTGTTGATCTCAGTGGAAAGCATGTAGTTTAATATTTCAAACTGTGCAAGTACCTTACAGCAAATTAGCAGCTAAGAACTAAACTGGGATCTTACTGTGCTTTTCTAGAACACGTATAAACATGGGAAGGACAACTCTTGTTGCTCCGCACCTGTTGTAGACTTTAATAGTGCTTTAAGTCACCTCTGTTAAGGCCAAGGGGATTCCAACAGCACCTCTTGTTATCTAAGCAAGAACTGGGAAAAGCAGGAGTTGTACTCTCTAGAAGAAAGCCTGGAAAAGGTCCTCCAGGCTGCATCAGGAGTACAGTGACCCCACTGCAAAGCAGATCAGAGAAACAGCCTGGGTGCTTCTGAAGAAACTGCACACTGTTTCTGCCTGGAGTAGAAGGCAACAGCACCAAGGCTTTGTTTTGAGCTTCAGAGGAAGTTTTACTAACGGCTACGTAGCTGTTTGAAGGAGTTTCTAATATTCTAACAGAAAGAGTAATCAAAAGCAAGACAAATCTTTGCTGGCATGTTCCAGCCAGCACACCTCATTTTACTGTCCAATCAACTACCTACAACAAGAGTAAGGTGACGGGTGCTTCTGTGTGCAATGGGGGTACCCCATTATTTCCAGATACTCGTACGTATATATTCTAGGGCCAGAAACAGTTCAAACCTACATTAAAAGAGAATTATGGTTGAGTTTGTATGAGTAATGCAAAATTAAAACCCAGAGGGATGTAATTTTCCACCAGCCATGAACACCATGCCGAGGAAATTCACGTACGCTTGAAATGAGCCTAAAGAGATGAAGGTATGAGATGCACAGGTCAAACTGGGACAACTGCCTCCCTTCCTAAGACCAATGCCATGCAACACCAGCATTAGGACAAGTGAAAGCACTTTAGAATTTGTGGTTAGGGTACAAGAGGCTTTTAGAGCCCTTTATTTTCATATTCTTCCCAGCTTAGTGTCAAGCACAGTCCCTAACTAAGACTGTGTTAGTGAAATTTGTATACTGAAGGAAATCTTGTATCAGAAGTTGGAGATCTTCCACGAGAGGAAGAAAGAACCCAACTTGGAGGAATCACCTGGGCAGAAAGTTCACTTTGGCAAGGACACTTTTCTAAGGCCCTGAGACTTTGCCTGCTAAGTGTTAAGACCTTCTGAATTCAAAGTTGCTTCAGAGGCAGATTAAAAACCCACCTGCAGTCCCTGGGACACTCCACAACAGAGGGGGCTGACAGCCAGGAGGGACAGGCCGCTAGGAATGGTGACACTCATCTGTCACAGCCAGATCCAGCACAGCTCCACTGACAGGGCCCCTAACCAACCTGGCAGACAGGACCTGCCCAGCAACACACTCAACCCAGAGTTCAGCCTTCTCAGACTTGTCCAGCTCTACGCTGTCCTCCAAAACATCACCCGCAAAACCATCATCTGCCCTGCTCTGGCTGGCAGCTCCAGCATCCTGCTCTGTTCCTGGATCTTCTTCAGCTTTGGTTTTCTCACCTCCCTGCTCAGCAGCTCCTCCCATCACGATCTTCTCACTAGCTGTGCCATGCCAGAAATCACCAGCCTACTCCCTGTCCCAGGGGCAAGAAGCTCTACTCTCATTTGCCCAGAGACGACTGCAACCTGTCCCAGGCATCCTGCCAGCAGGCTGGTTCTCAAAGCGCATCCGAGCGTGCCAAATGCAAACCTACTCACCCAGCTACTCTCTCCACTATTTTTCTTTATGCACCTTTCCTTCAGCCGAGTAGCTGCTCCCATTTGAATCTTCAAAGCCCCTTCCTTCCTTCTCCCTGACCTACCTCCTTCTGCAGTGCTCCCACTTCACTTTACCTTGCCTGCTCTTGCAGATGTTTGTCATCTTCCAAGATGACAAGCCACGAAACATAGGCACAGGTTGGAGTACATCTCAGCGTGGCCAACTGCTGGGAAGATGCAAATACTTCAGCAAGCAACAGGAACCAAAGTACCCTGCTGGGGCACTGGAGAGCTCGTGCTCTGCCTGCCGTCAGGCACCAAATTCTGCGTCCTCCCGCCTTGCTCACGGTTCAGCTAGCAGGTACCAACGTCTCCACGGATGACAATCGCATCTTCAGCAGGCTATACAGAGGCGTCACCAACTCCCTTCCTCCATCTCTGTCCCTTGGCACCTCAGCTCCTGCCCTGTTTGCAGACACGTCTCCAGCGTTTCTAGTTCCACCCAGGAGACCCCCCCAACAGCTCCTACCTGACTGCTCGGCTGCTTTGTGGCGCTTGCTGGGATGCGTGATGGTGATCTCCTCATAGTCAGGGTCCTTCTCTGCAATCACCCTCTTGATCCCAGACATGTTCTCTCCACTACTCCCCCGAGAGGAAAAACAAAAAGAGCATTAACATCGCCCACAGCGACCTCCCGGCCAAGCTGCACCCTCCCACCGTGGGGAGCAGCTCCCAAAGGAGCTGGGAGCCCCCGTCCCGCAGGCGCTCCAGACTGACCCGCAGCTGCAAAGCCGGCAGCCGGTCCCGTTCCGCGGGGGCCCGGAGCTCCCCCCGCCTCCCGGTCCCCGCAGCCGGGGCGCTGCTGCGATGGCGAAGCCCTGCCCGCAGAACAGCGGGGGGCTGCGGAGGGCAGCCGGCCGTGCCCCGGAGGGTGGCTCCGCGAGAGACGGGCTTCCCTCGGCACCTCCGAGCCGGCAGCTGCCCTGACCCCGCGGGGAGACACCGAGACAGGCCCCGCGCTCGCATCGGAGCCTCAGCGGCGACCCGCTCCCCGCGCTGCGGCTTCCCCGGGGAAGGGGCAGCCGGTCCCCGCCGCCCGCGCGGGGGCCTTGAGGCGGGAGGCCCCGGAGCGCAGCGCAGCGCGGCACGGCAGGGACGGGGCGGCCCCTGCCCCCCGCAGGACCTGGAGGGGTGCGGTAAAGCCGAGGCCGCGGCGGAGCGGGACAGGGACAGGGCCGGGCCCGGGCGGTGCCGGTGGCGGTGCCGGTGCCGGGACGCCCCAGGGGCGGGGCGGGGCAGAGCTCGCGCGGCCGGGCCCACGTGCGCGGCGGTGCCTGCGCTCCCCTCCCCCCGCCCGCGCACACAAAGCCGCCGCCGCGGCCGCCGCGCGCTCCTCCCCCTCCCTTCCCTTCCCCCTCCCCCTCCCGCCGC
>JANVCC010000030.1:20605329-20652879 GCA_025345505.1 Todiramphus chloris collaris
CGCCCCGCGCCGCTCAGCGCCGGCCCCCGCCGCCCCGGGCCGCCGCCGCCACCGCCAGCAGCGCCGCCGCCATGAGAGCAGGGCCTTGTGCCCGCCTGCCAGTCAGCGGCCGGGGCGGGGCCCGCGCAGGCGGACAGAGGCGAAGGGGCGGGACGAGGCCGGCGACGGCCCCGGGAGAAGCGCGGAGGAAGGGGAGGGGAGGGGGGCTGGGGGTGAGACAAACCCCCCCGCACCTGCCGCCGCGGCCGGGTGACCTCTCGGCGGGTTCCCGAGCGGGGAAGGGCCCTCGGGCGAAGGCCGCGGAGGCCTCAAGGCAGCGCGGGGGTGAGGAAGGGGCGGTTTGTGGGCAGCGATTGACCTTCGACACCAGAGAAAACCCGCGAGCGCTGGGCCGGTCATCCGATGGTTCTGCTTGGATGTGTCCATGTGTCGGCCTCACCCGGGTTTACTGGGTGAAACAACCTTGTGTTACTAAGTAATAACATTTGAGGAAGGTACAGGAGATATTCCCTGAAAGGATGAGGATCAGCAAAAAAAGGAAACCACCCCGGCGACCCCAGCATGTTGAGCACCCAAGGCCTGCTGAAGGGAGTTTTTGCCCCGATCTCACTTAAATACAGCCTTCAAAAAGGCCCTACACCAGGCATACTGCTCAGTGTGTTCCAAAAGCCTCTCAAAGCAGACCTGAAACCGTCCAAACGTGTGCCGTTGATACCAGGGTTGGCGTTGGGCCTCGGCCAGGCCGCAAGCCCTCCGCGCGGCACGGCGAACAGCGACCCGTGCTTTGGACAGTGGCTCGTGCAGTGGGCTGCTGGCCAGCGTAAATTAACGCCCGCTTGCGAACTTATTTATGAGGTTGTTAATTGGCAAGTGAGTGCTGAATGTTCAAGGCTTAGCCCTTGAAGTCGTCTGCTTTGTCTGATTTCAGGACTGCCACTAAAATGGCCGACTCCTTGTCGAGCAACAGCCAGCCGAGGGAAACTGCTCCTGCACCCACGTCTGGATCACGCTCACCAGGAAAAGTTCGTACGTAATGGAGTTCCATTTTCTCGTCTTCCTTTTTCTCTCTTAATGGAAAGAGGAAGAAGAGGCCGTTGTTAAAATACCGCTGCCAGATGAGGCATTTAAGGCTTAAAATATATTGAGATGGGCTTCTAGCCCTCACAAATATTCCCCTTGCTTTGCACTCTGTTGATTCCCTTTCAGGCAGCGTTACTGTCTTCAGGAGAGTCGGCTTCTGCAAGCACTGAACTCGGTCATAACTTTTGGCACCCCAGCAAGAGCCGCTCGGTTGCTGTGAGCGAGCCTGGCCACGCTGCGGAACTGCAGCGGGCACTGTTGGCTCACCGTTGCATTTCGTGGTAGAAGGTATTTGAAAACCACTACGTGTCTCAGTAGTACAACATCTAGACTCTCAGCTCCGTGGGGGTAGGTTCTGATCTGCTCAAACTACCACATGCTTGTTTCCGGGTCTCAAAGCTGCAGAAAAAAGACATGAAAGATGCAACAGTATCATCGTGTCAGTTTAAGTTACATTAAAAGGCAGAATGTCTGGCACTGTTTCTACAAAGAGCTTGTGTTGCCTTTTTCCTGTGTCAGAGAGACAGAGCGTGGTGAACATCAGGGCCCCAGTGCTTCGGGCTTTATTTTGGTATCTCCAGAACACCCTGCGTCTGAACACACCACACAGGGAATAATTTGTGATACAGAGTAGATCTCAGCGGGCTACAAGGCAAAGCTCTGGAAGGTGTATTCGATTGCCACAGTATCTAAAATAAATGTTTTTACTGGGAAGAAGGCAAGCCTAGGATTGCGTGAATGGCAAGTTCCAAGTCTGAACTCCAGGATGCAGGTTATGGGGAGGAGGAAGCTGGGAGTACAGGAAGCGTGCCGCTAGAACATACACGCAAGTCAGATGTCAGAGATGGTGTTAAATCAGAATGTGAGTTCAGCAGCAGTACCACTCCATCAGAGTCTGAACCCTTAACTCTGCCACCTGCAAGTGGGATCTAGAGGTGGCCAAGTAGCTGATTTTAGAACAAAGTTTCTATAGGATTCTTTCCAACCTTTGTTGTTCCCAGCCACCTTCCTGGCATTATGTTAGCTTTTCTTGATTTCCCATGCTGGTTTTGTCTTCCAAGTCCATTCACATCCTTTTCCCACTGCAATACCCAGGACTAACCAGTATTTCACATCCCACCCCCCTGCTTTACAACTTTTCCAGGAAGTTTTCTTGCTAAGTTTACTCTTCTGTGCAGCCTCCAGCTTGCCTTTATACACAGCAATAGTAAGTTCCATGACGAGACAAAGATGAGCAGGGAAAACACCTAGACTGGGAGACAGAAGAACTGAGAGATGGGTAGACAGAGACTGCAAAGGGGCAGAATCCAACAAGTTAAATAACCCAGAAAAAAAAAAAATCTCCTTGTACCACCAAGCCCCACCCTGGAATGTCTCCTAACCGAAATAAACCACAGTGAACTATTCAAAAGGCAAATGTTTATTAGATACACTGAACTTTAAAAAACTTTCAAAGAATTATGCAAGAAATATATTTAAATACAACAGGTGTTATTGCAATTGTGCTACATTACAAAATCGCTTTTCTACTGTCAGCACAACCTGAAGACCTCAATGTTATATGTGAGCTAACGCTACACTGACTCTGGCACACGGGAAGTGGTCTGCACTTTTTTGTTTGTTTGTTCAAATCTCATTTGTGCTGCACCAGGTTTTTTCTTAAAGACAAGATCGGCTCTTTGCAGAAGTACACCTTTTGTGTTTCAGTAAATAAAGGAACTGGCAAGGAATAGCATGAACTGCTGTTTTCCTCAGCAAAATAAGGAAAATCAAAACATGATTTCAGGTGAAGATAAAAGTATCATCTGAGTAACAGTTCAGGAGGTAAACTCTCTTTCCATGGCCAAGTAGCTCCTATTGATCTGACTCCAAATTGCTACAGGTGCACCAGAAGGAGATTGACTCCTAGGTCCAGCATTTACACAGATGAAATTAGTAACAGTACATTACATTCAGGTCTCGATTCGCTTATTGCCATGCGGCACCGTATTATTGCTTCATAGCGCCTGTATCGAACGAGAGGTTCATGACTGACAAGTCGGAGCATTCAGAAACATCCTAGAGGCTACTGACTATAACAACACCCAGCTGTACATGTGAAGGACACGAAGTCAAAGACTAAACTCAAATCCGTTGTCAGCGAGGAGTGCTGGAAACAAAAACTGGGAACCCCCCCGATACCGATTTCCCTAGGTTACATCAGCCATAGAGCTGTAATCATGGAAGCATTCTAGGCATAAACAAGAGGTTTAACTAGTTAATAAATGGTAATATTTATTTCTCTTAGGAGGATATCAACAGTCTGGACAGTAAGACCGATCCTAAAAAAGGTAACAAAGAGGGAGAAGTAATCCAAGCTCTTTTTCACAAGAGATAAAAAAATGCAGGTGAATTCAAGGCACAAGTATTTTCAAAATGAACACTCATTATTTTCTTTGGAGCCAGTAGTACAAAGTAAGCCGTAATTACATTATTGACATGCTGTACACAGGGGCTTTTATGTGCATTCCTTGTAACAGCGCTATCGGAAAACGATCCCGGAATTACTCACTCGCGCAGAAACCGACACTAAATACGTGCACAGCCCAGAGCACTGCAGGAGAAATGAAGAAATATTCCTCGCAGTGATGCTATCAAGGCCGTACTCCTGGTTAACATGAACTTACACATAATGTCAGTTATGAAGGACAGCTGACATGAGGCCAGCATACAGAGGACAAGTCATCCACACATCTGGTTTGGGGCTGGTGGGAGGACACGATCGTCCTAAACCCACAGTGAGATCCATTTTTATTAATGCCACCTGAAATAATTCCACACTGAGGAAACCTGGGTGCTGGATACATTAAAATAATAATAATAATTAAAAAATCACTGCTTGGCCCGCAACCAGATAGCAAATTTCTGCTTAAAATAATATTTTATCTGGCAAGACTCCTTTTCCGAGTGTACGTCACTCAGATTTTTTAACCAGGCACAACAAACCATTTCATCTGTACTTTCTTGTGTGCACGAGACTACATTCAGATGAAAACATTCACTTTGCCTCACAGTGATCAAGTCTTGTGAGTTTCTTATGCTTTTGAGTTGGCCTTTGTCACCTTCAGCGGTAATAAAAAAAAAAGCAACAATCCCACATCTATTTGCCTAGTTGGGCAATTCAGAAAAATGAACCTTTGGCTTTCCTGGACATTGCCACTAGAAGCCTGTGACCATATATCCATCTTTATCGCTCCCACAGAGTTCAGCGAGGGGACAAACATGAATTATTTCTACCACCTGAGTTTCAGCATTGGGAATTGCAGACTTATGAGCATCCAGAATATCTTGGTTTCAGCAAGCCCACCAAACTCCCTGCATTTCCTTCTGCCATCTCTCACCCTGCCCTAAGGAGTTGCTTATCTCTTTGGAGCTGGACTAAGTTCATGGCCATAGCCACCCACTGAAGAGTGACAGCTCCAGCACACCACTGTGCCTTGGGGAGGAGGGAAGCCTGAAGTCACAGCGAGTGGGACTCCTTTTGTCCTTGCAGCTCAAATAAAAGTAGCAGAAACTAAGTAATGAGGTGAACTCAGCTATGGTGAGGAAGAAGCTGGAGCAGTCAGCAGCGTCCCTCCTCACAAGCACAAGTGATCAACAAGCACAGGTGACCAAAGCTTCACCTGAACCTCTGTCAAGGTGAGCACCTCACTGTCAACCTTTCTCAGAGATCTGCAGTGTTAAAAATACCATTTGAGAAGGGCCCACATCAACATGATCTGCATGAGTGATATCTGTGCTTCAGAGAGGAGAAACAAAGGCAGAAGGCTGGAGGCTGCACTATAACGCAGTACTGAAGACACCTATTGAGAACCTTCTGGAAGCCAGGCTGCAAGGAACCATCAACTTTAAGAACAGAAGGATCTAAGTGATGAAGCGAACACCAAAACGGAGAAGGAAACCATTTACTCTCATTTCTTTTCAAGAGTGAAATACTTAAAAGGTAAATTATCTGTTTAGTGCAGCAAAATATTAGACAATTTATTTTTTAGGTGTGACTTTGGAGATACTTGAGCCCTCTTCCCATCTGTGGTCAGACTGAAGTTACATCTTTGTGCAGGTGCCTCTACTTACAGAGCTACCACACTGATTCTCATTGATGATGGAAAAAGCTTTTGATTATACCAGGTAACATTCATGATTTTCTCTCCTAGCTGGGACAAAAAAAAAAAACCCCAACTGGTTGTTCAAGCCCATAACCTGCAAGCAGTGAGATATGGATAACATTGAGAGCTTTAAATCTTTGAATTCATCTACACCTAAATGAAATGCATCGGAAAACAGGTGGCTCAGAAACGGCTTCCAAAGTAATGCATCCTTCTACAAAAAGGGTATGTTTTCATTAAACCCAAGTTGAATTTTCTTTTCTAGTACATCTAAAAATAATTTTTCTAACAGAGCAGGCTGTAAGTGCAAATTATTTACAGAGTTAACAAGCAAAAAAAAAAAAAACAATTTTCACTGTTTTAAAAGGAGATCATTGCATGAATTCCTGCCATTTTAGCAACGTGCCACACGGAGCTATTCATTCAGCACTGAATACAGGTTCTCAAGAAAAAGCCAAAGTTTTCTTCTGCATCTACATTCCTGCATTTCCCGCTTCATTAAACACTGTCATTTTCAAAATAATAGGCAACAGTAATGGTACATAAATTGTTAGAAGACAACTAAACTATAAATTGAATCTTGAAACCCACAGAAAGCAGTTACCTTGGTATTTACAGAGTAGTGCAGTATTATAAACACAGCTTAAAAGGTACCTCTACATAAATGACATTGTTCTACACCCACAGAATAAAGAATGTTTAAAAACAATTTAGCATGGCAATTGACGTTACAAGCCTTAATACAAACATGAAGGAAATCAGAAGGAAAACAGATTTTTCAAGTTGCATCTGTAACGAAGTGCTCCTACCATTTCTTTACATTTTCATTTACAACAATGGCACAGGTTATATACAGCGTTAGCACACAGTATCGTTACTGGGCAATTACCATTGCTATCAATGGACCTTATTCACAGGCACTGGAGTTACCTTTGCAAAGTAACACTTGGTGGGCAGAAACAAGAAACTTAGAAAGGGATTAATTGATCTGATTCATTTGTCTTACATTACTGAGGGACTTTCTTTTTAGGGGAACGTGAACGTACGTGCTCAGGGACTGACTGCCTAATTACATCACTGATAAGCAGAGATTTGTATTTGATCAGTATTCTTAACATATACAAAGCAGTGTTTGGTATTCAGCCAGAAACTGAAATTGGTGTCCTTTCCTGAGGTTACAAGTTAATGCATCACAAAAGTGCAGCTCCCAGTGCTCTTTAAAAGTCACGACCGTATGTTACTGAAAATGACGACTCCCAGTTTGGCACAGCTTCACTGAGGGTCAGAATTTCCATCTCATGATGAAATACTCTGGGAAAGCAGCTGAAGGAAGTCCAGTGGAACAAGTGATGTTTCAGAGATGGTGCTCATTTTCACCTCCTGAGCAAGCATGGAGACCAGAACCCTGAGGCTAGGGCTGGCTCTGCAGGGGCCTTACAGGGGTTTTTTTCCTGCCCTGGCACTGACCAACTTCCCTACTGGCTGCTGTCCTCAGAATTCCTTTGAAAGGCAGTTCCTGAGGTTTTTGGTGATTAATGGGAAATTGGTGCACAGACAATCCTATTCCTCTTCCAACTCTCAAGAAGTATTTCAGTTTTTAGGAACTCATGCCTCAACTACACAGCTGTACTGGAAATGAAGAAGCCTAGTACAGAAATCTAGGGAGGACTGAAAAAATACCTTTACCAATAAAAAAAGAAAAAAGTCAAAACAGAGGTGCTGCCTAGGCTTCAAAATGATCCAAAACATGTTATGTGGGAGTTACTTCATATGGCTATGTGGACAGATCCACAGATATTTTTCTGGTGACACGAGGGACCTTTCCAGAACTTCTTTATCTGTGGCCAAGCAGCTTTTACAGTAGTTTAACTGTGCTAGAGTAAGTGATTGTCTGAAGAAAGGCCAAGAAATACCTGGCGTGTACTCTGCCACCTCTGCAGATAAGACATCTGAAAGACCAATTTATAAGCTGTAGGGTGCAACCCAAGTCCCTACACCTCTATCATCAGGTCATTTATAACAGGGTTCAGAAAAGCTGAAGAATCCAGAGTTCATCACCCTTTATTCCTTGAGTAGTTAAGAGACGCTCTGCAGCGAGCAAAGAACGAACCCAGTAACTTTCAGACTTCAGCTATACCCTTCAGAGAGTTAAACACTGGGACTCAAAGTCAGCTTCACAGACACGTGCCTGCACCCCAGCGGGCACTAGCTTCCCACGGCACGTAGCCTTCTACTTCTGATGAACATTTAGCAACACTATGAGTAAGGTCCATAGTGTCAAGGTAGGCAGTTGCCACTGCAGCGTGTTGCAGTGCCTCACTGAACCCATTTATCCTGCAGAATAAAGCACTCCTTGAGGATTCAAAGGCTTTTCCTATGTAGCTTGTTTTGTTTGTTGGATTTTTTTTTTTAATTATTTTTTTTATTCCAAACCATGTACGATCTGACATAAAAACCTCCTTGGTTAAGCCAAGGAATCTGTTTGTAAGCATTCTGTGTAGGTGGATTATTATATACGCTTATTTTTTTTTTCATTGTAGGCAACTATTGTAGATGATCCTTTATAATTTACTTGCTTAGGTATTCTTCCAATTAGCAGAACCTGAAACACTTGCAGATATCGCTTCTTAGGACACAGGCACAAAATGCTTGTGAAGGCACTTTCCCCAAAAAAAAGCTTCTGAGGTTTTAATTACTAATCACACGTAGGGCAAACTTTCTGAACACCCGTAGAATGTACTATTACTGCTGTGGGCTCTGACACAAGAGCAGATAACTGAACTCTGGTTACTGGATAGACTGGTAGATTTGTCTTGTAAGTTAAATTAACCCTTCTAAAGGCACAGGATAGAATTTTCATATGACACTTAGGTAGGGAAAGGGCATTTTCCCACTTCAGGGATCTTTAAAAAGCCTGTCTTGCAGCAGACCACTGGATTCATTCATGCCATCTTTTTTTTTTTTTCCCCCAAGGAAAAAGAAATATTACAGTTTAAAGCCTTTTTCATTGTATCTATGAATGGTCACACAGCCGTGATACGATACTGGCCTCGGCATGGCTGCTACTCCCGTGATAATGCCCGTCGCGGGGTCGTAACAAAGAATAGTGTCTGTTGCTTCACCATTTTCTCGTCTTCCACCAAGGATATAGATTTTTCCATTACACACAGACATGCCACAATTCTCCTGTTTCAAAATACACAAAGGAATAGACGATTATTTAAAAACCAAGGCCTTAATTCCTGCCTGAATAGCCCAGTGCAGAAGGGCAGCACTGTGACTACCGTTTGGGCACAAAGTGGCCTATGCTATTCCCTCCTGAAGGGACCCATGCAGAAAGCACAAGAATTGGGGAAAGTAGCTGCATAATCCTACAGAAAAGACTATTTCAGGCCTAAGCTTTCACTAGGCATAGCTTGGACATGAGATAACAATGGAATAACACTGTACTTAACATCCAAACATCTGAGATAAGGAAAAGAAGAGGAAGGTTTTCAGAAGAGGCACAACAGCAGGTGCTATTAATGCAAAAAATGGGAACAAGAAGCAGCACCTTAGGGGAATAACAGATAATGAAGAGGGATGTAAACAGGGAAGAGGAAAAAAGCCATGACTAAGAAAAGAGGATGTAAGAAAAAGACAGTGCTATGTCTTACTTAGAGAGGGGATTTTATTTCTTCCTTAAAAGCAGGCATGGAAAAAATAAACAGTTAAACAGAGAACACAGATCAAAACAGGAATAGAGGAAAGGGCAGGAAAAAAGAACAGGTCTGTTCAAGTAGATACTGTACAGTATGCGATTGATGTTTTAAAAACATAGGGCAAATTAACTGATACATGGACCCTCCTTACTGCTGAGGGGACACTCGTAAATTCTGCTCAGGGTTCTGTACATGGAAGCGATTCAGCTCTGGCTGCTTAAGTCAGACACTTCCTGTGCTATACAGTAGAGGGGTTTTTTTTCCCCACACTGTAAAAACAGCCTTTGATATTTTTTTGTTACATGGAAAGGTTTTAATCAATTATAAGGAAATTACTATCTTCAGACTAAATTAAAACATGCAGCAGGACTTGAGAGAAATCGATTTCTATACAATTAAATCATCATCTGTTATATTGTTAACTCCATCTTCCAACAGTAGCTGCCCTCACACAAGTCTGGACTGGCTAACAGCGACACTCAGCTGCAAAGCTCCTGGTTTAGAAACTTCCTCTCCCGGGAGGTTTTGAATGAAACAGATGAAGGAGTAAAGAAACAATGGAACCGCAGATGGAATTTTAAGAGGGTTAAGCAAGTGTATACTCATTTCACACTAAGATATTAATGTTAAAAAAAAAAAAAAAAAACCTTTCAGAGGTCTACCAGCCTTTCAGCGTTACTTACCTGCCTGCTGAATGTATTCTGCACATGCATCCAGTAGTCCTCAATGGGATCATAGCAGTAGATTGCTTTGGTAAGCCCACCAGCAACGTAGATCAGGTTGTTTAAAGACACGGCCGTGATACATCTTTTTGCGATAGGGATGGTCGCCCGGAGCAACCAGGAATTCGTATCGGGATCGTAAGATTGAACCTGAAAACAAAGAGATGAATTTCAGATTAGAAGCCTAACTGAAATAATGACCTGGCACGCACACACACACAGATTATACAAGGAGAGCCAGACAAGCAATACCTGGTGGGCAGCATCTCACCAAGAAAGTGAAGTCAGTATAAATGTAGGTCCATGCTGATGGGAGGAAGTGGCCTCAAGTTGCATCAGGGGAGGTTTAGATTGGATATTAGAAAGAAATTCTTTCCTGAGAGAGTGGTTGGGCAATGGAACAGGCTGCCCAGGGAGGGGATGGAGTCACCATCCCTGGAGGGGTTCAGAAAACGAGTAGCTGTAGCACCTGAGGCTATGGTCGAGTGGTTAGGGAGATGTTGGGATGAAGGTTGCACTTGATGATCCTAGAGATCCTTTCCAACCATAATAATTCTATGATTCCGTGTCAATATCTATATACGCATTATAGGGAACATGTTTCCTAACACTCAGGTTTAAAAATACACAGCTGTGAAGCCAGTTAGTGAATCCATGAGAAAGACCACAGTATGTTACTGAGTCAACATTTTCTACTCTATTTTCTGTATTGTTGAATGGAGTATGGAATTACAAGTCAAACCAGATCTTCGTATAATCCCTTTTTAACCCCACAGTACTCTTCATTGCAGACAGCAGATGCAATCAAACACAACTAACTGACCTTGTCAGAACACGTGTTGTCATCAGGACCACCCCCGATCACAAAGAGCTTGCCCACACAGCTGGTGACTGCTGGAGAGCTCACAGCTTCTTTAAGGGGAGCCACCTCCGTCCAGCGGTTAGAAAACGAATCGTAGCACTCCACGCTGCTGAGGCGGTTTTGCCCATCGTACCCTCCAACCACATATACCTAATGCAGAGAGGTGACAGCTATCATCATTTCATTTTTAGAGCAGTTTATTACATCAAAATATGAAATTAATTCCAAGCTGTAAGAATCTTAGTTTGCTAGGTTTGGACACTTCCCTCTGGTTTTTTTAATGCCTACACAGGAGTAGGGAACGGTCTAAAAATAATAGGTAAAGATTCCCTGGAGAGTTCCATTCAGTCACGTGTGGAATGACACTGCCAACACATGTCCAAAGCATAGTGTTATTAATACAGAGATAGAAACTTCCCATTTGAATGGCATTTGTTAAAAAAAGGCACTTCTCTGCATTTCTCTTTTTACAGATTACACTCAGCAGTAGCAGCAGCACAATAAGTCTATCCGAATTTATCTTTGCTTTTCTCCATTTTGCTTCCCCTCACCCCCCACTTGCTTACAAAAATATTTCTTCCCCTTAGTTTGTAAACTTTACTTACCTGTTGCTTTGCAGCAGAGCTCATTATTATTTGTGTCCAGCTCTTTCTGTCTGCTTGCTCCTGCTGCGGGTCTCATCTCTAAGGAGCCCGAGGGACAGCACATGCAGATCCACCCTAACTTTCATTAATGGAATCCCTACAGGCAGTCAATCACAACTACTGGGTTTATTTTAAGGCACATACGCCTCTGAAGTACCACAAAACCTCCTGTTGCCCCACAGCACACCTAATATGAAGTAATACTAAATATGTATGTATGTTTTCTCTCTTTTCTTATACACAGCAAACATCCCCACTCTAAAAACCCAAAATAAATATACTTCTCTTACTTTACCAAGAAGAACAGCCATTTTGTGACGCCATCTGCCTTTATTTAAGGAGGCCACTCTGATCCAAATGTTAAGTTGAGAGTTATAAATCCAAACATCTCGGCTATTGATTCTTCCACCTTTAAAAACAAACAAAAAAAAGTGCTGATTTGAATAAATTTGTTATTGCCTGAGAAACGTTAACTAACAACATGCCCCTCTACAGTGGGCAAGGAAAACTTTATATCCTTTCTAGGTGAAATAAAGATCTAACCATGTTTATATGTAAGGCTGAGAAAGTCCATTTTGGTGGATTTCAAACATGCACACAAGTAAAACAACCATGTTTTCATTTCCCAGTAACATGCTGAGATCCCATCAGATTCTTTCTGGAGACTGGAATGCATTTTAATGCCTTTGGCCCATCTCTTCAGATTTCCTTTCGTGTCACTACCTGGGTGAGACACTTGAAGCCTCAGGGCACGTCCCTACTTGGCTGGTGCATCCATCCCCTTCGCTTTATGTTTTGTCCAAGTGACACAGGTGCTACACAGATGAGGAGACAATTTCTTCTGGGGTTTTTTCCCCCTTCCTTTTGGGGTCTAGGCAGCCATACAGGTGACGAGTCTCACCAGCAAGGTGCCAGCACTGAGATGCTCCCAGGCAACTGGTGGTTTTAACCAACACGTTTTGTAGCAGAGAAAATGCTGCTGGGAAAAGACTGCTTGGGATTTTTTACTTGTTATTTTTCCAACTGTTGCTGCAGTCAGGCCACTTCTGTTTTAAAGCAGTGTACTAAGTGAGCACAGACCAGTCTGTCCAAGTGAGCACAGACCAGTCTGTCTAAATGCAACTGGTATCCTGGAATCAGCTGTAAAAAACTGCTGCTTAACACCAAACAAAAAGCCCTGAAAACCCTTGTGTACAGTAAGATTGGTTTGGGGCAGAAAGTGGCTTTCAGTTGAGCTTCTGGGAAATTCACAGTACAAAGATCTGCCGCACTATAAAAAACCCCGAACAACAAAGAAGAAATGAAACAAGTCTTCAATATTTAGTATTATTCACCTGAAACAAGGATATCATTCCGTAGAGCGCACACTGCATACTCAGACTTGGTAAACTCTGGAAGTTTTGCCAGTGACTTCCACTCTCCTGTTACAGGATCGTAGCACTCTGTATACGGCAGATTAAACCCTCCGACTCGTTCACAGCCTCCAACAACAACTATCACCTCAGAATAACCAGTTGACCTAAAAAAAAAAAGGGGAAGGCAGAAAGCTAAGATGTAGAAGAGATTTATTAGTACACGGAAGCCAAACATCATCTTCAAAACTGAGTGAAAAATGGGAAAGTTTACTATTTAGCATTAATTTCTATGGCAAAGAAAAAAAAAACAAAAGAAGGTTCTTCAGCAAAGAGAGGTTTTCAGTGTTTCCAGCTGTCTCATTACAGAGCAGGTCAGCACACAGACAGATGTTCTGTGTCAGTGGTGGAGCTGCACTGAGCAGTGTTCCATGTAAAATCAAATCATTAACAACACAGAAAGCCCCTATTCTAATAATATTCTACCTTTGACCATGTACGTAGAGATAACAGAAGCAGAGTTCACGCAAGGCCTAAGAGTGTGATGAGCAACCTGTTTCACAGTGAGACCAGTCCCCATGGCATTCCCTGCCCTGAATTTTATAAAAGTTCATAGTATTTTACATGGCTCAAATATTCAAAATGTTTTGGGTTATTCCCTGGGGGCGGAGCTGAAGGCACATAGTTACCAAAATAAGGGAAAAAAGAAACAGACTTTGTAACAAATACACAGATAAAAGTGAAAAACAACTAGTGATAGAAGGAAACATTAAGGAATGCCAACATAAAAAATCCAGGCCAAAAAACCAAAGCATTAGACAGTTGTAATGTACACAAATAAGCCTTTAAATGCTATTCCAACACTCATTGTTCTTCTAACCTGATGCTTCTGCATGATACATAATCTATATTCTCAGCAATAACAACCTCCTTGTGTGCTATCCACACTGGAATGTAGAGAACCAACCAACCATCTCTGAAGTGCAAATTAAACTATGACTGCCTTTTCCTCCTCTCAAATTTCTGGTTTCCTGTTAGCATTTGTCAAAATCCCTTCTTTTTCAGGGCAGTTTTAGGTTGAAGGATTTTGCACCTATGTAGTTATTTCAAGCACTGCTGTCTATTAATTATCCAAACCTGAATGCAAGGTTGATTTTAATTTTGGTGAGCCTTTTTAGTCTTGCTGTGCTGTAACTCTGCTCCCAATGTGCACAGACACCTCAGTCATACCATGCTGAGTACTGCAGGCCTCTAGTAAAAAAAAATAAAAGACTTATGACTGCATTTGAGATCAGTTGCATGATCTGTCCCCAAATTTCCTAATGTGCAAACAGAATGAATTTTCAAGCCCAGACAATCTTCTTCCCTGTTTTCAAACGGGAGGAATAAAACTGGGCAGCCCTTCTACATCCTTGTCACCAGCCATCAGAATTTAAACCTGCCATATAAATTTCTACTCTGAGTATTGCAAATAGGCAAAGGCAGGGCAGAGTGATCACATACTGCATGGCCTGTGTGTGAGGATGCACACTTACCACCTCAGCCAGGCAGAAGAAACACTCCTCAGCTGCTCAGCTTGCAAGTCCTGCTTATTCCTGGTTTCTATGTATCTGGTGTTATTGGGATTTGGCGGGTTTTTTTTTGATTTTTTGAGGAACAACTCTGAAAAGAATCTCTCAAAGGGTAAGAGAGGGAAAGTTCCTGTGCAAAGCATTACCCAGGAAGAGAATTTCCTTGAAAGCAAGATACTCATATCTCAGTTTGCTTCAGAAGCAAGCCCATCAGCTAACGTGTGTACGAAAGAGGTTTGTCTGCTGATTACTTTCTAGATTAGAATTAAGGTCTCCACTTACTTACTGAAAAGCTTATTGTACCGGATTATCAATGTTTATTTTCAACTGCATGAAGCAAAAATCCTGGATTGGAGAGAGATCTTTATGAATTGCTGTGGTGGGAGTTTTGCTCCTCAAGAAAACATTAATTCAGCACAATATTTTAAATCCACAGAAAACGAAAAGATTTCCTAACATTTTGGTACCTCCATAACCACATCCTTTCTTCAGGGAAGAAACATTTTCTCCATTACATTTCCTCAAAGGAGTCTTGCACTGTATGGGTTTTAAGGTTAGTTCCAGAGGATTTTTTGCAAATGACAGAGGGCACACCCGTTAATAACAACCAAAACAGTGAGAGAACATACAGGTAAAGGCCAATTCCAGAAAAGAACTAAAGATACTGCATGGAAATCAGAAAATGCTGTGATCTCCATCAGTGAGTGGTACAGAAAGTCCCCTTTGCAGCCCTTGGAAGAAACTGCGAGCAAAATAAAGAGGTGAGATAAAGAAAAAAAAAAAAAAAAGAAAAAAGTACTGCTGAGATTCCAGGAGACTTTCCCATCAGGGAGAGGTGCACAAAAAGGAAGAGGGGAAGTGGAAGACAAGTGACAGTGTCATGTAATCCTGTGCAGTCCCAAGAGCAGGTTTGCGAAGGGCCCAAGTTACATGCAGACCTCTGGATGAGGTGAGAGCACCAACCAGCACAGCAGCAGCTGGACAGAAGAACTTTCAGTCATTCCAACAGATTACAGTCAACATTTTCAATCTGGGAGACAAAGTACAGGAATTCTGGGAAATCACTACGAGTTTTTTCTCTGTTAATTCACTTTGGGTAGTAAATGAGATGACGGAAAACACTCATCTCCTTAGGGGAAAAATAAGGGACTACATGAAAGCTTTCTAAAGATGTGTTTAAATGTATAAATGTTGTAACCTCTAAGTAATTAAAGAGAACACTGCTATTATCAGACAGCTTAACAGAAACTGAACCGAGACTGAAGAATTCACAAGTACATGAAAATCTGAGGGTAATTCCAAGCAGGCAGTAGGAAAAGCCTGCTTTGTTTTGTATTAGTGCTCACTGCTCCATCTCACTTGGAGATCTGCTGGGCACTGCAGGCAGCAGGGGACAGGAGAGACTGGAAAGGAGCACGAGAAGACAACCTCAAGATGTCACTATGTCATTGCAAGTACGCAATGGAAGAGCTCTTTCAAAAAGACCTGAATTTGTCAGTGGTGCCTAGGGGCAAAACAGCAAGCGGGCAACCATAAGCCACGTTTTAAACCTTGGTTTACTTCAGGTGACTCCAAAAAGAAAGGAAGAGAAAAAGAAGAAACTCAACTGCAAATTGCAGTCCACACTGTTCTTCTAATAAATGAAGAGAACCCACTTCACCCATGGGTGCTTACAAGGAATCAGAATTCATTTCTGCAAGTTTCAAAGACACTGCCATGGGAATTTCTGATCTTGAAACCTGACTCCTTTTAGAAACAGTTCATGTAAGAATAGAAATTGGAGGAAGGCAACCAAGAAGCAAAAGAGCTCTCCAGTGTCCTCCCCAAACTCACCAGAAGCACCCAGGAAAGGTGTGATGGAAACATGGGGTAAGAGGCGCCTGGTAAATGTTTCAGAACGTGATCTCTTTTTGCTATCGGCAACAGAAACAAGATGACAAAGAACTATTCCACGAATGTAATATAAAAAAGGGAAAAAAATTCCTGCTGGGAGGCCAGCCAGTTTCTCTCTAAATTACTCCTCTTGTTCCTGCCTACTCAAATTCAGAGTGCACTTTAATGTACCCAGCCCAAAGCTACAAAATCCCAAAGAAACCCTCTCCCTGCCAGCTTCAGGAGTCCCCTACACCAGGCAAGGTACTTCACTCACAAACTGGAACGCTGCACGGAGACCGTTCGGATTCTCAAGCACATACAGACCGTGCACTCGCACACAACTGGGAAATCTGAACATATTTGCTTTCTTTATTAAACTGAGCAATAACTGGACACAAGCACCACATCAAGTACCACAGGATACAGCCCCCCACTCCAACTGCTCATAAAACAAGGGGCTCTTTGGTCTCAATTCCCACAGTCCCTCCCTCAGGCTACGAAGTGCCTCAGAAACTATTGCCACATCAGCTCCCAAACCACCACGAACCCAAAATTTCCAGAGATCCTCCACAGTAGAGAACAGCTTAGAAAGCCTGTCAGCAGGGCTGCGAGGGGTTTAAGAAGAATTTCTTCTCTCACAGCAGGATTGAAAACTGGAAAAGGCACTAATGAGGCAAAAGCTTGCCAACTATTTTATTTCCCCCCCTATAAGCAATGCCAAAAAGAACCCCAAACCAAACACCACCGAACAAACAAGGTTCCCTGCACAGTCACTGCAACCACATATGACTAAGAGTAAACACAGAGGAGTAACTCCTACCACAAGTTGTTTGTCCAGACCAGACCATTGCATCACCTTAATGTAACACATGATTTTAGAATTACAGCTTAAATCAGCTGAACAAAGAACTATCATGGGGAGGTAAGGCTTTTACTGGGAACATATTTTTCAGGAAAAAAAAATAAAAATCATAACCACCATTGCTCATAAATGCCACTAATGGACTCTTCCTCATTTCTGCCTGCATTTTCAGGCACCTATTTGTGTAATGCATTACTAAGTGGCAGCAATTGTGAATTATTAAGATGTCATAGAATAAGCATGAAATACTTCACAAACTTTTTCATTATTTAAAAACGCACGGTTTAGTTTCTTTACAGTTAAGAACCTGTTGTTCTGCTGCTATTACAAATCTGTGTACTACTCCATCTGTGAAGTATTTCTGATGTAGGAAGTGGAAGGCTCTGAATATGTATCTATCTCTCTCCAGGTGCTTTATAGGGTGCTGCAGATTTACATGACTTCGTTATAAAAAGAAAGAAGGTTGGGAAATGGAAAGGTTTATCTGCTGTAGCACAGGAAGTTCTTTTCAAGAGGCTGTTATCGTACGAAATAACTTAAGATCTCACCTAGCAAACATTAACCTTTAGAAAGGATTCTACTTCCAAGGGAATACAACTTCACTTACCTGAACAATCATTTATTTCACAGCAATAAAGTGATCTGTGCAACGAGACTTGCTCACGTACGTTTTCAAGACGTGTGAGCTTTGTGTGTTGTGAGGAAGTGCAAGAGTGTAACTGTAGTGGCTCCAGAATACAAAATAAAAACATCTGAAATTTTTATTCTGGGCACGTGTGCATTGGACAATTGCACAGTGAATGATGTCCTTCGCCTACAGAAATAAGGGTGGGTGGAACCCAACCAAACAAAACCAATTCCTCACCTGCGCGGCCTGGTTCTGGGAGACATCATCTCGTTTCCAAGGATATGGTATCGCCTGGCTTCGTGCAGCAGCTGATAGCACTCCGGGGAATTCTGAATCAGCTGGTCCACTTCCACAGTCTGAACAAAGTAGTTTGGGTGTAACAAAGGGAGCCTGACGTGCGTCAGAATTTCATGTAACACCGGCCTGCGCAACTCAACCGCCCGGTACACCCAGCGCATGACAGCTTCAAACACCATCTCTTCCTTAGTGATCACCAGTTCGTCGCTGCAAATGTAATCGATAAGCTCGTCCTTCCCCAGTTCAAGGAATTCTTCATGCTGGGACACATCCTCAAACGTCTGCAGAGCAAAATTCCTGCACTTGGTGAAGAGCGTCTTGAGCGAGTGCGTATCTGCAAAGCGCTGGATTCCCAGGCAGTTGCAAGGATCCAGCTGCTCCTCCAGGAACTTGGCGCAGGCGTCGCGCAGAACGCTGATCTGAAAGAGACTTGACGTTTCAAAGAGATACTGCACGTTCTCTGTGGTGATTTTCACCTTGCCAGTGTATACGTACTGTAAAAAGCAATCCATGGCTTCGGCAAAAATGCCATTGATCTCCACCAACATCTCTCGGCTTTCTCTGTGATCGTTGCAAAACATGGCTCTGAAGTAGCTGCTGCAGGCCGAGAGAACCGCTCGATGGCAGGGAAACTCTCTGCCTTCCACGCAGATAATAACATCTGTGAACAACCGGCTGTCTCGAAACTCATTGAAGATCTGGAGAATGCTTTCGGCGTGGGATGATCCCGAGGAGAAGTCGAAAAACTCAGGGCCTGACAAGGATTTTGGGTCCATTTCAAAAACTTTCCGCTTGGTTGCAGGGGAATCTCGTATCCCGCTCTCCTCTCTATTCAGTCTGCGTCCCAATATTAGTACCATTGTTACATCAGTTGGCTATAGAGTCATTGAGAAAAACTTGCGGAGTTTCTCCCTTGCAGTGTTACGATCTGAAAAAATCAAAACGCTTCAGTGTTTAGTCTGGTACAATCCTCCTTGCATCACGAGAGCTAGACACGATACTTGTTTGGTCACCCCAAGAGTTGGTACAATCTCTGACCTTACCAGAGGTGACACCGTACCGCAGGGCAAACGACCGCGGGGCAAGGTGGCCTTACCTGCTGCGCCTCGCGCACAAACTACGCCCGCGGGAGAGGTGCCAGGGATGGTGAGCTCTGAATGTCCCAGCACCACTGGCACTGCATTAGCGACCCAGACAACTAGAACTGAGATCTCGGCTCCAGCAAATCACCCGACTGACAGAAGCCAAAGATTTCCTGGATAAAGATCCAGAGCTTAGGCTTTTCTTTTTTTTTTCCTCACTGTAATCCTCATTTCAGCTGGAGCCTTCAAGCACTACCGCAACAGCACTAGTCAGAAAGGGGGAAAAGACAACTGGAATTTCTTCCAAACAAAAATTCAGTTGAGAAATCAATCCATTTTCATTATAAAGTCTTACACTAGTGTTTAATAACCTTCAGTTCTCAATGAATAACCTCAGCCCTGAGTTTTCACCTGTTCATTCGTAGCAGCCAAAGCTGAGTTCACTGACAATCTAAGATTCGCTTAAAAATGAATGCAAACCACTACTGCACAAAACAGAACGCAGGATCACATCTCTGTAAAACTACTGAAAATAAGAACCAAGGGCAACTTACTGAGGACAGGGAAGTTTTCTGTTTTCCAAAGTACTACCAGCAAATCATTATTGGCCAAACTTCTAGCTCAAACACCGTCCAGTTTCAAGTGCATAGCGTACGATGCTCCCCGTAGCAAGAGGCTGGGCAAAACACCCTCTTGGCTCTGCCACAGACATCATTCCAAATGCTTGTAACAGAAGGACACACACCGAATTATTTTCAAGTTTAAGGAAATATTTTTCATGCTTCCAAGAGGTTACATCCAAGTTTCCCTCATTCCCTGCTTACACAGTCAGTACACGTCAGCTCCTCGCAGCAATTTCATTTCCTGACCTGCCAGTATCTTTAGAGCTGCAATTACCCAGACCAAGTCTGGCTACGTCATCGCTTAATATAGAACACAAGGAACAGGCTTTTTCTAAACAGGCTTTTTACGCAGCACCTTTAAAAGGCACCATCTTAAAGAGCAAGGGAAGAATGTGTGCTGTACGTTTCCTCACTGAGAAAGGAGCTTTGAAACCCACCCTTTTCCACAGAATTTTTTTTGCACGTACTTACAAGGCAGATTCTTGGCGTAGCTCGCGTACCCTACATAATATCTGATTTTAATAGGATCAGTTGTCACTGATGCCTGAAAAACACTGTTGCAATGAGCCTATCTAATAACTCATTGCTTCAGAGGGATTTTAACAAGGCATGAACAGACAGCCTGATCCGTAGCTGATATTCTACCCAATGCATTTCACAACCGTTTTACCCTGTAATGACGCAGGCCGGATAAAAAACAAACCCAACAACAACCACCTCACCAGCTCTGTTGCTAACACTCTAACCCTTACACTGGGCTTTATCTGCAATGAATTCCATGCTACTCAGCATGAGAAAGCGGGCAGAAATGAAGCACCAGGAGCAGAAAAAGGAAGTGTAACAATGAAAATATAAACCCTACAGGCTTGATTCCAGTGTCACAGATTCGAATCAGAAGAATTCCACTAAAGCTAAAGCAGCTTTTCCAAAGCAAAGTCAGTCTGAAATCAGAAACAAGACACTGGCGTATCACATGGAAGGGCAAAACACAGGGACTAACTGGGAAAAAGAAAACAAATAGCTTCCGCAATAAATCTTTAACATTGTGTGAGAAGTTTTAGGAAGACACTATATTATACAATCACCAATAAATGGAAAGGAGGGCTCTGGGTTAAGACTGCTCACTCCAGGGGGCAATGTCTGCTTTAAGCTTGGAACCACACAAAATTAGTTGTCAAGTATATCATTTATTGAAGAAGAGCAGTCTAAATCAATCAATCAGTCCATGGAGCCAAAACTAAATCAAGGGTATAAATCCTATAAATTCACAAATAAAAGAGGAGAAAGAATTATACTCCATCACAGAAATCATTGCTTTTGAACACACAGTTCTACCCAGTTACTTGCTTCTGCAGGTTTGCCTAAGCCAAGTAACTCTAGAATCCTGCCAGTAACAGTACCACCCGCTCGGCTCTCTCGACACGCACACGCGTCGCGTTCTTGAGCATCTCACTCTGGCACTGTTAAAATGTCACTGCTTCCAGCTGCCTGCCCCGTGTCTCAGCCCCAAAGCTGGAAAGGCAGAGGGGAGCCCGTGCCTGAAGGTGAGCTGTTTAGTGCAGGAAGGAGGGAAACACAAGAGGATTAACACACCTGGCTGCACCTTCCCTGTATAGAAATGTACGTGCCCACACCTACAGACGCTGTGTTATCAAGCGCCAATCACTGACAGATTTTAACACTGACATCAGTAAGTTTAAATGAAGCAAAAGGAAAACAGGAGAAGTTTTTCCCAAAGGTAACTACTGAAAATTATTACGTCAAAAGAAATAGAAACCGCACCGGATTGCTTGCCTGAGCAAGGGTCAGCATGGATGGACCTCAAGCAAATCAGAGTCTACCCATTCAAATAACAGGAAGGGAAAAAACAAGTCACAATTTCTACCAACAAGTTTGCAAAATGCTCTACTAATACTGACACGGCTCCCATACGGACGTTACCTGCACGGGCACACCTCTAAATTAACCTGGGTTCATCAGATAAGGTTCCTGTTTCCTCCACCTCTGCTGTCTGTAGGCTTGCCTGCACAAGATGTTCCTCAGAAATAATTTAAGAGCTCAAGTCAGAGACTGGTAAACAAGGTCTATAAAACGTTTGCCCTGGCAGCTTCTGTAAGTCAATTCTCCTACACAAGTTACTGCTACACTGCACTAAACTCCTCCTTCCTCCCCTACAACATCCTCATGTGTTTTACCACTCTCCGTTCAGCCACAGCTCCGGCAACAGCCAGCAGCTTCCTGGGAAGGCTGTTTTTCTGTCACTTCTGCACCGCCAGAGCTCCTCCGGTCCGTTAGCAGACCTGACAGAGAGCAGAGGAGGCCAGGGCGAGGCCCTTTGGTAACACCTAGTCATCAGGTGTGCCCGAGCTCTATCTTCAAAGCTCACCCTCGGGGTGTAGTTTCAAGAGTACCTGAAGCTGAGCTGGGCTTCTGCTGCTGACAGAGGAGGTGGCTTCCAGAGGAGGTGGCTTCCAGCCCGTGCCCACTGCGCCCACCGCTGCCTCACCTCAGCACTGGAGCTTGCGTGGTGTGGCCAGACTAGTGATTGCCTGTGAAGGGAGAAAAAGAGATGCTGGAAATGGGTGGGTGCCCTGGGGAAGGGCAGGAACCACCAGCACAGCCCCAGTGCAGCCCCACAGCAGCCCAGTCTGGTTGACCATCACCTGGTATGGTGCTAATAACAGCACCCCCAAGATAACGCAACCCAACTTCACAAAATAAATGCCACTTCTATTCTGAAGCACGGGAACTGTAACAGAGCTTTGACCAATTCTATTTATTTTGTGATTTCAGAGAATCTGATCTGCAAGTGTGCTTCACCTCCCAGCCCTGGTTACCACAGGGGCCACGGAACTGGGAGTTTGTTTTCTATCTCCTGCCCCACGCTGGCTAAACCACAACAAGGGCTCTGAGCATTTTCTTTTACAGGAAGAGAGAAAAAAATAATAATAAAGGCATAACCTTTCACTGCACCAAAAAACCAAACAGCATTTATCGCTCCTTCCTTCTTTATGATATTAAAAAAGACCAAGAAGTTACTTGTTTGAAAGGACTTCTTTTTAAATAAAAAATAACCTTGTTTTGCAATATGAAGTGCAGATTTAAATGCCTTTAAAACGAATAAAGTCTTTAAGAATACTGAACAAGTAATAAACAACAATTCAAAATGAACAAGCTAATTGAGATGGTAAGGAATTAGCTGCAGAAGGGTTTTTTTATCTAATGTACGACACTTTTGATTAAAACAAACACACACCCCAACGCCGAATGCCAGAATTCAGTATTTCCTTCTTTCTTTGTGACATTAAAAAAAGACCATGAAGTTATTGGCTTTAAAGGGCTTTTAAAATACAGAGTAGCCTTGTTTTACAACAGAAATTGAGGATTTCAATGCTTTTAAAATGAACAAAGCCTTTAAGAATACTGAACAAGCTGACTGACATGGTAAGGAGTTAGCTGCAGAAGTGTTTTATTCTAATGTAAGACAGTTTTGATTTAAAAAAAAAAAAGCACACAAAAAGCCAACAGCTACGAAACAAAACCAAATTAAAACAAACAAAAAACCCCAAGAAACATCAACAACAAAGACCAAAGATGAAAAAACTCAACTCTGAATGCCAGAATTCAATAGTAAACAAGCTAACAGCACACAAAACCCTCTAAGTGCCCTCAAAAATCACTCGGCAAAACCAGAAACCGATTTGGACACGAGACTCAAGTTAATTAAATAAAACACAACACAAACAAGCCGTGCAAAGGAGCAGCTTTAAACCGTGCAGAAGTCCTCGGGCAACCCTTTTGTAAGGGAAAAGGTCACCCAAGGGAGCACACACCCACCGGAGGGGAAAGAGAAACCAAACCAAAACAAAAACAACAACCAGCACTGCGTCTCGTCATTAACCTGCGGGGAAAAGGCTGCGCAAAAAAAAAAACAAACCAACAAACCTCACTTTTTCCACCTCGGTTCCACTGCGATCTTTAGATATCAGATACACAAAAACCGACCCCGGCCAGCGCACACAGCCCGAGTGGGTGTCCCGAGGGTTCGCGGGGCCCCAGCCAACCGCCCCTACATTTGAGACCGACAAAACAAACCGAGAGCCAGCCACGGGAACGCGGTGACCGCCGGGGAACCGGCATCCCGAGCATGCCACGATGGCAGAGCTGGGAGGACAGCGCGGGCAGCCGAGGGGCCGCCGGAGCCGGGGGGCCCGGGCCGCGGCTGGGCCTGTGCCGGGGCCCGACCGCCGCCGTGCCCCAGTTTATCCCCAAACGCTTCCAAATCGCCGCTGCCTCTTTTTGCTATATAAGGGAATAAAGCGGTCACCTAAACTCAAAACAAAAACACTTCCCCCCCTCCCCCCCCGCCACCTCCTCCCCTCCCGCCACCTCCTCCCCTCAAACCAACCGAGGCAAAAGAGGCGAGCGGCGGGAACGGGCGGGCAAGGGGCGGCCCGCGGGCCCGCTCGCCTCCTGTTTACTGGCGGGGCCGGAGGCGGCCACAGCAGCACAAAATGGCAGCGCCGGGCGGGAGCGGACGCGGCTCCCCCCCGCCCGGGGGAGGCAGCAGCGCCAAGCGCAGCAGAACACACGGGAAACAACCACCTCCCTCGGGCGGGCGCCCGTCAGCCCCGCACCGCCGGCACCGGGTTTAACCCCGGAGCTGCGGCGGGCCGGCCCCGCGGCCCTAAGGGGAACCCGGTGACCCCGCGCCCGCAGGCACAGTCCCGGTGACAGCGGCGAACCGGAGCCGAGACCCGGACCCGCCATGGCCGCCGCCACCGCTCACCCCGCAGTTGACAGCGGCGCCTGCGCGGTGCCGCCACCTCCCCCCTCCTCCCGTCCCGCTGCCGCCGCACGCACGCGCGCCCTCCAGCTCACCTTCACCCCGAGCCGCCTTAGCGACAGCTCCCCCCCCCCGCCCCCTGACCAATCCCCGCGCGGCCCCGCGCCTTGGCCCCGCCTCCCCCCACCCGCCCGCCCAATCCGCGGCCGCGGGCCCCCCCCCCCCCCACCGCTGCCTCCGCGGCCGCCGCCGCCGCCCGGGGGACGCGGAGGGGACCCGCGTTACGAAACCGCAGCGGGAGGGCTGCGGGGTGCCCGGTGCCCCCGGGCGCGCTCCACCGTGACGGGACAGGCGCGGTCTCGCACCGTCCGCGGGGCCCCGCTGCCCGCACGCAAAGGGACGGACACACACACGCACACACACACGCACACACACACACACGACATACACACGACATACACGGTTGACAGCTCCCGGGGCACCGACGCTGCCAACGACCCTTCCCCGCCATGGCACCGGCGCCGCTGTCAGCCCCGCGCTGCCCGGCAGGGCCGGGGACGCGCCGTCCCCGCCGCCACGGCTAACGGTCCCAAGTCCCGCAACAGCCGCGCCTCGGCGGGGTCCCCGATGGGCTCCCCGGCCCGCCGCGAAGGTCCCCGCCGCCTCCCCGAGCCCCGCGCCCGCAGCGCGGGCTCCCCGCGCCACCACCCCCCCCCTCCCCCGCTGCCCCGCACTCACGGCCGGGAGTCGGCCCCGCCGCGCTGCGCCGCGCCCCGCGGGACCTGCCACCCGTGGGGTCGGGTCGGGTCGGGTCGGGTCGGGTCCGTGCCGGTCGGGTGGGAAGCGGAGCGGTGCGGTGCGTTCGGGCCTCTCCGCCGCCGCCGCCGCCGGTCGCGCTGCCAGCGCTGCTCCAAAACAAAGGGGCTGGCGGGGCATGTGACCGCCGAGCCACCGCACATGATGTCACGGCGGCTCCGCGCGGCCCTGGGAGCTGTAGTCCCATCGCCCCGCCCGGGCACCGCGGTCCCGCTGACGGGCGGCGGGGGCAGCGGTGGCTGGACGGGCACGGGCACGGGGCAGCGCTGCATTGCGGAGGGGCGAGCGGGGACCGACGGCAAAGGGACACCGAGGGGACGCGAGGGGTCCCGGCAAGCGTCCGTCCCCGCCACCTCGTACCGCTCGCCTCTGCCGGGCTGGGACTGCGGGGGAACACTCGCCACCCACTCGCCACCCGCTCGCCACCGCACCGCCAGCGTTCCTGGCCGGCCCCGCACCCTGAGCACGCAGAAGGCGGGGGTGAGGAGGCAACGGTGGCTCGGGACGGCTCCTTTCCCGGTGACATTCCTCGGTGCCGGCTCTGGGAAGCCCAACAACAAACCCCATCAGGAGCCAGAAGTGAAACAAAACACCGGGTCTTCTTGTAGTTTTTCAGCCTACGTGACCAAAACTGAAACTGTTACACACACACACACAAAACCCATCAAAAGAAGATCTTGTCTACCCGAGCTACAGCTTCACCTAGTTAAAAGAGAACTTCCAACTGACAAAAGATTTTTTTGCCAGTTCCTGGTCACCAGTGACTCGAAAGAGGGTGCCCCTGCCCCTGGTAACCAGAGAAAGCTAAGGTTCGTTTTCAGCTGGGATGCAGAGAGTGCTGCTGTCGCAGCTGGAGGTCACAGCGGTGGCAGCCACTCAACTGCAAATATAAAAGCAGGACCCTGGTGTCATCGCCGTGCAATTTTAAGAGCAGGTCTGAGCCTGTCCTGGAGCCCAAATTCACTTCATATCCAAAGTATTTGGACACCGGCCCGTGCTCCAACACAGGCTGATGGAACATGCCTGGGAGTATGGAAATTTATTTTTGCTCTGCCCTTTAGCATAAGCAAACTTGCAAGTCCGTAATGCGGAGCAGCCAGGCAAGGGCAGGGACGTGCAGGCTGAATTAAGTTCACGACTCCTTATGCAACGCCGTGGAGATGATGTTGGCAGGTAACTGGTTGTGTTCTCCTTCCTAGAAGGATGACCTCTCCCTCCTGCCCCTTACCACGGAGGGAAAGGAATCAGCTCTTCTAGTAGCTGCCACCTCCTCTGCTCTGCTAAATGTTAAATACCGGCCCCAGGCGTAACAGATCTGCAGCTTTTTGTGAACCTTTGCAATCTTCTGACCTCGGGATAGTCCTCCCTTGGCCTCCTTAGACCCCGATCAGGAAACGTGCACAGCCCTGTGCCCTTTGCAGGAGCTGCCTGTGCTTCTTCACCCAACTGTGAGAAGAGAAGCACTAGCTGAGGACTCCAGGATTGATCCTCTCTGGAGCAAACCAGTCTCAGATTTTCATAGCCTAAATGAGCTCTGTCTTTCCCCAGGGTCGGGTGAATCGCAGCTTTGCAGAACAATTAGAATTGCTAATTAAAAAGGCTGTTTCTGAAAACAGCTTGAAAAGGTCAGCCGTCTGTAGTATTGTAAATCACAAAGACCTCAAAAGATCTTCAAAATTTGAAAACTTCAACCATCTTCCTAAAACTCAGAACCGCTTAACAGATTTAATTAGAAGTGAGACCGCTGAGTCGATTTTTCACCCTCTGGTCGGAAAAGCAAGAAGGACCTCAAACAACATCAGCAGCAAAGAGAAAATCAGCAGACAGTTCACCTGGCGTAGCACAGTTGCGTTGCAGTAGCTTATTTCACCCACTGAATATAAAAAAAGATGAATAACGTGAAGTCTTCCTTGTTACAGAGACATTAAAGTTAGAAGTATATGATTCAATAAAAAAATGTTTTGCTTCAAATAGATCCCTTATCTGATACAACCTCTCATCTGACCCAGTCCTTTGTAAGTCTTGTGCTCAGTACGACTACGGAAAGTTCACTTGAGAAGACGTTAAGTGGGATTAAAGGACTGAGTCATGGGAAGGGCGAAAAACTAAGAGAGGGTCAAGGTATCTGAGAACTGGCTTGAGGGAGCTATCTGTAGGGAGAATGTTTACTCCGATAAAAACCTGCACGTGGCAAAAATACCTTGTGAGAAGAGGGTAAAGGGAGCATTTAAAAGGAAAATACTAATTAAAAATCCTCATTGAGCAATCAATTGTTTCATAATGGGCACATGTCTGGATGCAGTCACGGCCAGGCACTTCCAGTCCGCAAAGCCAACGTCACCGAGGATGTCTGAAATTAAGGATACTTGAGTTGCTACTCCAGCCTATTGGTCTTCATTCCTCTGCTAGCAGAGGGATTGGCTGTTCCTTCTCAAGCTGAGCCCAGCATTTCTCTCAAAATAAGCAGTTGCACGCTGCCTGAGAAGCTGAAGCCAATTATTAAAGATTACTCATTTCTATAAAGCTTCGTTAATACTTTTTTAACGACGTAAAGTGCTCGTAAGGCATTCAGGCCAATGTTTTCTGAAGAGGTCAGTGACTTTGGAGATTTTGAAGGCATCTTCGGGGCACTGGAAAGGTTAAACCCTAAAATTAGAAGCCTGCGTGAAAATTCTGGCACCCGTCCACCGGTGTTCGTGTGTTTTCTGGTGGTGTTGAGTTGGAACACCGCTGCTGTCCAACGCTTTTCCGGCACATTTCAACGGTGCGGCGTGCCACCTGAACGGGGCAGGGCATTCCCCCTGATAGAGACATTAACTATATTTGGGAAGCTGTGTGCCAGCGTGCTCCTGAGAATTTTCCTCTGCTGCGGGAAGCGCTGTAACTCCTTAAATGTTCTAAAATGAGGCAAAATCCAGATGGTTTTCCAGCAGCCCATACACACATTAAAAAACAACCAAAGAAAGGCTGTGATTTCTTTCGGACACCTGTCCTAACCAGTCTGGGGAAGGGCTCGGAGCTGAAGGAAGGAAGAGATGAAGGTTGAGCTGCAGCAACTGAGAGCAGGAAGCTTGAAGGAGAATGCAAAGGACAGCCTGAGTGCCACGTGCCTTGCCCTGGTTGCTGATCGGAGAGAAGAGAGCGACACCAAACCATGAACAACATCAAAAACCCTGAATGCAACGTGGGGATCGTATCACTGGGTAAAAAAAGAGGGAATTTAGACATTTGAGTTAGGACAGGACAAGTGCAGGCTAACGACTTGGTTTTTGACTATGCCAGGAAAAAGCACTAAGGTGCAGCAAGGGAAAAGGAAGATGTGTATGGAAATAGTATTAAAGAGTCTGGATTTAGATGAGGATGAAAGTACAGCAAAGTCTCCTCACGTGATCAAAGACCTCTCAAAGAAATACAGAGAACACACCAAAACGTGCTACAGTCCTTCCCTTGACTTTGGACAAACTTTCACCATCCTCCTGCCAAAAGCCCTGTGGGTGACATTGACTGGAGCTGGTCTGCTGGGATAATCACCAGGTACAAGCATTTAGAGTGGAAAGCACCTTCCCAGGACCTCTCCCTTTCAACCTCTCCTCTCCTCTTCACCTGGTTGAAATGGCAACTCCACGGTGGAATGTCCACTGTAACACGGACTGCTGCGCTAGTGTTCGAATAGCAAACCAGTATTCCCCATCCCCAGACACCTCTTCCTCATCTTTTCCATTTTCCCCACCTCCTGGCTGACTCTGCAGATCCCCCTTTCCTCCTCTATGGCCCCGCACGCTGCACGTGCTAACCCTTTGCCCTGTTACTGGGAGGTAAATGGGGCACCCTCTGCAGCCAAACACTGTGCTTGGTGCCATCCCTGCACGCCCAGTGCCAGGGCTGGGTGCTGTCCCTGCACACCCAGTGATGGGTGCCATCCCTGCACGCCCAGTGCCAGGGCTGGGTGCCGTCCCTGCACACCCAGTGATGGGGCTGGGTACCATACTCATACACCCAGTGCTGGTGCTGGGTGCTGTCCCCACAAGACCAGTGCTGGGGCTGGGTGCTGTGCCTGCACACCCAGTGATGGGCATGGGTGCTTGTCCTTGCACACCCAGTGCCAGGGCTGGGTGCCATCCCTGCACACCCAGTGCCGGGGCTGGGTGCTGTCCCTGCACACCCAGTGCCAAGGCTGGGTGCCATCCCTGCACACCCAGTGCCAGGGCTGGGTGCTGTCCCTGCACACCCAGTGATGGGGCTGGGTGCCATCTGCACGCTCAGTGCTCACTTCTGCTCAGCTGGGGAGACCCCGGGGTTACAGGGAGCACGTCCCACGCTCAAAAAGCCACCCGGCGAAACATCGATGCCACGTTTGCTAATTGAGCCCTGTAATTAGTATTGCAGATCCCCCTGGACAGCCTGGTCTTCACTTGGCCTACCCATGTTCCCAGCCCGTGCAAATTCCCCGTCTCCCCTCTCCTCCCAGTAGCCATTCACTACTGGTAGTGCCCCAAAACAAGTCACATGCCAGTAGCGCTCCTGTGCAGAGAGCACGTGTCTCATTTTTCCACCCCAGTATCTCCCATCTCCCAGGCCTGGGAGTGGAATCGCAGAGCCGAGAAGAACGAACGTTGCATCACTGCTGCTATAAACACCAAACTGGGTCTTTTTTTACAGCGCTCACAGTGTCGAGACAGCATGAAACCAACACCCAGCACAGGGAGAGAGACAGAGCCTGCCAGTGTCTGCCTGCTCCTTCTCTTCCAGGAGAGATCAGAAGTAAAGAAATAAAGTGGTTCAAGCTCATTTTTGGTCACGCGAGCAAAGACTGGAAAGGAGTTGTGTTCATCCCCAACCCAGCAAAAGCCAGGCAGGTGCCTGCAAGAACAGTTCCCCGAGCTGCTGCAGCCTTATCAGAGACTTCCCACCCAGCCCCGTAACCTCGAGCCCGACCACAGCCACACGGTCGTTCGCAGGAAGTATTTTCTCACAGGAGTGGTTTTTTTCACACATCCCTAGAGCGATGGTCTTCCCTTTACATCACGGTAAAGACCTCCAGCTCTGCCCTTCGGCCACCATTAAGAAGCTCTCTCCTCAAACTGTTTGCCAACCTCTTCATCTCCGACACCTTCAGGCATTGCACAAGTTAAATAAATCCTTTCTCCAACCCAAGTGACCGTGAAAACCTTTGCCAGAGAAGCAGAAAATTAGGCAGGTTTCCATAAACAGTCTTTGGAGGGGCACGTGCATGCTGCTGTCCCAGATTTGGGAATCTCAGTGACATCCAATGACAGGACAAGGGGCATTGGGTGCAAGCTGGAACATGGGAGGTTCCATGGAAACGTAAGGAGAAACTTTTATATGGTGAGGGTGACAGAACTGGCCCAGGCTGCCCAGAGAGGTTGTGGAGTCTCCTTCTCTGGAGACATTCCAAACCCACCTGGATCTGTTCCGGTGTGACGTGCTCTAGGTGATCCTGCTCTGGCAGGGGGCTTGGACTGGATCCTCTTTGGAGGTCCCTTCCAACCCTGAACATTCTGTGGTTCTTTGATTTGGGAATCTCAGTGTTGCAAAGCCACCAGTGACCTCCAGGCTTGCAGATCCATGCCACCAGCTACTTCTGGTGCAGGACACACCTCACCAACAACAGGTTGAGGAATAGACCCTAACCTTACAAACTGGTTAGCTTGGACTAATACCTCTGCTCTCCCTAACAGTGACAGTAGGACAGCAAGCTTCCAGCTGCAGGACCAGCCATCCTCCTTGCTGGGGAGGTCCTCACACTGGTCTGCTGCTGCTGTGCCTTAGGAGCGATGTTGGGTGAACTTCTAAATGACCTTTTGTCATCTTGTAATTTTGGCCACCCCTTCACTTTGGTTATCAACAAAGCTTCCTGAGGTGCAGTTAACCCAGGAAGAGTGAGCTCACCAGGAGCTCCATGAGCAGTTCCTCCCCTGCTTGCAGCCAGTTTGGGCTCCAGGCACAGCCCTGGCTTTCTAAGACACGGCAGCTGCTGCTCCCTTCCCGGCACTACGGTGCAAAGCAATCTCTCCCCAAGCTGCCTGACCAGACTTGGCTCTCAAAGGACGGAGGAATCACGGCACGCCATGAGGACAACTGGCAAGTTTATCTTCTAGTCCCAGGCTTCCTGCACCCAGCAGAGCAGCACAGAAAAAAGCCCCAGAACTCCCCTGGTGGGACATTCCGAGCCTGGATGCTGCTGCCTTGCCTGAGAGCAGTGCCTTCCTGGGGCACGGACGGGTGGGGAGGGATGTGGAAACAGCTGCTTTGGAGCTCCACTCGAAATCCCAGCCCGGATCAACACCCTGGGCACCCCCTCCTTCGTAAACAAGCTTTTGAGCACCTGCTCTGAGGTCTAAAACGGGACTGTTCCCGGACCTGAAACACTGCCGTGGATCAGAGTTGCTCTCCTCGCTAAGGAAAGCTCTCAGCTCTCAGAATGCCAAGCCAGACTAAAGCAGCTTCAAGTCGATGCTCCTGGACAAAAGATTTGTGACACGAAGACAGGAAAGAAAACGGTAGGCAAAGTAATCCCAGCAAAACCACGCTTAAGGAAGGTCTGCAAATCCCAGCGCAGCAGCCAAACCAACACCTTGGTTCGCCAGGAAAACGTTGTGAAATCTGCGGTTCACTCTTTGATCCCAAGCCTTCCCTACCCATCTATTCGTAAGCAGTATCACGAGACAGAAAAGGTGGTAAAAATAAGATTGGTGAGTTGGTGAGCTCCTGATAATAAACAGAGCGTTCTGTCAGTCACCAGACTTTCCTGGCATTCATCAGTATGGCACTGAACCTCGAAGGGGAAAAAAAAAAGGAAGGTTTAAAAAATTACAGATGGTATCATAGGCTTTCTTAGCCTTTTATAGTAACATTTTAATATGTAGAAGATGGGATTTTGTAATTTTAAAAGGGGAGGAGAACTGAAATGAGGAACAGGACATTATTGTAGGCAGGAAGCAATAAAAAGGCAAATACACACCTCATTTCTTTAGGTGCTTGTTATATGTATAGTATTGATTAATAATAATAATAATAAACAACCCAATAATGCCTATCTTTTTTTTCCCACCCCCCAAAACACAGAAGCATACTCCTTTTAATGAAAAGGAGTAAGAAACTCTGAAGCTCTTCTGTTTTCCCTGGGGCAGGTATCACAGAACTAGAGATTTCACTAGCATATGAACACTCTAACAGGAAAACGAAATTGTTTTAAATTATTCTTGACTGGCAGAAGAATTCAAGTAACATTTCTCAAGTTAAGAACCTAAAATCAGAAGTAACAGACTTTTAAAAGTTACCTGCTCTCTCAAGTCTAAGATGACTTTGGTCCCCTCTTCCTCCAGCGTCACACCTCCAAAATTGCAGAGGTTTCAGACGCTCCTCGGCTCCCTCCCCAGCTCCCAGTAACACTCAACGCAGCCCTCCAGCTCGCCCCACCTTCCTGGCCCTGACCCCAGCCAGCACAAGTATCCGTCACGCTTTCCAAACTCAACGCGTCCTGGCATTCCCGAGCTCCTCGCCTGGCCCTGCGCGGCTGTCCCAATGCCCTACATTCCAGCCAGCTCTCCTGCTGGATTACACAGCCCCGGACCTGACAAGCTACCCAGGAGCTTTCGCAGCAGCTCCCCGGGCTCCTCGCTCCTCTCAGTCCCCAGCGGTGATGCTTCAGCTGCTCAGGGGATGTCAACGCTGTAAGCACATCCCATCCCCTGCTCTTGGAGCTCGCCCTGCGCGCTCCGCTCCTAGCCAAACCACAGCTTACCGGCACCGTGGCACGGCCAGCGCTGCCTCCCCAGGCTCTCCCCACTGGCGAGAGAAGCTAAAGTCAACGTGAGTCTTGGGGTGGTCCCCGGGAGCCAACGTGGTGCTGGAGACTGCAGGAGGACCAGCCTGGAGAGAGAGCTGGAGCCCTGGCTCCCCGGAGCCTGCGGAGAGCAGGGGCACGTGTTGGTACGGGGTGAGACTCCCTGCATCGCATGGGAGAAGGTGGGCTGCTCAAGAAAATCATCTTGTTCTTTTCTAGCCACAGCTGCCAGGAACCTGCTGTGTTCAGAGCCAGGAAATCAGAGCTGTATTGAGCTGAGATGAGTCTGATCAGATTAAGAGCCAAACGGGCGACGGAAGGCACAGGTCCCCAGCAGCATAACACCTTCAAGGCCAGTACGCAGGCAGCTAAAGCACACTCAGACAATTTCCCTTCCTCCTCTGGAAACACTACAACTTTTTTCAGCACTTCCTCTTTTTATGTTTTAAATCCTTGCACTTCACACGCTGTCTTTATTTGCATAAGGATATGAATAACTCAGCGACGCCGCTTCTAACTTTAGGTCATTCATCGTTCAGTTATGTAAAACGCAGTCATGATTTTTTTACTACTGGTAGTAATTAGCAAAAGGTCCATTTCTACAGCATAATCTCTGCTCGGATTAATATTTTTTTTTTTTCCACCTGCTCAGCTACTTAGCTGAGAATCTGTCAACTTAATTCCTCCACTGGGAGCTGGGAAGTCGGGCTCCTTCACATCCCAGCTCACACCATACAGAGTTAAGATTTCCTATAGAACTCCTGTCTGCTTAAAGACCAGTTTTGCTCCAGTTTAGATTTCTTGCAAAAGAGACAACAACAGAGACACCCTGCTGAAAAAATTGCGAAAGCTCAATTTTTGAACAGGATTTTAAACCCTGCTGAAACTTCAGCTGCTGTGACAGTGAAGCGGAACTCCCTGGGCACTGTAATCAAATTTTTTTTGAAGCTAAGGTTCAGGTTCATCAGATGTTTGCTGTTCTCACCATCAACCTGAAAGATTAAGGTTAGTTGTGAACTAAACAAAATAGCCGTGGAGGAAAAAAAAAAACCCAACTGGAAATCAGACAGTCGGCTGCGCTGGCTTCGTAGAGGAGAGCGCGTGTGTGGGGGTGTATGAAGTGAAATTGCACTTTGACAAAAAGTGATGTATTTATTTATTGAAAACAGGTACATTTCAGCTTCTTTCCAGTTTGCTGCTTTCCCCCCAGAGCGAGCGAGGCTGAGCTTTCAGCAGCTGGCTGCCAGGGAGCCGGCTGATTCTGCCCTTCCTGACGTCAGAAAAGGAGGCAGGAGAGTTGCTTACACCAATTTTGTGTTTCCAGTGCAAAATGCATGTTCCGGGAGTGCCAATATTTACCAACGACATCCTTATTTTTCAGATATTTAGATGAGGTAGTACATGGCCCCACATCAGCCAGCATCAGGAACTATCTCGTGTGGTGGTCAGAAGAACTGGCTGGTTCTATGAGCTGCTGTGTGCAGCTCCCTCGTTCTGCTCCCTTCCCCTGTTACCATCTGTGGCAAAAAAAAAGAAAACCTCATTTGACTCCATCCTGTTTAGATTGGGCTTCACTGCAACGTTTTCTTTTGCTTTGTGTCCACGCAGGTTTCCAGTCTGAGAGATGGTCCTGCAGAGATGGGAACAAAGGAGCCCGAGGGACAGTCAGCAAGTGGTGTGGGTACAGAATACGCAGATCACCACGTTGGCTTTTCCTCTTGTGGTCTTCTCAAGTAAGAGGTTGAGGCTCTTTATAACCCAAGAAAGAAATCTGTGTCCCAAGCTAGCAAAAGCCCATCAACAAGGACTGTAAGGACCACAACGGTTGTGGGACCAGCAGTTCTAAGCTTCAGGCAGTCCAAAAAGCAAAGCAAAATGCAGTCACAGCTCTGGAGCGTCACTGGGAGCGTGAACTCATCAGTTAGGTATGTGTGTGTGCAGAACTGGCTGAGGTCGACAAGCCTTGATGAAACATCAAAGTCAGCATTGCTGTAGACTTAAATAAGATCTGAGACTAGGCTTATTCCCCATGGTTTGGGGTCACACCGTCAGCATTTCCACAGGGCCACTGGTCATCTTCTATCAACAGTCTCAAGAGCTGAAGTTTCAGTCCGACCGATGCCCCTGCCATTCATTAACTAAACCCCAGATTTCCACATAATTGACTGTCAGTGACAGTTTCCTCCTTTTCCCAGCTCTCGCCAAGCAGAACAGCTCTTCATTTCAAGAGCTGCTTTGGTGGTGGTGTTTTCCCAAGCTGTGGACCGAGTGCCCGAACTACTCGTGCTACTTCTTGCCCAGGTTGTGTTTCTTCCCTTGGCACGCTGGGCACCAGAGCCCGGCTGCAGCAGGAGGTGGAGGTGCACAAAGGATGCAAGATCAAAATATCACTGAGAACAACAGGCCTCTGCTTCTCCTAGCATGAGCCTAGTTCCATGTGTCCACTTAGGGAGATCAAAGGAATAATTTGCTTAGAGGAAGAATTATTTATTCATAAACAGCCATTCATTAATAATACAGAGAAGATGCTTTTAAATTCAAATGGGTGGCACAGCAGCCAGCCCTAGACAAGTGACACAAGCACCTTGTTACATAAACCAAATCAGAAGGGAGTCTGATGTCTGGATGCTGATGACAAAAGCTCTTTGTGAGTAACACCGGCAAAATCCTTTAGAGAGCAATTCAGGACTAAGTTACAAGAAGATGGAGCACTTCTCTCCTAGTAGAAAATAGAATCACACTTCTTTGCCTGGTTGCGTACCACAGGGAACGGAAAGAACTGCTGCTGTTTTGTTTTAAAAACTGATTATCTCGAGAGGGGAAAAGGGGAAGCATTTGCCTGTTCTCATGAAAAACCTGTAGTAGTGTTTAAGGTGTTGAGGAAAGAACATCCTTCTTCCAGGGAGAAAGAAAAGTCTGTTCTGGATGGGGAAGGCTGGTTATGTCACTCATCAACTACCTTGGCCTGCACCAACTGCATTTCTCAGGAGTCTTCCCTTCAGCCCCATCCCTAGGCTTCAGTCCTTCCAGTTTCATTTGGGTGCATCTCATCTTGGGCTCTAAGGTCTTAAAACACAGTGCTAAGTGATGTCTCAGCTTGTTCTGCCTGCAGCTTTGGGAGTGACCATACTGCACCCCCAGCCTGCAGTTCAGCTTCTTCAAATAGAACAAACACTTATTTAAATAGTAGTCTTCTTCCACCACTCCCTCAAAAGCCTATGAGCAGGGGATCAAAGATTTCTCAAGCTCAACTGAACCATCCACACGTCAGGGTTAAGGTTTAGTGACCTCTCCAGCCAGTAACGCACACGGATTAATGCGATTAGGCTAACAACCAGACCTTGGATGCTGAACCCAAAGAATCTGGCATTTACAGTTTGGGCAGATGGGACTTCTACATAAGGTGAAAGCACAGCTTGGAGTCATCTGGATTGCTAGCACAGAACCTGACCATCCCACTACCCCAAAGAAAACAATACATGGAAGCCAGCAGTTATTCTAGAAACATCCCAGTGACATAAATGCAAGCAAAACCAGAGGGAGGGACATGAGAAGGCTCGAGGAGAAGGTTTTGAAATAGAAGGTGGTGCTGGTTCAGAAGAGGGAGTGCAGCTGCAGCCACATGCTCCCGTGGTCCTCCGCTGGTCCCTCTCGGGCTCTCTAGGGTGATAAGGGCTGAAACACACAGGCTGTGGGAAGAGAAACAAGTAATGACAACTGTCAGAAGCAGGTTTCTAAGTTTCTGCCCTTGTTTTAAGAGTGCCTCAGCCTTGTTCTCTCCACTGTTGGTCGGTGTCCCAGTTGTGACTTCTTCTGACCCTCCTCTTAATCACGGCCCCGTGTCCGTGACTTTTCCCAGGGACTGCCTGAATCTTTCACTCTCCAAGATGGGAACCAGAACCCCTGGCCAGTCTGGGCAGATTCACCTGGCACGGTCAAAGCTTACAGAACTGAAATGCCACAGGGATGAGATGCTGGTTTCAAGAACAGACAGTTGAAAATGGTCAGGTGTTGGCCACGGATCAACATTTAAGCAAGGAGCGTGGCCAGTGGGCAACAGAGGATGCAGAGGTAAGGAGATCAGGGCAGGATGCAAAGCAGGCTCCGAAGTCAGCTCACCAAACATGTACAAAGCAGGGATACATACATACCAGCAGCAGTCTGGGATGTTACTGGGAGCTTACTGTGCGACAGGAGTGGTGGATATACATTATTTAAGCAGTCATCCCAGCCAGTTATCTCAAGCTGGTGCAGAATCAACATAGGACAATTCAGTAGGTGTAAGCGAAAGAGGATAGACAAACACGTCATGAACAGACAAGCCTTCAGCTCTTACCAGATTAAGTGGCTCGTTCAGCTAGCCTGTATTTCTTTAATGAAAACAGCAGGAGTGCAGCCAGAACATGTTTCTAAAAGTCAAAAAGAAGAATGCATTTGGAAGCTGCTCCCATAAAGTAACAAGCTGCATTTGCCCCGGGATTAAATAACGTGTTGCTGCTGCGGTCCTGGCTGACGGAGCAGTTCAGGCAAGCAAGTCCCCGGTGCTGGGTTTGTTCCCTTACACTTGCAAAACCACAACGTTCACCTCAGCGCTGCCCTGGTGCTTGGCCAAATAATAAAACTACCTACTGGCTTTGTGGATTAATTCCTGAGCGAGGGATTCTGTGAATATTAGGCGGCTCTATAAAAACAGACCGGCAGAAGAAGAAAAGAGGGGAGACGTTTGGCAGGAAAAAAAGAGTAATTTTAAGGGTTAGAAATCTATCATAAGGGTGGGCAGGGGCACAGAAGGAGACAGACTGCAGATAGTCATCACTGCTGCTACTAGTCAACGCTGGTTTGAGCTGCTAAGGTCCTTTCTACAGAGCAGTTACTGGGTAGCCCGCTGGCAATACCACAGCTATCAACCGACCTACTTACTGCAGGGCTTCCGTTCCCAGTCTTACTTCAGTGTTCACAACTGTTAAGGCTTTGTTTAAAGCTTCAGCAACTGGAAGCAAGCGATGGCTGCTGAAGCTCAGCTTTCGCTTAGATAAGGAAAACGTGAAGCTTCTCACCATCAGAGAAAAGCCTGATAAGATGAATTCCCTAAGGTCAAAAGTCATGGCGATAAACAAAGGGAAGCTAACCTAAGATAGGGTGGAAATTATTGTGATTTTAAAGCACACCTGATAGTTTTTGGTGGGGGGGGGGGGGTGTGTCTCCTTCATTTTCTGACTGTATTCCCGGAGGAGTAGTTTATGGAGAGATGGCACTGGTTTTAAAGAAGGAAGTACTCATTACGAGAGGTTAGCACAAAAGTTAGCACATTTATATCAGCTGGGAAAGGAAAAAGCCAAAGCGCCGCAAAGACTACACGACACGAAGAAAAACCCATTACATGGAGGTAGGGGAAAGCAGGAGGGAGATTTTTTTGCTTTCCTTGCTCTTGATCATCCTACCCTACACAAGAACCCTCTGCATCTGGCTCTCTCTGAACGCTGCTTTCACCTCCCTCTTCTAAGCCAAGTTTCCCCTTAACACGGTGAGTTCAGTGATACGAGCTGGAGAACAAAAGAGGAAACCAAACACGGAGTAAAAACATGAGGATTGGCCAGATGAGGATTCCTAGAAGTATCACAAAGGCAAGGGCAGGTAGCACTCAAGCTACCAAGCTTAGCTACCAAGCCCTGCACTCCTCTTGGGAGGAGAGAGAGGGGATGTGAGTTTCTAACTCCACAGCACAAGAGCCTCCTCAGCAAGCCAGGGGATTTACCCTGTTACTTTCAACAGGCTGTGTGGCTTATTATCTCAGTCAGCTTGGGTCAGCTTCTCAGCTACGTGAGGTCCAGGTAGATCCAATTCAGTCCTAGGTGAAAGTGAAGCCTTCAAGCCCTGTGCTCTGCATGTTCCTGTCATGCTGGAGGGTCAACCCCAGTGCTCTCCCGTGGCATCCCCACTCCGAGTGCTCAGCCCACAGTCCCACCACCATCCGTGTTTATCCTGGGGACCACACACTAGGTGTAGATGTGACTCCAGTTACCTCCAGCAGTGGGGATGGTGGGGATGAGCATGCGTACATGGCTCCTGGTCTCCTCTCTCCTTTAGCTTCCTCTATCACCCCGTTGGTGGCATGGCACGGGTTGCATGGACCCATGTAGGACATCACTGTGCTCGGCAGTGTGGCCCTGAAGACCATCAGCTACGAGATCTCTGATGCTGCTCCATCTCCTGGGGGAAGTTCCATCGATTTGGCCTTAAAATAAAAAAGCCATCCAACATTTGTCAGCTAACACGCCACGAGGGACAGAAAGAGCCACTTTCTGAAGGCTTTCTGAATGCGTGAACATGTTGGTAAAAAAAACCAAACCCAACCCTAAAACCAGGTCAGCGATTAATAATCACACACCTGGAAAAAGATATTGAAAATAATTCCCTCTTGCCCTTAGCAGCTCAGGAGGGACCGGAGAGCCAGATGGTGCACCAAGCACTGCCACCAGCCGATCCGGATAACAGCGCGGGACCGGCACGAGGGTGGAGGAGCAGGACTTCCCTGTCACTTGTAATCTTCTCACATCCAGAGGCATCTTAAGTCCTTTCTAAACACGTTGATACTGCCTGAAATTCACTGAAAAAAAAAACCCCAGCCTTTGTTTGTGTTAACAGGATGAGAAAGTGCAAGGCTTCCTGTTATGTGTGTGTGACAGCTATAGATAAGCAGAGACCTCTGGACAGGAAATCCGCCCAACTTCTGCAGCGTGACTCGTCTGAAGCTTAGGAGCTCTTTTTAGTTTGAAGTACCAGCAGAATGAGACGGTGCTGGCCAGAAAATGGGGGACACACTGGAGAAGAGCTCTGAGGAGCCCGAGATCTCTTTGGACAATGAGCGGTCAACAAAAATGGAGGACCTGGTGGAAGTCTCGAGCGGTGAAAAGGTCAAGTTTGATGATACGGGTCTCTCTCTGGTGCTCCAGAATGGCTTGGAGAACCTTCGGCTTGAAAACTCCCTTACAGATGTCATCCTGTGCGTGGGCAACAGGGAATTCTCCTGTCACCGAGTGGTCCTCGCTGCAGCCAGCAATTATTTCAGGTAAGGCATGGAAGAAACCAACCCAATAAACTTAATCTGCTTCTTAGGCTTGAACTGTACATCTCCAAAGAGCATAAACTGGGTGCTAAACTCTGCAAATTTTCAGTGACTCTGTAATCCCTGACACCTTCCAGCTCTTGTTTTTGGGGTTTTTTTTAAGTTGGAGATTTAAATAAGGCAGGTGCCAAGCCGTGGATCTGCTGGAGATCTGATGCCAGCACTCGGCGAGCCCGCGGTAGGAATGCAAAGAAACAGAGAGTACAAGTGGATGAGAAAATGGTAGTTTAACTAAGTGCCTGTAGCCCCTCGTAGCTGCCTCTGGGGTTCAGGCAAAGAGGAATATTCATTCAGATCACGCTGTTGGGGTTTTTTTATTGAGGTAGGAGTGAGTTTGTGGGACTCGCTGATTTTTCCCGCTACCGTTCTGTGGTAAAAAGGTACGTTGCAGAAAACTGTTGGGGAGGACAGAGAAAGAATTCTCCATCTTTTCTAGGGTTACTGACAATCAACTGCAATGGGAAAGATCTCCTTGAAAGCAAGTTTTCCATTTCACCCTCTCCTTCTTGTTCCCTTGAATTTTTCATTCTTTCAGTGCTACAGTCTATCTGAGACTACTGACCAGCAAGAACAAATTATAGACACAGAGGAACTCGGTATCAGTTTTAACACAGATTTTCCATTATCATTTAGACAATCACATTTGCATGGCTGGGATTTTTTTTTTTCTTTCTTTCTTTTTCTACTGCTGAAGTGGTCAGATGACTGAATAGCTGCAGAGGAAACAGGAGAAAAAAGAACCTGTGACCACTTGTGACATGAGCAGAAAACTAATTTTAATGGAGTCGAGTAAGCTTTGCTGGTAGTGCCTGGAAGAACAGTTCTGGTTTTATCATCATAATAGAGATGGTGTCTGTGAATATGTGGAGAGAGGTATGACCATGTAGATCACAGATGTGAAAATGTTCACCTAAGAGTGGAGATGCCCAAATATTTCTTACCAGCATTGTGTGCAGGAAGGAGGGCAGATGTCCACACTAAAATCAGAATTACCATAATGATACTTGGACAAAAAAAGCCCTAATTCTTCTTCTTTTATGAGGAAAGGTGCTGCACTCAGAAGGGACTTCAACAGTTGAAAACAGGCAAGAGTTTTCTGATAAAACTACTGTTTGGTGGTTTTCCACTGAGCCCTGAGCTACAGCCTGTCCCTCTGAAGGAAGGGGGATAGCTGGCTGGAGGTCATCTCATCCCAAAGCAATTGCTTATGTGGGTAGGGTCTGCTCCTGCCAGGGGCTTGTATTTGCCCTGGGCTTTTATTTGCCATGGGCTTGTATCTGCCCTGGGCTTATATCTGCCCTGGGCTTGTATTTGCCATGGGCTTGTATCTGCCCTGGGCTTTTATTTGCCATGGGATTGTATCTGCCCTGGCTTCGCATGGAGTTGAGATTTGTTGACGTGTAGATGTGGCACCGAGGGACATGGTTTAGTGGTGGACTTGGCAGTGGTTGGACTCTTAATGTTTGGATGATCTTAAAGGTCTTTTCCAACCTAGACAATTCCATGATTCTATTCTATCACACCGTCTGCCTGTCCATCAGTGCCTCTTGCCATGACTCTTTGGGTTAGCTGGAATCGCATTTGGCAGAGGGGTGGAAATCTCAGAACTGGAGTTCCCCCCAGTTTGGTGGAGATCTGCAGCTGGTCAGAGGAGAGATGCTGGGACTGGGCCACCCCAGTGCTCGGCTGGGTACCGAGGACCGCGTTCTGGCGGGCAATGGCCGCGGTGCCCGGACCCAGCCGAAGCACGCGCTGCCTTTGCTGGGCCAGGCACAGAGCTGAGCATCCTGAGAGGGCTGGCAGAACGTGTGTGAGAGGAATAACGAGAGAGGACGGAGGGCTCGGGAAGGGGAAGCTGAGGTTACTGTGAAGAGGGAAAGGAGGACGCAAGTCTGCGGGGAACTGAGCTCCATTAGTTCTGCTACTCACAAGGAGGCTTGTTTCATCCAGAAGCTGCACGGGCCTGAAGAAAGAAGAGAACCTTAAATCACACTGCTCCTGTGAGTAGGTTTCATGCTGTTACAGGGCCTCGAACAGGCGTGCAGAGGAGCAGAGCAAAGGGACCCCGTGAGGCACGGACTCCGTTACCCTGCAGCGTGCTCGTTACACAACCCCCTTCCTGACCGTTGGGTGCCAGAATGCGAGCAGTCCTCAGCAGCTGACTGAAACACTGCTAACCAAAGCTAACAAATTCTAGCCCTTCCTTCAGCACTGCTTGAGAGTAGCTGGGCCAGTAACTTCTGGACATGTCCTGCATCTACGGACAGGAAAGCAGGGGCTCTCCCTTTACCCGGATGAAGGGAATGAAGCCGAGAAATACAGGCTGGTCAAGGTGGAGCAGTAATTCTTTACTCCTGCACTGTCCAAGCCAGTGGGAGAATGGTGCTGGGAGAGGTTGAAGCAGTATTTTCCAGAGCATCCTCAAACCCCAGCACGGTTGTCTGAAGTTAGAGCCATAATTCCAAGCACAAGCACTCCAGTGTGGGCGGGTGCTTAAAAAAGTACTTCACAAACTATTTATTTCATTCCGATTTCTCCCTGGTTTTTCTAAATTTACCCATTTTTAGGTGTCTGAATTTGGCCCTGGGCCCTCACTGCAGAGTAAATGTTGGTTGAAAGGCTTAGTTTAGAATTACACAGCACCAGGAACCGGGTTGCAGGTGCATTACACGAGTCCGTGCCCTCCGAGACTGGGTGTGGATGGCAGTTTCACAGGTCAGGAGATGGCACTTTGGCAAGGTCCCTGTGCAAAGCCTGCACCAGAATGCCCAGGCTGGTTCCTGGGCAGGCTCGCAGGGGTGCAACGCTGGGCAGCTCTAGCTGACCTCCCTCAAAACACCCGGGCTGTGCGGGACGGAACTGAGAGCCGTCACCTCCCCGACAGGGAGGGTTAAATACAAAACTGGAGTCACCAGGTTGAGAGATAAAAGGAACAAGAGCAGACAGCACCTGCACCCTACACCGAACGGCCTGCTTCTCGCTCAGATGAAGCACTGGGCACCTCTCCATCCCGTGCCATTGAAATGGCTGCTTTGCACAAGCCTCCTGAACGCCTGGCCCGGGGAGAGGGGGAGCTTTCCAAGAGCCTGCCTGCCCCAGACCCACCATGTTTGCCGCTGCCAAGATGGAGAGAAGCTAAGGAGAATCCCAGTCTTGCACTCACTGAAGTCAAGGAGCGTTCTGGCTTTCTGCCTTTCAGGTACTCTTGGTCTCAGCAGCAGCAGCAGGGACTGGAGCATGGAGCAGAGCAGTGAATCAAAACCCCCTAAGCTGAGACAAGTGAAAGGAAAATGAGAATTTTGGCCGAACGACTTTTCTGACACGTAACTTCTCTGCCCAAACTCCCTGCTTGAGGTCTCTTTATCCAAAAAGCAGTTTTATACACTGAGATAGCTTAATACCAGCTCTCTTGCTGTAGAATCTCTGCTGAGGCAAGGAGCAGGGAGCTCTCAGAACAGCGAGCAGCTGGCATCTTCCACCCATTCGCCATTCACCACGTTGCAATAGAAACTGTTTACACCTCGGTTCCAGGAAGATGTGTCAACCAGACAGCTTCATCCCAGCACTGCTTTTACAAGAAAAGCATGGCCTAAAACTCGGGACCTCTAACCACTTCCCAGGTCGCACTGTCCTGTCAACATTGTACATGACTAATAAAGAAAGGCTTGGTATGCAGGGTAAAGAGCATCCTAATTACACTTTAGATCTGCACATGTCTTTCACCAACGCAGTCATAAGTGGACTCATGTACTTCTAATCTGTTGAGCCAGGCTCCAAATGATGTGAAATCTGTCTCTCTGAATGCCACGGACGAGACAGCACCAATCCAACCTCTAAATAAAAGCAAAAGCACGGCAGGGAAGTACTGAGAAGTATGAATTGAAGCTGCAGATGGAGAGGCGTGTGTTTGCCTGCAGCAAAGTGCATTGAAACAGCTCGTGGAGAAGTTTCTGATCTGTATCCCACGTGCCAAAGGTGTGTGTGGTGGTTGCCTTTCAAATGCAGTATTATCCACCAAGGAAGAGGGGGTATCAACATGCATGAAATCACTGCCCTTTCTCACTAACGGTAGCTCTAATCCATCAGAAGCCCTTCTCTAGCCAAGAGGCACCAACTCTGCAATCCTACCAGAAGCTCCCAAAATTTAGCAGAGGAAAATTCAGCATCTTAATTAGAAGAAAATTCATAAGCCATACTCTCCTGGCCTATCTCTGGTGTTGATGAGGCCCAAGATACGCTGGGAAGCTTAGAGGTGAGACCCATCAGCCACGTGGATCTGGCCTGGCCCTCAGGCTTCAGTCTAAGCAGTGTTGTGTGGCACAGGGGTACTGACCTTGCCAAGGGTTATAAAGTGCTGAGTGGTAGCAAAGTATGGAGAATGGCAGAGGCTTGGAGGTTGGGGCTTCATGAGCTGGGACTGCACTAGAAACAGAAAGGTCTGTGAAGGGCCAGCAAGTGAGACATCAGAGCTGCTCTGCTGCACCAGTCCAGACACAGAGCGCTGCTCAGGGAAGGTCCCAGCTGCCTTTTGCTGCCGTGGAGCTCCAGGACTACTTGCAGAGTCTGTCTCTGGGGTACATCCATCATGTGTGCACCTTATCAAACTCATGAGTAGAGAGGTATGAAAGCAACAAAAGGATTTTCCTTGTTAATTTACTACAGGACTAATTGCATAAAATATGAAGCAATTGGAGTATTCTGTGTTGAAATCTATATAACCAAATGCTTTCAGAATGCCTCATCCTGGCTGGGACGCAGTAAAAGATAAATGTCTTTCCTTTCAGGGCCATGTTCTGCAATGATTTAAGAGAGAAATACGAAGAGAAGATCATACTTAAAGGAGTTGATGCAGAGACCATGAATATACTCTTGGACTACACCTACACCAGCAAGATGCTCATCACAAAGCAGAACGTACAGAAAGTCTTGGAAGCTGCCAGCCTCTTTCAGGTACACATAACTCAGAAGCACTGATCCAGTCTTCTGCTCTGGCAACACCACGTCTTACCCTAGTTAAGACACTGCAAATTTCTCTGATTTTGTGGGTTCTGGAAGCAATTTGCTTCATGTTTACTTATATTGTGGAAAAATATGGGAGTCTCATCCACGTACTGCAACGTTGCTGTGCTGGCTGCTGCGCGAAGAGGCAAAGAGCTGGGCTCTGCCTCCAAGAGTTGCTCCCATCTGACACCTCCCAGGCATCAGGGTTGTGTTGCTGGGACGGTGCTCCCCAAGGTTCAGGCTGGCCTGCAAAGGCCAGTCACTCTCCAGCCCAAGACTTAGAGGGCAGTGGCTGGCACGGGTGGCCAGAGAGGGAAGGTATTGCCTTGAGATGGAGGTTCACCAGCCAAAGTCAGCATCCTCCTTTGTAGGACTCTCCATGGGAAGGGTTTTAGTCATGACCCGGTACTTAATGGGCAGTCAGACTTCAGCAACGTTGCTGAGCCTTTGGTCCATGAGGTGTTCACGTGGCTTGGAAGTCACCTGTGAGCTCTACCAAATTGCAGTCCCTGGCACCAAGCTTCAAATTGCTACCAAATTGGGTCCGGCGTAAGCTGCCAAGAGCCAATGTGTGCACGTGTGTCCTGGCTTCTCATTAAGGAAGGCAAGGAGCACATGACCCCATAATCATCGTGGTTCAGCAGGAACTTCAGATTCTTCAATCTTACATGGGAGGGTTGGCTCTGAAATGAAGCTGTGGCCTTTGGGGTAGTGTGAGCTGGTACCTGCTGCGGGGAGAGGAGGGAAAGTTATCATGAAGTGCTTCCCAAGGGATCTCAGTGCAGCTTTCACATCACTGGCAATTTCAGCAGAGCGGTGTAAAAACCAGTAGCACTCAAACCTTACTTTGGGTTCATTTTCAGGACACTTCTCTATGTTCTTTTTTTGTTTTCTTCTGACCATTTTTCCTCAGGATCACTTCTCGGTCTGTTGCTTTCTGCAAACAGCAAAAGTATAAGCTTTTTTTTTTAAACTTTTTCTTGCCTGTTTTTCATTAAGATTAAATTTGATTCCCAAGGCTTTAAGAAAAATGTCAAACACTGTTAGTAAATTACCACAGCCTGGAAAAGCAGGAGTGTTCAGCTAAAAGCAGAGATTTAGTCTTACGGAAATGGTCTTGGATCGCATAAAGATTTATAAGGCTTTAAAGCCTCACATTATACACGGGTGAGGGTTTTGGCTGAAAACATGTTTTGTCTAAAAGAAGATTTAGGAAATACTTGCATTCTGCCAGCTCCTCACTGCTGTTCATGCTGCAGAACAAACAGAAACAGCTGAAAGAGTCAAATGTTTCATTTCGATATCTCACCAGCTGAGAAGATTCTTTCTGCAGTTGTTTGGGAATTCCAGTTAATGACACGTGAGAAAACCAAATTCCAAATAGGACTTTTTGATCTAACAACAGTTTTTTTTGGCAGTGCCTCTTTTCAATGTCTCAAACTTGACCAAGAACTGAGAGAGAAATAACGTGCAGAGTTTAGACATTCCAATACAGATATTCCCCTTGTTTCTAGAAACCCTCTTTGAAAAAGTTTGACAAAATTATGCTTCCACCTTAATCCCTTCCAAAAAGTTTTGACCAAATGCAGGCAAACATGACAGGAGGAGGAGGTGGGAGGCTTCTTCAGAGACAGAAGTCCCCGCTTCAGCGTGCTTTGGGCACAGAGATGTCCTCCTGGGGGAAGGAGGTGAAGGGCTTGGAACAGGGAGCTGCTGAACAGTTAAGCCTTACCCTGAAGTGACCCAGGTGGGATCTTTCCACCCAGAACACAGTTGCAACGTGAGTTCAATGGTCACCTCCTCTGTCTGGACTGGTGGCTGCCCAGCCACCATGCTGGTAAGGGTGCTGCCCACCCTGGATCCAGCCCATCCTTTCACCTCTTGGTAGGACCAACATCTCAGCTGCTCCTCAAAGTTGTGGCAGAGAGCTCTGCTTCCCCTATGGAATTTCAACGACAACCTTCAGACCTGCCTACACCCCTGCTGCCCTCCCAGGAACCTCTGTGTTACCCCACTCCCTCAGCACGGCTCAGGGGCTATGGCAGCTGCTTTGGTGGAAGCAGGGAGATGGTGGGAGGGAAGCAGCCTCCTGAGCTGATGTAAAAGAAACAGTGTTGTCACAAAGGGCTTTGATGGTGGAGATGCCAGCTGTGGTGGGAGCAGCAGAGGATGCCCCTGAATTGCCTTCCTCTGAGTGCTGTAAGCAGAGCAGGGCTGCTCTGCACCCAGGGCATGGCTGGAACACTACCAGCCCGCTGGCCTTGGGGCTTCTGGGCAGTTCTGGGTCAGGGATCTGTTTGTGGGTTCAGAAAGCTTTCAACTCCCCAGAGAGCCACCCTGCAAGGGCACCGTGCCCGGGCTGGCTCCCTTGGGGTGCAGGTGCTACAGCTAAGCCGGGACCTCCTATCCCTGCGACCAGGGGCAGAGCGGGTGGCCGAGGGCAGTGCAGCTGCAGGGAGCAGGATCTGTCCCAAAAGTGTGCTGAATACAGAGAGGGAGTAGGAATAAGAGCCCTTTTAACATCCTTCCCTTCCCTTCCCTTCCCTTCCCTTCCCTTCCCTTCCCTTCCC
>JANVCC010000030.1:20652889-20806548 GCA_025345505.1 Todiramphus chloris collaris
CCTTCCCTTCCCTTCCCTTCCCTTCCCTTCCCTTCCCTTCCCTTCCCCCAGGCAGTTGAGTCAATTCTGGGACAAGCAAGGACTTAAATGTGGAGAATAAATGTTATTATTCAGCGAGAAGGCCAAGGGGAGGGCAAGGAAATGTATGGGATGGCTTCAGCGAGCAAGAACCTGGATTCAGCGGGGTATTAGAATGGACTGCTCCCAGGGAACAGGGATTTGAAGATGCCTGGGGTGGCATTAAGAGGGGTACTCGCAGAAGGGAAAGAAGAAGTGGAAAGAAAGAAAAGGCTGGACTTGTTGACCTCAGAGGTCTTCTCCGGCCTCAAGAACTCTGTGATTCTGTGAAAATTCAGAGCTCTGCCAGCATCACCACAGCGGGTGAATCAGAGGCTCAGGGGTGTCCCTCCTGGGTGCTCTCCTGAGTCCCCTGCTCTCTTGGGGCTGACTGAAGCACTCCCAGCCAGTCTGGGGAAGTCCTGGGGAGAGTTTTGTCTCTAAATGAAGGCAGTGCTGGGGAGACAGCGCAGCACGGAGATGAGGAGCAGCGGCCGGGGAAAGTCCTGCCTCGGTACGCTTCCGAGAGGTCGGACCTCTCTGGTTAAGCCCTTGGCAGGGACTGTTTCTCACACCCACACCTTGCAGTTCCCTGGTTGTCTGGCCACAGACGCAGCCACCCAGCGTGGCTACTGGAGCCTGCGTGGCCGTTAGCCCAGGGTGCACCCCCTGGGAGACAACCCTCTGGTCTCAACAAGCCATGCCAAAGCAATGAGAGCACTCTACAGGGGCTGGGCTGCAGGCTGCTGGGAATGTCCTTCTGGGGGCTGTTCCCAGACCCTGGCAAATCCCAGATTTCTTTTTTTGCGTCTCATATAAAAAAAGACACTGAGGTGCTGGAGAGAGTTCAGAGAAGGGCAATGAAGCTGGAGGAGGGTCTGGAGAAAATGCCTTCTGAGGAGCAACTGAGGGACCTGGGGTTGTTTAGTCTGGAGAAGAGGAGGTTGAGGACAGACCTTATTGCTCTCTACAGCAATCTGAAAGGAGGTTGGAGTGAGGTGGGTGTTGGTCTCTTCTAGTGATAGCACAAGAGGAAATGGGCTTCAGTTGCACCAGGGGAGGTTTAGGTTGGGTATTAGGAAAAATTTCTTTCCTGAGAGTGGTTGGGAAATGGAACAGGCTGCCCAGGGAGGGGGGGGAGTCACCATCCCTGCAGGGGTTCAGAAAACATCTGGATGTGGCACTTCAGGACATGGTTTAGTGGCCCTGATAATGTTTAGTAGATGGTTGGACTTGATGATCTTGAAGGTCGTTGCCAACCTTCATGATTCTATGGTTCTGTGATCCTATGATTACTCCCAGCTTTTAAAGCTTAAACCTCCCTCAGGTCTGAGAGAGGAGATCCTCAGGGAAATGCACTGTTGAGTTGAAAGCCTTCTCCTTGTGCTAGCCCAGAGGACAGGCCACGCAAGCGTGGCGGGGGCCGGCTGTGCCGCGGTGCCGCAGCGTCCCGCTGCCGTATTTATATCACAACGGCAGCAACATATTCTGAGACCTCGGGTACCCTCGTTCATCAGTCAGTTGCATTTCTCTAAACCTCTGACCACATCTAAACGTAAAACAGGAACCAGGCAGTCTGTGCGCAGCGTCTGCGAGCGCTCAGCTCGGCTGAACGGTCTAAATGTGTCAAGATGACACCGACGGGTCTAGAAGGTTCTACCCTCATTACTGAAACAAATCTACATATACAGCGTTTAAAAATGTTTCACTTCCTCTTTGCCCCTAAATTAGTGCTGTGCAATTTTCCCCAGTGGAACAGAAGGAGTTAAAATTGTTTGCTTGCTGACGCAGGGTAGAAACAGGAGCTGGAAAGCATGGATGGAAAGGCACAGCCTCAGTTCTGACCCATCTTCATGTACGTTGCTGTTTGCACTGCTCAGGGGCAAGACCAACACGCAACGTTGATAGTCCACGGCTGAAACCACAGAGGTGACAGAAAGCCCAGCATGAAATACTGTAACTTATCACTTCTACCTAATATTGGTTCCCAGTTCCTGAATAATCACCAGCAACCCAGCTCGCATGGTAGTCCATGGGGTATAATAACCACCAGCAACCCAGCTCACATGGTAGTCCATGGGGCATAATAACCACCAGCAACCCAGCTCACATGGTAGTCCATGGGGCATAATAACCACCAGCAACCCAGCTCACATGGTAGTCCATGGGGCATAACAACCACCAGCAACCCAGCTCACATGGTAGTCCATGGCAAATGCCCCACAGACATCTGTGGCCCAGGATCTGCACCTTTGGGTGCCTCAGGTGGGGTTATGGTACAAAGGAAATTCATGAGGGTGGTTGTGATGTCCTAGCGACCGGACACGGGAGGTTCTTTGCTTCAGGAGATTCTGCCTGGAAAATGCACATCTATGGGATTTGGAACCAGTGGTGATGCCAAGGAAAACAAAGGTCACAAATCTCCAAAAGCCTCCTCCCCAGACACTTGCCAGACAACCCGGGCTGTCGGGCAACTGAGAGATTTGCTGATGGTCGATCTCCTCCTGCCACGTAGCCCAGTCCAGGCCAGCAAGCCCATACATGCTGGGGGGGCTGCACTTTGGCCCAGACCTCCCAGACCTCAGAGTTCACTTTCCACCACCCTTGCAAGACCTCAAACACATGGCGAGTTTGGGTGGTGAGAGCAGAAACACAGAGTGTGGAGCCACCTGCGCTCCAGAAGCAGCCTCCCTTCTAGCTGATCGGAGCTGACGTGCAAGATGAAGCAGGGGGAGCACATCTGAAGCCTGGGGACCTTATCTGTGCTTTGCAGCTCCGTGGTTTGCTAATGCTTTGAGATCTCACGGGGGGAAGGGGGAATGGTAGAAACCCCTTGTGTGAAATACAGTTTAGGACTGGCACAGGTCTTCTCTGTCCCGCAAGAGGGGAAAGGAGTGATATGGATGCAGGGGGAGAAAAAAACAGCGGGAGGAAGCAATTTTCATCTCAGACTGCAGATTCTGGGCAATCCCTGTCCTCATAAGACTGCTTTCTTGTCTCCCCCAGCTCTTTGCTGGACTGTGCATGGCGGGCCAGGACCCAGCCCCATAGCTCCACAGCTCTCCCGTGACACAGCCGTTCGTTCGGGCAACCCCTCCGTGCTCACCCATGCTTTGTCTGTCCCCAGTTCCTGCGCATGGTCGATGCCTGTGCCAGTTTCCTCACCGAAGCCCTCCAGCCAGACAACTGCGTCGGCATCTTGAGGCTGGCCGATGCCCACTGCCTGCACAGCCTGAAGCAACAAGTGCAGAGCTACATCATCCAGAACTTCACCCAGGTCCTGAACTACGAGGAGTTCCTGGAGCTGCCGGCTGACATCCTCTGCAGCACGCTGAAGAGCGACGAGCTCTACGTGACGGAGGAGGCCCAGGTCTTCGAAACCGTCATGACCTGGGTCCGGTACAAAGAGGCAGAGAGGTTTCCTCTCCTAGCACACGTGCTGGAGAACGTCCGGCTGCCCCTCTTGGACCCCTGGTATTTCGTAGAGACCGTTGAAGCCGATCAACTCATTCGGCAGTGTCCAGATGTTTTCCCTTTGCTCCAGGAAGCGAGAATGTACCATCTGTCAGGCAACGAGGTGAGTAAAAAAGGAACGTATTGGCTGCTCTCTCGAAATGTCTCGTGGTTCTGCTCGAAAATCCCACCAGGCAGAGAAAAGTACTCACCCTGAAGTTTCACTAACTGGTGCTCCTGGCCTCACCAGTTAGCCCGCTGATTTAAGAGAGTTCAGAGGCTTTTGGAAGGTTGTTTTAAACCAAAGTGTACAGCTTCCTGTTCGTGAACGCCTGAGCTCGACCCTTCATGCAGACACCTGAGCAGCATGAAGTCACCCCAGGTGACTTCCCTAGGAAAAAGGCGACTGGTGTAACTCCTCACCCTTAGCTGTTAGTTCAAGCCTAAGGGAGGAAGAGTATTTTTCCCACTAAACTGTGCCACAAGCTGTAACAACACTTTCAGATCTTGAATACGTAACGTCTCCAGCTCTTACTTACGGGGGGAAAATGTTTCAGAGAGTGAGGGCCTCCCATGAAGGAGAAAGTCTCTTCCCGGAGGAGAGGTCTGCCTGTCTTCCCCATTTGCAGAGGTCCCTGCACCCAAAGAGACAGGTTCATCCTGACATCCAGTCGAATCCTGTCCCGCCTGCTCAAGGAAGGCTGTGGTGCCTCTCCAGTTCTTCAACTGACCATCCTCTTTGGAAAGTTAGGTATCAGTCACATCTCCCAGCCCAAAATATGGGGGAGAGGGGAGAGCAACCAGAGGTCAGATTTCACAACAGGAGCAAAGGTATGTGAGCGTGTGAGGAACCGTCTGTGCCTCCCCAGTCGGAGAGGCAGCGGGAGGCAGGAGACCTGGGGAGAACCTTGTGCATCCATCACTAACAGTGGATGTGTCACCGGCAGGGAGAGACCAAGAGCTCTTTGTCCAGGACAATCCGGGGCACGGGTGGCCAGTCTGGTGGTAACTCCTCAAGGAAGCCTTGCCTCCTTCAGCAGAGCTGTCAGGTCCACGTGGGACAGATAAAGGGAGTGTTGCTCAGGGCTGAACGCTCATTACACTCATCTTCAAAGGGGCAGCCGTCAGAGGCAGCCCTGCCAGTTATCCTCCCTGGGGCTGGTGCCCAGCAATGGGGACAGACCAGTTCAAAACAGAATTCTGAACGCTGGCAAGGTCTGGGATGGACTTTTTTCTTGTCTTTTTTATTTTTTTTAATTGACTAATAATTTGCTAAACGTAGGGAAAATACAAGACTTAGGTTTGTGTAAATAATCCATTTTCATACGGATAGATGATGCCAACTTGTAGAAACACGTTAAAAGTCAAAAGAGAAGCACAGCAGGAAGCAAGCTGCTTGCTGGCACAGCATCTAACTGGTGGCTCCTCACACTGCTTCTCTGGGGCAGGCAGGAGGTCACAACTGCAGCTACCAGTCTGCCAGTTGGCAAACACCCCTACGATACAGCATGAGGAATAACTTTATATGCTGCCCGTGACTTCTATACTTCATTTCTTCCAGTGTGAGAAACTGGGGGTGTGTGGAAGGATACTGAAGGTTGTTCCCTTCATCCTTCAGCACAGAGCCAGGGTACCCCGGGACACCAATGCACTCCTTTCCACTCGCTTGCAAGTTATTTCCTCCGAGCGGAACACAAGTTTCCAAGCACCCCCTGCATTCTTTGCTCCTGGTGAACATCTACCCGGGAAGTGACTTTTTCCAGTGTCCCTGAAACAAAGACATGGTCAACAAACCGAGCCAACAGACAGTAAATTAGAGCTAACCACACTTCAGAGCTCGGTGCTGGCTTTAGGTAAATCTTCTAATTTTGGCTTAAAATTAAGGCTTATAAAGAAAGAAACCAGGAAAAAAAACCCCACAGTTGAGAATTGTTACTGCTTTGACATTTTCACATATCTCCTCAGGACAAATGAGGAGGCACTTATTTTCTAGTGCCAACTGCAGCCTGGTTTTCTCCAAGCTCCCCAGGGCATACACAAACCCTCGGGCCCTCCTACCTTGCCCTGACTCTGTCAGCCCAAATAAAACCCGTCCCTTCACCTTCATAGCTCTTGGTGGCACCCGAGAGGATCTGAAAGGATCCCAGTGGGTAGGCGAAAGCAGCTAAATCCAGTGCTGGAGAAAACCTGCTGAAAGAAGGATCCAGCGACTGCTACTGCCTGCTTCTAGGATGCTTTCCAGGCTTTCAACTTGAAGAGCATTTGCTACTCGCTTCAGCTGACGTAAGCCAGGTGTCATTTGCAAAGCAGGCAGTCAGAAAAAAAAAGGTCACCAGACCTTTTGGTAACTGCAGGTGTAAGAGCCCCATGTACTCACTCTGTCTTGTTTGCATTTAGATCATTACCGAAAGAACCAAGCCCAGGATGCACGAGTTCCAGTCTGAGGTGTTTATGATCATAGGGGGCTGTACAAAAGATGAGAAGTTTGTAGCAGAAGTCACTTGCCTGGATCCTTTGAGGCGAAGCCGCCTGGAAGTAGCAAAATTACCCATCACAGAGCAGGAGACTGAGAATGAGAATAAAAAATGGGTGGAGTTTGCATGCATTACGCTAAAAAACGAAGTCTACGTCTCGGGTAAGGAACAAGACACTGGGGGTGGAAGAGGGGAGCAGAGGGTTCTCACAATTATTTCCAGCTTTTATCGAGGGTGTGCTCGAGGCAGCTGTAGGAGAATGAAGGGCTTTGGCTTTGCCCAGGCTCCAGAGAAGCCCTGGCTGTGTGAGGATGCTGCCTAGCCCTGGTTTTAGCACTGGTTTCCTTTTCAAATATTATCTGCAGGGCTACTCAAGATTCAGTGACTGTGCTCACATAAGGGCCCCTGAGGACAGTTCACCAAACATAAAATGAAGAAATAATTGCTCCAGCATCTTCTTGTAACGATTCCATAAGTAAAATTCTGACAAAACCTGACTCATTCTGCAAGAATCAGTCACGAACCTGCAGAGAACGGTCACTGCTGTTTGGCTGCTACCTGAAAACTGCACCTCCAGGAGCCCTTCAAGAGCCATCAGGCAGGGCTCTGGAAGCACCCACTTGCTAGGAGGAGTATTAACTGTCAAAGCCAGGTGAAACCCAGTGGTCCAGACACACATCCCAGTTGCAGTCCCTCATCCTGAGAGCTTCGGGAGACATGTTCAGCTCCCCACGCAAATACAGTTGAGCTCCACGTAGGGTTTTGATCCTGGAGCTATGGAGTTTTCACTTTGACAATGAAAAAGGTCAGACAGTTTGACAGCTGATTTTGATGGCCTGTAAGAACTGAGTTTGATGATCTCGTTCTGCTTTCCAAAGGAAAAGTGAGAGCAAGCTTTTAATCAGTCACGTTCCAGACCACGATGGAGAGCAGGGTATTCATAGGCAGGCTACTTTTCCCTTCAAAATCATCCACCAAATTCTATGGTCACTTAAAACAGGACAGTAGAAAGAAGGAGGGAGGGCTAAAGTGTGAATGCCTTGCTTAAGTATGACTAGCAGTCCATTGCCTTCATTCAAATATATTCCACTGCAATCTTTCGGTTGGGAATCCACTTATTTTTATGACTTCATGCCATTTTCAAGTGTATTAAATCTTTATCCTGGGATAAGAATTAGATTATTCCTTCCCTAGCTACAAATAAAGGAGTTTTTTTCCTTTCACCCACCATAGGGAGTTTCTTTTCACTCTGGTGGCAGACCCTCTGTTAAAAGTTAGCTGTAGAGGGGAACCTCAAGCAAACATCCCACCTAGGGAACATCCCTCACACCTCCACACCCTTGAGCTGAGAGGCCTCTTTTCCATTTGCCTGTAATCTCTTACCCTTCCCCCTTTTTCAAGGTCACAGGCTGTTTGCTTCTTTTTATTCCTGACCTCTATTCCAGTGTCTCTCCTCTGCTTTGCTTTTATGCTGTAGCCAGGCTACCTCCAGGCCAGGCTAACACCTTCCCTGCTGTGCTGAGTCTAAGCTGGCTTTCCTCCTGCTGCTATTCTCACAGGTCTTCCTTCTTCCTTCCCTGCTTAATTTCCTATCTTCAACTCCCTCTCTCCATGCCTCCTTAGCCTTTCACCTATCTCTTTTCACCCTGCCCACCCAAATAGAATACTGAGTGGACCAAAGTCATCAGTAGTTTATTTCCAGCTAATCCAAACTGTTAGTGTCTCAAACCCAACTGAACATCTGCCTTGTCCTGCGTGTCCATCTACTCTTGTTTTTTGTTCTTTCAGCTCCTGTGACTCGGTTCTTTTCTCTCTGGACTTGCACCTTTCCTCACTTGCCCTCCCCTCCCGTGTGCTCATTTCCCTCAGTATCTTGGTACAGGTTGGAGTCTTCCCTGCTCTTTTAGCATCCAACAACAGGGAAGTCCTTTGCACCAGATGATGACTACTTTTAGATCACTTTTCCCCCAAACACTTTAAATGCTTTGACTGAAACACCACATTTGCAGTGTAACTAAAAATGACACGAATCATCACTCGACATTCCGTTTCTTTTTGCTCATTTAGCTACAATTTTTCCTCAGATTAGAAAGAACTGTTGTCCACAGAACCGAAACAAAAATATACCTCCTTTTCACTCAAAAATCTCTCCCTGCCCCCTGATGTGCAGCAAATTCACCCTCCTGGTCCATCCCGAGCTCCTCCCAGAGTTGCAGCCTGTGCAGGGAAGAACAAGCTGATGTAAAAGGGAGGCTTGAAGGGAGGGCAAGGGGAACACCTGCAGTCTCTCAGCCCCATTGTCACCATCAATGCTGCATTCAGGCCCTTCAGCCACTCCAGCTCTTTGAGCGCAAATAAAACTCAACACATACATGTGAAAACTACTGAGACAAAAGCATTACAAACGACTCTTTCTAGCATGCTAATTATCTCCCATTCAATCTGCTGTTTGGCCCAGAGATGAGCTCCATCAGTTCGCAGTGATCTGGCTGCAGGACAGAATACCAATGAAGGCAGACACTTTCTCAATGGAATATGAATTCCCTTTTCAGCGTATTCATCAGTGAAGCAAATGCTTAATCAGGTTGCAGATGATGGAATAAGCTACTCAGTCTGTATATGTGGTTTCAGGCTTAACTAGCTCCATTTGTATTGCAGTTACACCAAAAAATGATATGCAAAGAAAACTGCTTGCTTAAAAGGCTGCTCTCTGCTTTAGTAGTCAGCTCTAGAAGGAGTTTGCAGGGTCCAGATCTTCTGTAGATCTTTGGTCTATAACCAGAAAGCAAATCCAAGTCACTAGAGAAAGAGACCAGAAGGAGAGGCAAAAAAAACCTGAGACCCCAGACATGTGGTCCCAAAGTTGAGTAGTAAAACTTCTAACATGCCAAGCAGGACTACTGTGGATGGGAGTTCAGAGACAGGTCTTTTGTTGTACTCTCTAACCCACTAGGCTGGACCTACCCTGCACAGACTGGCAGTTCCTGCAGCATCCTCCGCTCTCTTATTTAAATCAGGTTTAAATTTAAATCGTCACTTTGCAGCATTCTGCAAAGCCCTGCTGCTGCACCAAAGTCTCCTGCACATCCCCACGCCGCGTGTGCTTGGTCATTCCCTTGGTATTAAAAGGAAAGTGGCTGTGATTTGGTGGAGTGAGGAGCAGTGAGTTATCTTTCCTGCATATTTGGTAGTAGAAATCGTTCAGAGTTTTCTTCACTAGGAAGTAAACTAAGTGCAGAAATTTCTTCTGCTGTGACAGGGCCGGGCTGTTGGTGTAGGTAATGAAGAAGCTAACAAAAAGTACCAATGATTTATTTTCCATCGTGAGAGGACGTTTTCCAATTGGAACATGTTGGAGATTTCTAGTAACGACACGCTCTGCTCTCGTATTTACACGTGCCCTGTACACTGCAGGTGGCAAAGAAACGAAGCACGATGTCTGGAAATACAATGCCTCCATCAACAAATGGATACAAATCGAGTACCTCAATATTGGGAGGTGGAGGCATAAAATGGCTGTGCTGGGTGGCAAAGTGTATGCCATTGGAGGGTTCGATGGCGTGCAGAGAATCAACAGCATGGAAGCCTACGATCCCTTTCACAACTGCTGGTCAGAGGTAAGATGCTGCATCCCGTAACATTTTACTCATTTGGAGCATTTTAATCAGAAAACGTTAGGGCTTTGAATCATAAACACGAGCAAGACAGGATCCAGCACTATTCTTTATAGTATTTCAGGGCTGTAAAAAAAAAAACAACAACTAAACCAAGTATTTTTTCTACAGAAAGGCTTATCCTTTGGAAAGTACAAACGACAGGGGCGCCTGCCAGTCATTGCCTGTGAGAGTCTGCAGCCTGACTTTCCTGTTCTGAGCTGGCTTCTCAAGCTAATAGTCCATCAAGCAGTGAGGAAGAACACAGCACATGTGAACCAGAGCACGGGTGGAAAACTACTGCTCTGATACCTAATATAAAACATATACAATAATAAAAAATATATTTTATATAATAATATATATAAAAATAATAGCTACAAAAGTATATATCAACCTGTGCATTATATATGGCAGGGGTTCTACATTTAAGTTGAAAGTCTGGGTTTCAAGGTAAACAGGATGGAAAACCCCCACTTCTACTAACTGTACTCCACGAAGACTATAAAGCAGCCAATTAATCCATGACAGTAATGAGATTAGGCATGACCATGGCAGAGACAAGCCCGAGTTTTGAGATGACACAAAGCAAAGTGGAGGAATGCAACGGTCGCAGCTGCAGGTGGAAAGATCAGTACCAACAGGTTTCATGTGGTTTTTTCACTGTGCATTAAGTATGTAGAGGGGATTTGGGGCATTTCTGACATTTTGAGTCGTTGATCACGTAATTTTCGTAACAGCATTTGAACAGAGCATGTGTTTATTAAGGGTTTTACAGTCTTAAGAAAATGCTGAAACTTACTTCTCCCTTATCCCTAGAAATGTCATCTTCTGAACCCTACTCATCATCTTAAAAGGGATCTGCTCAGGCTCTCACAATATTCAGTGAGAACCCTGCCTTTCTCACCAGTGTTTTGAGAAACAGTAGGATGGGTTTTGTAAGCTGGACCAACACCTGGTGTTTTGCTAAGTTCTGTTTATGGTACATTGGAAAAATATTTTGCAATGGGTGCTGTAGGGCTTTAGCCACTCACCCTAGGAGATGGGTGACCACTGACCCATCGCCCTGTGAGGCTAGGGGATAGAAAATGGGGGTAGAAATCAATAAAGCATCTTCTTCTTCCCCTCCTGGCTCTCTCTTTACTGATTTTGTGCTGCTGCATCTCTCCACTCCCAGTATAAACAGCGACAGGCAGCAGTCTGACTGCTTCTGATGGTCACTAATGATTTTTTATGGTCACACAGGCTGCTCCCCTCATGGTCAATGTAAGCTCCTTCGCAGCAGCGAGCTACAAGAAGAAACTCTACGTGATCGGGGGAGGACCCAACGGGAAGCTGGCGACGGACAAGACCCAGTGCTACGACCCTGCCACCAACACGTGGAGCCTGAAAGCTGCCATGCCAGTGGAAGCCAAGTGCATCAATGCCACGAGCTTCCGTGATCACATTTATGTTGTGGGTAGGTGGAGCATTAAATGGTTCTTCTTCAGCAGTGTGCCCAGGTGGCCAAAAAGGCCAAAGGCATCCAGGTCTGTATCAAAACCAGTGTCCTGTAGGAATAGTCCATCCAGACATTCCAACGTCCTCAGATATTGGAATGGGCTGCCCAGGGAGGTGGTGGAGTCACCGTCCCTGGAGGTGTTTAATGAAAGGCTGGATGTGGCACTTAGTGCCATGGTCTGGACAATGTGGTGGTGTTGGGTCACAGGCTGGACTTGGTGATCTCAGAGAGCTTTTTCAGCCTCAGTAATTCTGTGATTCTATGAAGTGATGGTGCCCCTGTACTCGGCACTGGTGAGGCTGCAGCTTGAGCACTGGGTTCAGTTTTGGGCACCACAGGGTAAGAAAGACACCGAAGTGCTGGAGAGAGTTCAGAGAAGGGCAACGAAGCTGGTGAAGGGTCTGGAGAAAATGTCTTATGAGAAGCAACTGAGGGACCTGGGGTTGTTTAGTCAGGAGGAGGCTGGGAGGAGACCTTATTGCTCTCTACAGCTACCTGAAAGGAGGTTGGAGTGAGGTGGGTGTTGGTCTCTTCTAGTGATAGCACAAGAGGAAATGGGCTTCAGTTGCACCAGGGCAGGTTTAGGTCGGGTATTAAGAAAAAATTCTTTCCTGAGAGAGTGGTTGGGCACTGGAACAGGCTGCCCAGGGAGGGCTGGAGTCACAATCCCTGCAGGGCTTCAGAAAACTTCTGGATGTGGCACTTCAAGACGTGGTTTAGTGGTCCTGATATGTTTAGTAGACAGTTGGACTCTATGATCTTGAAGGTCGTTTCTGACCTTTGTAATTCTGTGATTCTTGTCTAGACACAACAGGGTTTGTTTCTGTGTGTTATTTTCAGCCACAAACTCTATGGAGTACGATCAAATGGTCAGATGGCTCTTCCCACTCAGCTTAGTGAGGGATGGGAATCCCTCATCCACAGTTACCAAGGCAAACTTCCTGCTAGCATAGTAAGGTAAGCAGGTAGTAAATAGGTAGCTTGGAAAGCTGGAGTTAGACCAGAGACAATGTAAAGCCATCCAAAAGTGGGTTCACAGTGGTGAGGGCATGATGCCATAGCTACATCACAGCCCCTCTCCTCGCCAGGGGCATTACACAGCCCACTGCATAAAGGGTTTATGGAGGGATATGAGTACCAGGAGCAGGTCATGGGAGCAGAGCCACTCATACCCAAAGACCCCAGCCTAGATCGTGCCTGGGGTTCATTCAGTCAGTTGCCAGAACTGTAAGCAAAGTTGGAAAGAGCAAGAGCTTACTGGTGAGGAGCTGAAGTGTAGGGGGAGGACGGAGCCTGCACACTTCTCCAGATGGTGCTGGAAAAACCAGAAGAAGGAAAGAGGAGCATTAGTTTCCAAAAGAGGAGTTCTGAAAAGGTGCCCCTCCCTCTCTCAGCCTCGCTGCCAGAAGTTTCTCACTTGCAGTACCATCGACGGGGTGCTGAGGGCTGGCAGAGGGCCTGAGGAGCACCAAAGAATAAACAGTGTTCCAAGGGGAGGTTTGCAATCTGCACGTGTGTGCTCGTATAGACATACATACACATGCACCTTGTGCCTACGTAAATACCACGAGCTTCTCCTCGCCATGGGGATTGACCTCACCTATTTTGTACAGGATGACAGAGAGCAGAAGGCATGACTTATGGGCATGACTTATGGGCTAGCTGATGTAACTCCTCATAAAGACTGGCACGATGCTCCAGTTACATCCATTCAGCATCTTTCAGCCAGGCCCATCCACCAGTAAACCTACTGTTTAGCTATCTGAGAAACAAATCTAGTTCCAATGGGTAGAAATCAGCCCCACACGAAGTTTAAAAGAGCATTTGGTTACTGCACCCAAAGCAACTGAATTACCCAGAGTGGTGAATTACCAACTGCCAGATGAATCACTGTAACTCACAATGTGTATGTTTTCAGTCTGCTCCAACTGGGAAATAAAGCCACCTCACAATGACCCAATCATCCCTCAAGTATTTGACTGGTGCTGTCAAAACCAGCACTGATTATAACTCCAGTAGACAAGTGCTTTGCCAGCAGGTAGGATCCCAGGCATTGTTGCAGCTCGTCAGTAAGGCCATAGCTTCAAAGTTTCCCCATGTCTATACATTCTGTACAGCTGCTATAGCAGGCACATCCAGCCCCTGCAAATTTCAGAATAACCACTGAGCTGTTGATACACTCGGGAGGGAATATATTTCCCTCATCTGTCTTAAGTGTCGAGGTATCGACCATTTTTCAAGAGAGAAGGACCCTGCAGAGCTGGGAGAAGGTGCACAAAAGGTTTCATGAATGGGAAACGTGGAGAAACTCAAGGTCCCTCTCTGTTCAGCATAACTGTAGGAAGATCACTGGTTCAGCCTGACAAACCCCTGAGCGAGGAAAGGCCTTTTGGAAACAGCTCCAGGTGGAAGGAGGTTTGCTGGAGAGATGGACACTGGAGTTAGAGCAGTCAGTGAAAAAAATCACATACCCATTTCTCATAGTGACAATTTACCAAGCCTAGTCCTTCATGATCGAAGCTCTTTGGAGCAAGACTGTGTTCTTCTAAAGCTGTGCCCTTAGCTGAAGCAGCAGGTAGGAGAGAGCTCTGTCGCTGGGTGCACTGTGGTCACACTGCATGACCACAGAGGTTTGTTTTGCCCTTGGATTCCAGAGCCTTATGAACAATAAGTGGCCTTCTGCGGAACTGGGTTTCAAAACAATGAAGCATCCTGTGACTTGGTTTCTTTCTTAGCTTTGGGGCATAAATCATTCTTCCGACTGCCAGAAACGGAGCCTTGTTGAAATGGGGGGTTCAGCTAAAATCCCGGACAGGAACGGCCAGTGCTGACTGATCCCCATTTCTTCTGCAGGTGGGGCGATGAAAGCCCTCTACTCCTACAGCCCCCAGGAAGACACATGGTGCCTGGTGACTCAGTTCACCCACGAGAGAGCCAGCTGCGGGATCTCTCCTTGCAACAACAAGCTCTTTATCACCGGGGGCAGAGACGAAAAGAACGAAGTCATTGCGACAGTGCTCTGCTGGGACCCTGAAACTCAGAAGCTGACAGAAGAGTGTGTCCTTCCTCGGGGGGTGTCTCATCACGGCAGCGTTACCCTCAGGAAGTCTTACACGCACATCCGTAGGATTGTGCCTGGGGCAGTTTCTGTCTGACCTCGGGAGGACCGCAGAGGAACCCAACTCCTCCGGGGCACAGGCTGCAGCGATGATGCTTTCTACCTGCAAGTAACAATGGATGGAAATGCTGCCACTGGGGTCCTCTGGAGAACATCTGTATATATGCTCAGTCCTTTCATTTCCCCTGTACAGTATATCCTTAAATTATCTCAATTCCCCCCCCCCCCGAGAAAAACAAAGGGACCAGCTGTAGTTTACTCTTGCCAACACAATACCTCCAATCGGGCAAAGAAATGTGAGGTGTAGGTGGGAAGTGGACTTCCCAGCTCCATCTGCCCTGATGAAAGGTGCTTGAGCTGGCTCGCTCTGGTCCTGAAGTTTGTTCGCCTATTTATTAAGTTGGATTTGGAGCACCTACTGGTGAAAAAGAGAAGAAGCTTTTTTGGAGTGAAACTTTGGTGAAACGTCACGTCATTTCCTCCAAAGCTGGGGTTTTCTTTTTCCAGTGTTTGGCACATTAGATTAAGTTAAAACGGGTTGGTTGGTTGGTTTGTTTGTTTGTTTGTTTGTTTGCTTGAAGACACTTTGTTAGTTTTTTAGTTCTGTGTGAGCAAAGAAAATCCATCTCAGTTTGCAAACCTTGCAGAGCCTGCAGATCTAAACGAATGCTCGTCTGGTTCTGCTCAACATTCATTGTAGCTGTTTTCTAATAAAGCAAACCAAAAAACTAGTGTCCCTTTTCTCCTCTTCTGGGCTGGTTCTGCCTGAAAGGCTTTTTCCGCTGCCTGTACCCGTGCTGGCATCCCTGGCTCCATCCCCACTGGATGGCACTGCTCTCCCAGGATTTTCCTCACGGGTTTTGATTTCCTGGAATGCAAACGGACAGAACAGTCTGCTGGAGACAAAAACACTTCCAGGTACACTTCCCAACCCGATTCCTGGGATCATCACATGCTGTACCAAAAGGGGCAAACGTTCAACAGGCTGTGGGGGCCCGAGGCTGAAGTTCCAGCATGTGGGTCAGTCGGAGAGAAAGAAAAATAAACACTGAAGAGGTCACGCCTGGGACGCCCTGGGACAGTCTTGGCCAAAGACTGAGAACATATTCCTGTGTCTCCTCCCCTGCATAGCTGCTGGGAAGAGCCAATTCACCATTCAATCCAGACAGAAAACACTGTGCAAAACAAATCTGTCCGAGTAGAGCAGTGACCCCTTCCAGCCTCTCTCCCTCTATGTATCATCTCCTTTTGCCTTATACGTTATTAAAAATAATATTTCTCTCCTGCTGGGCTGAGAAAAAACCCTGTGGGTTGCTGAATTTCAGCAGATCGATGGCAGAGAGCTCAGCTCAGGCAGGCCTGGCAGACTGTCCTGGTGAGGCTGCTGGGGCATTCCCAGCCCCTGGGCAGGTGTGTCCCCAGCACATCTCCACCACCTCCTTCTCTCAGAAAGAAATCCTCCTTCCCCTGCAATTTGTCCCCTGCCTTGGAACTCACTGCTGTAACACCAGCCACTCCTATGTTCTTACTCTAATCCTCTCACAGTTCTTCCATCATCAATTCTTTTTCACACCGGTCCGGTCCCTTGCTCACGATGCGGTCGCTCTGCGGGATGCAGCACCGGCCACGCTTCCACGCTGGGCCAGGCTGGCCCATCCAGCTCTGCTTTTCAGAGGAAATGAAGAAATGCCCTCTAAGCAGACTAGTTTGTTTCAGAAGGTTTTTGTGAAGAACAGTTACCACCTTTGACTCGGGTAAAAGTGCTGTGGGAGCTACAGGGACAGAGAGGGTGGATGAATGGAGGGTGTGTGTGTGTGTGTGTGTCTCCCCTTCCCCTTGAGAAGATGCATTTCTGCTTCTTCACCTGTTGCCAAAACTACTGATAGAAGCTGCTGAAGCTGACCAGTTCTTCCCTCTGGGAATCATCCTAAAAAGCAGAAGCCCTCAGGAGCTGGTTGCTGATTTCCCCCCTGCAATGTCAGTAGCAAAACTTGTATTTCTTTCCTTGAGAAAAATAGTCCACTGAGTTAGAAAAAAGATGTCCAAATAAACTTCCAAATACAAATTCCTAACTCCAGAGACAGAGGCAAGAAGCAGTTTCCCAGGCACTCCTGGGCAAGCAGAGGACAGCAGAACAGCAGCTTGGCTCCTTTCCCTTTCCTAACCCACCAGGAATGGCCCCAATTGCAGTTCCTGTCCGAAGGATGGGTGGGATCTCCGTGTGCAAACCCAGGGACTAGCGAAGGGAAGAGCAGATGGCTCCTGGTGGAAGGTGTGTGACCTGTCCTGGGGGGCAGCTGGGGCTGCCTCCAGTGCAACCAGGAAAATGACAGTTTCCTCCTGACCTATTACTATATGAAACCTCCCTGAGAGAATGACACAGCCAACTGATGGAGCAGGAGTAAATGCTCAAATATTAATTACTAAAATGGCAGGTGGTGAATTAGCTTTACTGAATAATTACTCAAGTGCTTGCAAACGAACTTGTGCATTGTGATAGGACAAGGGTCAATGGATTCAAGCTGGAGCACAGGAAGTTCCACCTCAACATGAGGAAGAACTTCTTCACTGTGAGAGTTACAGAGCCTGGAACAGACTCCCCAGAGAGGCTGTGGAGTCTCCTTCTCTGGAGACTTTCAAGCCCTGTCTGGATGCATTTCTGAGGGATCTGCTCTAGTTTTGGTCCTGCTCTGGCAGTGGGTTGGACTCAATGATCTTCAGAGGTCCCTTCCAACCCCTACCATTGTGTGATTCCCAAATCCAAAGCTGTGTGCTTGTTTACCTGCCTGGAGATTCTCCATATCTGGTGACACTGAAAGCGATCTCGTCTGGAGCACAAACCTAACTGCAGATGTAATTATTTCCCCAGTGCCGTGTGGTGCAGAGCCAGCTCCTGGAATTCAGGTCTGACTCCCTGCAGCCCGCAGCTTACAGACAGCAGCCAACTGCACTGGAGCCCCAGCTGAGAGAGGGATGGATGGAAGGGAGCACTGGCAAGCCAAGAGACAACGTCGGCACAAGAAAAGAGGGGAAAAACTGACCCAGGAATATATATTTAGGCTCTAAGTTAGAATACCTCTAGTGCTTCATGCTATTGCAACTTGTTAAGGGATTACTGACCCCAGCTGCCAAATCACATGTTAAAGCCAACTGCTCTCTCGCTTTAAATTCCACTGCTGGGCAGGCAGAGTGACATCCAAGAAGTTCCCTTAGGTGACCTGTGGATAGCTGGGCTCTGGAAAACAGTCTCAGTTTGAGTTTCCAGAGCTTATGTGGAGACATCCTTACGAGGTGCTGGCAAATAAAGAAGCCTGATGATCTTTAAGACAAAACTCCAGACGTTTATGAAAAGAATGATAGGAACCTAGTGCTTGTGACATTGCCCTGGTGACTCCTTGGGACCTATTCAGATAGACCGGGGAAATCCCCAAAGGCAAATGATTCAGGTGCATGGGGTGTTTCTCCCACACGTGCTGTAACATCCTGCTTTTGTACCAAACAGCACAGTAATATTCCGTGGGAAGAAGTTGTCTACAAGCAGACACCTAAGAAAAATTTCCCTGTCTAATGTTAAACCACCTTGAAGTGGATTGATAACATACCATCAGCTCGCAGCACAAATGACCTCCTCAGTATTCTGTTCAGCAGAACTAATTCCAGTTCAGCTAAGAACTTTTCTAGGCAAATGCCCATTTTAAGGAACAATCTCAAGGGTGTGAATAAGATTATTTTATTCACCTTTCTTAGAAGGTCATTTCCCCAGGGCAGTGTTATATTTGCACGGTCCTTAGGATATCACTGCAAACAGTTTTCATACAGACAAACTTCCCATGATCACCAGTTTGCTTCCTCCAAGTGTCCTTCTTTAAGTTACCAAACTTCCAGTTGTCTTGCAATATATCCAGGGGATGTATGTAAGAAAGAATTCCACAATTAACAATATAATTCTACCTGAGCCTGTCCTGGAGTTTAACTTCATAACTGGCAGAGGGTGGCTGGAAGATCAAGGACTATTAACCTGCAGTTACTCAAAGTCACCTATAGATGTTTATAGAATGATCTTTATACTCTTTACACAGTTATCTTTGCTACTTAGAATGAAACTTTACAGTGTAGGTGATAAAGCCTGAGAAACACGGACAAAACAACGTGTGAGTTACCAGCATCTTTGCCAATGGGCATTGGCATAAAGATTTGGCCCAAGATAGGAGCAGCCGGGGGGAGTTCCAGGTACCTCTTCCATTTTTGATCATATTAATGGGATTTAGGGGATAGCACAGATCCCCATCTTTCCTTGTTGTATGGAAGAGCCCTGCTAGGAGATGAACTTTAAAGTCTTCAGACAAACCTAGCTGGTGTGACGGCTGTCTATCATACAGTCATCTTGGAGAAAAAGAAAAGCAGCAGTAAAAAGCAACTTCTAGGTCCTAAATTTTATTGAAGAGGACTGAGAAGAAACGTTGTTTGGTTTTTTCCTGGAAAACAAAGCAGTAACTCAGGAATTTAATGCTCCTTTGGGTCAAAATGGGGGAAGCAGAGAACCATGGTTAAGGCAAATACAGAATACTAAATTTTATTCACTTGCAATGACTTTGCTCTTACACAAGAAGTTTCCTTCAGCAGCGACGCCTCTAAGATGTCCCTGCTCATTCCCACCTCTGAACTGGAATTTGCTCCCCCCCCCCCCCCCCCCCAGTTGTGCTGACACAGCTGTTTGCAGAACATCCCATAAAACTGATCGCTCGGTTGAAATGAAAACACCACCATTTCTCTTCGGAGGGATATTTTTAACCTGCAGCCTCAGCAGCAAACCGGAGAGAGCAGACACTGCAATGTGAGGAGAGGAACGAGCACTTTGGGAATGTGAGAAAGAACTCGGCAGGAACCTCTCAAACAGCCTTCATTGCCAAAAAAACCATCTCATGCAACCAGACACTGATCTCCTCCTGACTCACACTCGGTGGAATTCTTGAGATGAGTGTGAAATGCCCAAAAGCCACATTCAGCACTTTCTGTGCATTGCTGTGAGCAAACAGAAGGTGGAGAGAGTCTGCACACGAGGAAAATATTGTTCAGAGTAAAATCAAGGGCCATTTTCTAGTGCATTTTTTAAAGTCCAGTGTATTTTTGTGTAAAAACTAACAAATTCTAAGAATATCACCTTTAGAAATAGCAAAAGTCTTCTCTCAAGTCCAAGGAATGGCACTGCAATTTAAATTCCCCACACTGGTGGTTTTGTCTCATGAAATTCTGGTTTCTTTAAAGATCAGAGATATGTTTCACTCATCTTCTCTAGGTAGGTGGCTGGTCAGGAAAACCTAAAAGGCTTTTACAAGATACCATCTTTGTTGCCCCCAAGCACATCAACAGGCTCTGCAGCCTCTGCTCCTGACCTTCTTAGGGGTCTGGTGGCAGGTACCCACCACCAGCTCTGGCACGGTGCAGCTGTAACCTGGGATCAGGCTGCTAGAGAAAACTTTTGTGAGCCAAAACTGGGAGCTGCCTCAGCTGGGACACAGTGTTGACGTTCAGTCCCTCACCCTGGGTCACGTCTGAGCCGTGTTACGGGTACATCTGTGCACGTTTTAAACAACAGGACATTGGCCAGCACCCTTGCAGGGATAACTGTGACTGAAAGAAATAGCTGCTCTGTTCACAGCACATTTGGTTAAGGCTCCTCGCTGCTGCAGGTGATGCTGCTGTCGAGAGACCTGTGGTTACCCCCTTTGCTTTGCACCATCTATTTTTAAGTTTCTATTTTCCAGAAGGGCATCTGCCACCGATGGGTGAGAATGATCTTGATTCAGTAACTCCTTCAGATCTCCCCACACTGGAACAGAGCTTAGAACATAGTCCAGGGTAGCATTCGCCCTATTCTCAGCTGGGATGTGATGAAAGATCTGTGTCCTTCTGCCACCAAGAAGGCAGAGTGATCAACCCATGTCTTCTCTGACATGGGTCAATCACTTCTTCTGATCGCTTCTTCTGCAGAAGCTGAGTGATTTCCACCAGACCTGCGTGCTAACAGGGTAAGGACAACTCCTTTGCCGTGCTCTGCACTGGCTCAGGATGGTGACGGAGCCGGTGACACCAGGCGAAGCTGCTTCCTTCTGACAATAGACTTGAGAGATGCTGAGATCTCTCTGTAGCGGAGCCCGTACAGAAAAGGGAATAAAACCTTCGGCAGAATCATCAGGACATTGCAGACTGTCAGGGAGAGCCAGATTCCCGTCTGCAGCCTGATGAGCACGTTATGGCGCAGAAGTGATTCTACAACAAGGGCTAAGAGTGGAAATAAGTGGAAAAAAAACACAGTGTTGTGCATTAGGAATGTTACACTGGCTCTGGAGCAGATGCTCTCCCATATACCCAACTGTTTGGTTTTAAAGTACAAAATAGTGTAGCAACAAAATATTAGAGACAGGCAGAGAAGGACAGCCACGGTAGAAACCCAGAAACAAAGCTTCACGGCATCAGTCCCATTCAGAGTGAACATCAGTATCACCGGAACCGAGCACGTTTCCAGGACACAGGGCACAAAGCTGTGTGTGCTCCACAGCACCAAGAAAAAAACCCCAGTCAAAGCCCCAGAACACATCCATAGTAATATAATCACCTTCTTCGCTCGCGAAGGAGGCAGAATAGCCACGTAGCGCAAAGGGAACAAAATAGCGATGTACGTGTCCAGGACCATGGCAGCAGCTGTGGACAACCCTCCGCTGAAAGCCACTGCCAGCAAAAATAAGTGGAGGACACAGGCTTCCTTCGGGAGCTGCACGTGTGCTGCGTTGAGAGCAGCCGACAGGGTGTAGAACAGCAGGTAGATCAGATCAGACAGCAGGGCATTTCCCAGCAGCATGTACCTCGTTTCCTGGCGGATGCTGAACCTAGAGAAGATGACAAAGAGGATGGTAGGAATGATGAGGATGGCCGCCACGAGGCAGACGACCGGAGGGATTAAAAACATCTTCATGTTTGTGCTGGGTGGGCTGAGAACCAATTCCCTCAGGAAAAAGTGCAGCGCGGCATCATCTGGGTTTGAGGAGGTGTTGAACTCCAACTCCCTGCGGTGAAAGGCACTCGCATTCGCTCTCCTTACCGGAGCACAGCCAGAGAGGTCCATTTCCATAGGGTCTTGGGATGATTCTTTGATTTGGAGAAAGCAAGGTCTTCTTCACTGAGTCCTTAGAAAGGCAAATGAAGCATAGGATGCAAAAAGCCCACGGAAGCCAAGAGTTTTCTGTAGCCAATTCTACCAGCTCTTCTCAAGGACAGAGGGTTGAAAGTGGTAAGTGAATCCTGTGGTACCAAAAGATGCTTTTGCCTAAAGTGAAGATTTTTTTTTTTTTCTTCCTGCAAAAATCTAACGTCTAGAAAAGAGAATGAAGCTTTGTGTGGTTTTAAAAAAAAAGCCTAAATCCCTCAGCTAGCTCTTTGATCAGAGATGAACGGGTTGATCATTTCCAGCATTTTGAGTTTGTTCTCATCAGCCCCAACGAGGCAGGTGAAATAGTCGCTTGTTTAGACAAATACGTGATGCTGCAGAACAACAACCCACGTGTGCTGATGTAGGGGAGTCATAAATGTGATTGGGTGATGCTTTCTGCCAATTCTTAGGCAACGACACAATCGAGTCGAAGCGATCAATAAAGGTGGCTCTCGAGCCTCTCGTAAAATTGTACCACAGTGGCTCTAGCGAATTAAATTATTTACAGATGACAAACATTTTTGCTTCAGCGAGTCAAATGACACTGTTTATTGATGATAAGCCTTCCCTTGACATTTTTAATACAGAAATACTGAATTCTCATCTACTGCAGCCCTACGGTCCGTCTGTCTGGGGTGAGTGGCACAGGCTAGAGCGTACCCAGCAACAGGAAAAGCAAGTGATCCAAAAACCTCACCTTAGAATCATAGAATTATTATGGTTGGAAAGGACTTCTGGGATCATCAAGTCCAACCTTCATCCCAATATCTCCCTCACCACTTGACCGTAGCCTCGAGTGCCACATCTAGATGGTTTCTGAAGCCCTGCAGGGATGGTGACTCCAGCCCCTCCCTGGGCAGCCTGTTCCATTGCCCAACCACTCTCTCTTGTCGGGTTTAGGATTTCTTCAAGTTCTTCCAGGCGTGGCCTGGTTAGAAGAAAAGCTGTTTGGTTTTTTTTTATTTATTTTTTAAATAGGCTCAACACTGGCTAATAAAGCTTTTGTTTCAATTGAAAATTGCAGTCGTTCATCATCTTGTGTGGGGCACAGTGGGCACAGCAGCACTTCATTCACGGTCCATGCACCACGCAGTTGCTGCAACATCATCCTGCTGTTTACACGGGGTGTGAGGAGAAAAGACATGGGATCTGCAGGATGCACAGCTCTGTCAGCTCCCAGCTCTAGGTGCTCTTCTCACTGGTGGTGCAGGGGTACCCTGGAGCTTTGTAAGGAACAGTAAATATCAATGGATTGCTCCCAGCATTTGAGAAAAGAGTGTGCTGAAGGCAAAGCTCTAAGAAAATAGCCAAAATCTGTAGGCAGGTGGAATCTGCTGCCTGCTTGGCTGTTTTGATGTTAGTTATATAGGTGGCTACAAATAAAAACCTCTAAGTTCAGACAACTTTTCTGTCAGTCCTGACAAGTCTACTAGGACTTCCAACGTTCTCCAGTGTGGTCAAATCTTTACCTGTTGTTTCCAACATGACCTTCCTTCTCCTCTCAAGTAATATGGATTCTACTACCGAAGCAAGGAGAGCAGAGGCAATGTGGCTCTTCACTTAACAGGCCATTATTGTAGTCATTATCTCCCCAGAATGACCAGCACAACCCGTGGGACAGCCTCACTTGCTGGCACCCATGGAACTGTACTTTAAGACAGTTTGTCAGGCTGCACCAGATGGAACAAAGGGATAGGAGAAAAAAGCAGTGATAATTCTAAGTAGAGCATTTCAGTTGCTATAGTGCCCGGGTAGGCAAAACAGAAGGTGATTATTTTTGCTCAGTCACTCCTGTACCCACTGAGGCCCGCGTGAAGAATAGCGATGCAATGATACAGTGGGCTTCAGCATCGTGCCCCACATCTACCAGTGAATCACGACACAGTTCATCCCTTAAGCAGACATTAGCACTCAAACACCCAAACTCTTACTTCAACTATTTGTTTTGCGAAATGGAAGGGAAGCAAAGAAAAGTCAAGTGTGTGCGAATCACCTGCACCTATAAATTCAGAGTTCTGTCCTTGGTGGAAGTGTTTGCTGCCTCCCAGCTCACGGCACTCCAAGGATGTCCTATTAATGGGCAGATTATCTTATGTCCATATAAAATCAGAACTGTGTTTTCCACCAGCCGGGTAGGATTCGGTGTGAACAACCAGAAGAGTTCATTGTCATCTCAGCTGCACACTTCTGGCTGATATAAAAATAAATGCAATTATAATATACAATCATCTACTGCCATTTATAGGAGTGACTAATGCAGCCAAGTATTTCACAGTGATGGTACTGTAGTTCTGCAAACATATATCTCAAGGGCCTGTTGTCTATATATAGTTTTTATATATATATATATGGAACACCTGTCTTATAAGGAAAGGCTGAGAGCCCTGGGGCTGTTTAGACTGGAGAAGAGAAGCCTGAGAGGGGAGCTGAGCAATGTTGACAAATCTCTGCAGGGTGGGGGTCAAGCAGAAGGGGTCAGGCTCTTTTCAGTGGTGCCCTGGGACAGGACAAGAGGTGATGGTCACAAGCTGAAACTGCAAGTTCCACCTCAACATGAGGAGAAACTTCTCCCCTGTGAGGGTGACAAAGCCTGGCCCAGGCTGCCCAGAGAGGTGTGGAGTCTCCTTCTCTGGAGACTTTCCAACCCCCCTGGCTCTGTTCCTGTGTGGGCTGCCCTGGGTGATCCTGCTCTGGCAGGGGGGTTGGACTCCATGATCTCCAGAGGTCCCTTCCAACCCCTACCATTCTGTGATTCTAGTTGTTCAGTTAAGAAGTAGGTTTTTTTTTTTTTTTTTACAGTTTAATTATTTTTACCCTGATGCCTGAAAAGAATACTCTTCTAGCAGAGCTATTCCTTCCTCTTGGTTAAAAGAGCTGCTTATCAAGAGGTAGAAGTCCCAGCTACATCTGGGAGGGTAACAAATGCTGACATCATCACTGCTGGTAAGTGAAGAGCAGAAGTTGTAACTCTAGCAACATTCAACCAAACCACCTTTTAAACATTCATCTGGTGGTGGTCCCCTTTCATTTTTTTAAGCTTGGGAGGCATTTCTACATCTGGACCATTTGCAAGGGGCTGGCAGCTCTGGGGTTGTTTAGCCTGGAGAAGAGAAGGCTCCGGGGAGACCTTATTGTGGCCTTCCAGTATCTGAAGGGGCTACAGGAAAGCTGGGGAGGGACTTTTTAGGCTGTGGGGCAGTGATAGGACTGGAGGAAATGGATCAAAACTAGAGATAGGTGGATTCAGGTTAGACATCAGGAAGAATTTCTTCCCCAGGAGGGTGGTGAGACACTGGCACAGGTTGCCCAGAGAGGTGGTGGAAGCCCCATCCTTGGAAGCTTTTAAGCCCAGGCTGGCTGGGGCTGTGAGCACCCTGCTCTAGTGGGAGGTGTCCCTGCCCATGGCAGGGGGTGGGAACTAAATGATCTTTAAGGCCCCCTCTAACCTAAACCATTCTAGGATTCTAAGCCCACTCCTGAGGATGCAGAGCTTAGGCAGCTCCTTGCTATCGCGTCTCGGCGTTCAATATTTTGTGGTGCCAACCTGAACGATCCTCCTGCAGTTTCCTGTAAACCCAGCCTTAATGCTCTAGTGATTGATTCTTTTAAAACACTCCCTGCTGAATTTCTGTTAGGGGGATGCACTTTTTACACACCTTGCTGATTCAGTCCTACAGGATTAGCAGCCTCTCTTCTGGCTCAATACAGTCTGTATTGATTTTCAAACTGAATCACACACTGTTAATTACTTTACTCATCTCTGCTTCAATCAACAGCCCACTGAAAGCTTAGTTATCTTATCTGCTGAGTTTAGGAGATCTAAAAAAGCATGCAGCCAGCCACGCTGAGCACTGTAAATCCAGCAAAGGCTGCACTGCATCATATTCTGCTACTGACTATAAACAGGTATCATCCAATTGAACAGAAAAGGTCAGAAATGTTATTGTCTTACAGTTGCTGGTTTGGACTTTACTGTGTACACGCCCAGGGAAGCTTCCTGCTTCACAAAGATCCAACCAGTTCAACAAGTCAAGAAGCACACTGCTGCCATGACAGGGAAGCATCCTGCAAGAAAGGGAAGCCAACCAGAATACTGCTGAGATCTCCCCAGCCCCTCAAAGAATCACACGATGGTAGGGGTTGGAAGGGACCTCTGAAGGTCATCGAGTCCAACCCCCCTGCCAGAGCAGGACAAAACTAGGGCAGGTCACTCAGAAATGCATCCAGACAGGGCTTCAAACTCTTCATGGAGGTATTTCCAGTCACGTTTAGTTACAGAGCCTTGACCTCAGGAGCCTTCTGTGCTCTTGCAGTTTCTTCAACTTCCTTCCACGAGTGCCCTGCTCCCAGGCTTATCTAGGTCCAGAAGGCATCTCACCTGCTGGTGAAGCTCTCCCAGCTGTGAATAGCCAAGTGCCCATGAGCAGGGCAGGGAGAACCAGCAGTAATGATTTCCTGCCTGTATCAACATTCTCACCCTGGGGAAAGGAGCTGCTGCCAGTGAAACAGAGAACAGTTTAACTGTATTGTGTTTCTGGTTGAGCTTTCCCTTTTCCTTCTCCTTTAAATACAAAATCAATCGAAAGACAATGTCTTTCTGAACTTGGAAGACCTTTCTGCAAGCCTTTTCAGAGTCAGGAAAGGTACAACTTGACTGTCCTTGTCTTACTGTCTTAGCCTCCATGCCTCAGTGTCTCCACTTGGCTCCAGAGTTACTGTTCAACGCCTGGCTCCTTATTTGCTAGAGATAAGAGACATATGCATTGCTCTTGTAACTGGCCAAAGGTCACAAATCAGGCAGAGCAATTAGTGAGTTAAGGAAGTAAAGAAATGGGTGTGAAAACTAAGCTCAGGTTACAATGATTTTTACAGGTCAAATGAAACCTGAAGCAAAAGAAAGCAGGGATTAGAAAGTGCTGGATCGAAGACGTTTTGATGAGCCTCCCAAAGGAGAGGATATTGAGAAAGAGATCAGAAGGACTCAGTGTGAAATCCTTGAATCACTTTTTCTAATTCCAAATACCATCAGGCCATGGTGATCACACAGCCAAGGTACATTTTGTACCTTGCAGGTGCAGGATTGACAGTTAGGCTGGACATCAGAAGAACAGAATTTTGGAATATTTGACAAATATTTCAACAAAAGGTTAGAGAAGTAACACAACCTAAGGGAAAAAAAAAAAATGAAGAGCCTGTAAGTTCCAGACACATCTACTTTCCTGCAGGTCACTGCTTGGCCCTGACTGCTGCGAGCAGCAGCTGGCAGAACTGACTCCAGCCTGGCAAGGCAAAGCAAGACAGGTTTTCCTCCCCTGCCACAGCGGCTCTCTCATGCTGAAAGGACCTACATGATTCATCCACGACCATGTTTATCATGTTACAAGCTGCAGTTATGACCTGGGGTTTATAGCAAATGACTGCTAGTTTACGTGGTCATTTCTGGACAGAATCATGGGACACCAAGAGAAGTCATCCTAGACTGTTTCTTAGATTTAATGATCTCTCCTGCCTACCTACTTTTCATAACAATGCATTTGTGGAACAGGAGAAACAGCCTGTTAAATGTCTCTTTTGAAAATATCAGCCTTCTTTCCCAAAGCAGTTTAATTTGTCAGGAGGAACCCTTCTAAAATTTCAAATACTATACAGCATCAGTGCTAACTGCAGAAACCCAAGGTAGAGAACAAAAACATCTCACCCTTATCTGAGGATAACTATCAGAAGAGATTAAACCCATATTCAATATCCCACAAAGTCATGAGCAGAACTAGAAATACACATCTGAATTTGTGCTTCTTTGACTCTAAGTCAGGGAGAAAGCTCCTTCTCCTGAGAGAAAGCTTCTCAAAGAGTAGCTACATACAGCCACCAACCTCACAAGAGCATCTTTCCATCCATCTCAGGCTGTCAATCTTTCTGATTGTGGCTGGCATCAAATATTTTATGTCTCTGTCCTGTCTCACCAGCAAAGATGTCCAGCATTGCCTAGGAAGGAGTGCTGCAGGCAGGCAAAAGCAGGAGTTGCCTGGCTACATCCCTGCTTTAACATGGTTTCTCTCACATAAAAAGGCAGGCAGTACAGGCAGAGGTTTAACTTGGTATTTCCTTGAAGGATGATTTGATGAGAAGGGAGACAGATGGCTGCAGAGTGGAAAGTGCAAGATAAAATGAAATACCAGCAGTGAGATAGAAGGAAAAAAAGTGTAGGAGAGACAGGTTGGCATATCCAGGCAGACAGGCTGGGGCTTTAATGGTGATGCAGCAGTCAAGAGGACCCCAGCCCCAGCTGTACTCTCTCACCAGTGCTCCCTGACAACTGGGAAGCCCTTGCCTGCACTGTATGAGCAGGGAGCAAAGGAAAGAGAGGAATCAAGATTGGAAGGAAATACACCAGAAGTGGAATAGAAACAGAAAAGGGAAATAAAAAAAGGGAAATAAAATGCTGTGCCGGGGGTCGCATACACGGTGCCGTTCACAATGCTCCGCTGGCCCTGCCCGGCAGCTCCTTGGGCACTTATCCAGCACGGGTGCTTAAAAATGAGGATTTCTCCCCAGGAGGCTTGGCTCTGTGGCTTTGTGCTGCTCCTGCTCATTTCCACTGCAATACTCTCTCCTCTCACCCGGAGATTCAGACGTCAGGGCAGGAAAGCAACGCTAGGGAGGGAGGAGGAACACAGATGTTCCAAACTTGTACAGAAAAAGAGATATTATTTCTTTTAGACAAGACTACCAGCGTTTGGGTTATGTGAGCCCACCTCAGGCTCGCTCTCCTGGTCACCTCCAGGTCACCTCATGATTCCCCTGGTAGGCCCAGACCTTCTCACCACACAGCTCACAACACAGAGAGGTGGAGAGAACGCCCCTGAAGGCAGCCAGCAAGATCAGAGCTCCACTAAAACCAGTCCATTTCATTTCTAGTTTAATGATTTGTTTGTTTCTTCTCCAGTCCAAACTCCAGCTCCTTAAAGGATGTGCATGAGGAGCACCGGAGAAGACAGAAGATACTCTCTTTTCTTTTGCTGTTGTCCTCAGCAGCCCCTAGAGCCACCACAGGCTCTGTGAACAAAGGTACAATGGTATCTGATGAAGAACGGAGGCCGGGTGCATTCTCAGCAGTGTGAAACAAATCATGCTGAAAGTAGAGGCACAGCCAGAAAGCAGGATTTCATCTCCGGAGTCTTGGTCCAGAGCCAACATACCTCACTGCCTTCAGTCTCTCTGTGCTACTTACTCACATGGCAGCCAGCTCCAAGGTGTCAGCAGGCAGCTCAGAGATACCCCAGCTATCCACAGGCAAGTGCTCATCCTGTAAGAATTCCTTATATTTACAGCGACTAGAAAACACATCATTTTTCTAACCTCTTCTCAGCATTTTCTCAGGAATTCTTAGGTCCTTTTAATTGAGATGCTTTTTCTTCCCATGAAGCAGCAGTTTCTAGCTCCAAAGAAAACATTTCAGTGCCAGCCCAACACAGTGGATATCAGCTAAGAGGAATACAAAGATGCACAAAACTGCTCTAAATCACAAAAGCTGGAAGGCAACATCAAAAGGAAGAAAACATAAGTGAATTAGCGACCCATTTTAATGAGCCATTTTAACAAGGTGTGAAGTGACCGAGGTCAGAACTGCAGCAGTCTCCCCCTGAAGTCCCCCAGCAATTCTCCAAGGCAGCTCAGGGGCACACTCAACTGCACCCCCATGCAGTTCCCATCCCTGGAAGCATTACCACCATCAGACGTTCTGGTGCTCACCCAAATAGTAATTGCCCCATGACTCCTTCCCCTTTCAAACACTTGGCTTCTCCTGTTTTTGGATCTTGCCCGAGCTGTTTTCAAACCAGCCCAGCTACAGCTCTATTGTGTGTGCTGTCCCCTGGACACCACCTCAACCCCTGCCACTTGTGCCCCTTCAGTTCCTGCCAAGCGTGATGCCAATTTCTTCCACATCCATTTCTGAGCTGAGGCTGTTTCTCTATTTATTTCTCTCTCCTGCCTGCTCCTGGAGAATGAAGTGATGGTGAGAATGAGATGTGCAATGCCACTTTTCATCCCCAGCTCTCCATCCCATAAATCCCCTCCATTGTCTATCTGTGAAGCAGTTCAGCTCTTGCCAACACCCTCTGCGAGGCAGTTTCTGACCCGCACCGCTGAGAAAGGGCAAACGTGCATCCCAGGCTGCTCGTGCTGCTGGCAGCCCCAGAAGCTGAGGAGTCGATCTAAGGGGAAGCCCCTCTGCTCCCACAGCCTCCAGTCTGTACCACCCCTAGTACAAGAACATTTGGTTTGTGTGGAAAGGCTGAACTCCTGCTGTCTCCTTGTGCTGACACGGCTCTGCCACGTGTCCTGCCCTTGGTTTCATAGCAAGCATCTCACCTTGACACTCTGCTGTGACCTCAGCCATGAGGTGAGAGACACAGCATGGAAAGACAGACCAGGGGAAGGTAAAGGCCATACAGGCTACACCCCCAAGCTGTTTACTGCCAAGATTCCCAGGCTCACCCTTCCTGTTCCCAAAATAGAAAGAGGTCTGTCTCATGATTAGCCATCGATAAACAACAGCTTGGGGACTTTCCCCCCACCGAGCAAAGCCTTTTCAACCTGCCAGAGAACAGCTTGCAGGGGGTGAACTCCCTCTGTCAGACTCGAGATGGGGTCCCTGGAGCCTCACAGGCTGTCTGCAGGGATACAGAATTAGAACAAGGTATTTGAGTTTTGCAAATGAACTGGAGAAGGGTCAGCTCCTCCCACCCACCCTTCATACTGTCCTTTCTGGGTTTAGCATGCCTCTCTGATAATTTATATATGATCAGGACTGATTTCCAGCAAGGTGCCCAAGAAAAGCAGCTCTGAACTACTAAGCAGTTTACTGGATTTCTTTTCAGGAATACCTCATCCCATGCTACAAGCATTTTCCCCCCCCAGGCCAGTGCAGACAGGTTCTTGCTACCAGACCCCAGCAGAGCTGTGACTGGCAGCTCCAAAGCTCCCTTGGTGTGCTGAGGTGCACTTGGAACCACATCTGCCTTCTAACACTGAAAAGGATGGGAACACTTTGGCTCAGGATAACTGTTTGTTCAACAGATCTGGCCCGGGTTTGTCTCTACCACAGTAGGAGCATAATTACATTTATTATGATGAGCCATGCCTGTGTACAGACACTCTTTTTCCCAGACTCAACTCCCACAATGACACAAAAAGTTGGGTTAACTCTAAAGCTTGCCTTTTTCTTCACAAATTCACAGCAGCAGCAACCCTTGAAATTGTTTTATCTGCAAGCTACGTGCTCATGTCTCTTCTCAGTTTCTGGTTCCAGTCTTGAGGTTGTCCAGATTGTCCCTTTGTCCTTTTCAGACCTCTGCACTAGCCACACTAATCCTCAGCAAGCAATCAAATCTCCCCATCTGTGCTTCTACTATTTCCCTTGGCACCACGGGATGACTTCTCTATTTTAATTAACTTGAGCCGGATGCCTTGTCAAGACTTAGCTGCTCTGATTTCTCATTATGTTATCATAATAGCATTCAGCAACACCACCCTTCTCAGCAAGGGAAACCCATTCCAGCCCCTTGAAGTGAAACAAAGGGTGCTCACCAGGGCCCTCAGCAATATTCAGCAGCATTTCCTTCCCAGTGAATTCACCAGTTCTTGCCTACTCACACCAGGGCACTCCAAGGACGTTTTTTTTTTACTTTGTTTTTGACAGTCGTGCTCACTTAATTTCAACTTTTTAATCCTTCTGTGCATTGCCTGATGAATACCCCCTACATGTATCTCATTAGTGATAGTTTCCTTATTACCAGCATCAGTTGCTTGTACTTCACACCATTGTTTGGCCCTTTTCCTGCCAAGCAACACATTACTTCAACTCGTCCCAAGCCTGTTTCATATTTTGTAACAATATAAAGCCAAAAGCCCATGGCTCACACCACAAAACAAAAAAAAAAAGAAGATTTTTGCTGTTGTTTCAGGACAGACAGGGGCAAACCTGCTTAGCTGAGATACCATTATTAGCAGCAGCAACAGCCAGCTCTGCAACAAGCTGTAGGCACTGCACTGAGGCAGGACACAAAAGGCTCCTATCCCAGCCTCTTATTGCAGTCAGCAGCTCATAAAGCTAGTTACTAACCCCTTCCTTACCCCAACCTGAAACACACCCAGGCTCACCAACACCTTACCCTTGCTCCCAGTCTTTTCCTCGGGCCTGTTTCCATCTCTTAAGCTGTTGCCTGGTCCCTGCAGGTGCTGTGAGTTGCCATTTGTGCACAAAGCACCAAGTCAGCACCAGGGACCTGTTTCACATTCACTCCTGATGAGCTAGGTGATGAAACTCCTTTCGTGAGCAGAATTAGCTACAGTCTCTGTGGCACATCCACCATCAGGCTCACTTATAAAGCTGTGGATCACTAATGGTGTGTGAGGTGTCCCCTGGGAAGAGCTGTGTGGGAAAGGAATTACTTACCTGGAGCTCACGGCAGGAAGATGAGACTTGGGTCAAGCATCCAGCAATTCAACGCTGGGCAGCATCAGTAAAACGCAAGAAGCTCAGGAAGGTGTAATTTGAACAAACAGCAGTGACCTGGAGGAGTAAATACAAGGAAGTATTCTCTGCCCTGCTCCACGGAGAAGAAAGACCTCTGCAAATGGCCTCTTTTTTTCTCATAGGCAGAATAATCAGAAGGGATCTCTCTCAAAATTCTTCAACCGAAGTCAAAACTGAGGTTGGTTAAAACAATTCTTTAAATGTGAATAGAGAAATGTCAGCTTACAAGCTCTGCAAGGTTAGTTCTGGGGTTTTTTTCTCCCTTAGGAACCCTTGCTGGGTGTGAATATTTGAATCATTACAGGTATGAAAAGACAAGTGACAATGTTGTCTAATATCACTGCATTCTCTTTTCTTTGTGAGCGTGTGTGACAGCCTCCCAGCCTGAAATCCCAGGTCTCAGTTTGCTACGTGTGGATAAAAAGAACATTTAAGAGCCACTTATATAGCTGCCATATATGATAAGGGAGGATTTTAAGCGTATGTATTCTGACTACAGGTTAACAGTAAAAAAAGGTAAGGCATTGCAATGTAGGTATGGGGTTGCAGGGATAGGGCTGCCCAGTTTCAGGACTGGAGAAAACTTGAGTTTCCCTTGCATGAATCACGGGATAGGAGGTTTGTTGACAAAGCTTGAAGTGAAATGCCAAGCCAAGCAATTGTAAACATGGAAACATATTTAATGTTTGATGTGGAGGGACATCTAGTGGAAAGCATCTCGGTTTGCAACAGCAGCCCAAATACAGGGAGTATTTTACAACAGTCTGAACAAAGGCAGCTTTGCCTGTTAACATCTCCGAAAGGCATTTTACGAGCTCCTCTTTTCAGGTGGAAAGCTTCCCTGCTGAGACACCACAGCACCTGTAGGAGAGCCTTTGGAGCAAGAAACCAAGCCTGTCTCACTGTAGGATCCATTCTGACAAAGTGCATTTCCTAAAATTAATTTCCTTTGACTAACGATTTCAGGAAGCTTTCCTCAAAAAAAAAAAAAAACAAAAACCCAAAACAACAAGCCAACCAGAACCAAAAAACCCAAGGCATTAGTATGTACGTAACGCTGCATCCCTGGATCCGACCGAAGGAAGCAGATAGCTGTGCTGCCTGCTACTCAGCATTTTCCTTGACAGAAATATCAGCTCTTCCCAGTGAGATTCTCTGGTCAAATGACTGTGATAACCCAGAGAATACTGGAGTCGCTTCAGAGATCATCAGATTAATTCACCCAACTACCCATCTGTGCAGTGAGGAGGGGGAGAAGTGGGGTTTGGAGCAGTTGTAGGGTTACTTACTGTTGATTAACTGCTTTTGGTTTCTTTTTGTATCCATCTAGCTCTGGACCCCCAACACAAGAGGGACATGGACCTGTTGGAGCAGGTCCAGAGGAGGCCACAAAGATGATCAGGGGGCTGAGGCACATCTCCTGTGAGGACAGGCTGAGAGAGTTGGGGTTGTTCAGCCTGGAGGAGACCCCAGGGAGACCTTACTGTGGCCTTCCAGTATCTGAAGGGGGCTACAAGAAAGCTGGGGAGGGACTTGTATTGACAGGACCAGAGGGAATGGCTTCACAGTGGAAGAGGGTAAATTTAGACTGGAAATTAGGAAAATCTTCACTGTGATGGTGGTGAGGCACTGGAACAGGTTGCTCAGGGAAGTTGTGGATGCTCCATTCCTGGAAGTGTTCAAGCCCAGGCTGGAAGGGGCTTTAAGCAACCTGGTCTAGTGGGAGGTGTCCCTGCCCCTGGCAGGGGGTTTGGAACGAGATGATCTTTAAGGTCCCTTCCAACCCAAACCATTCTACGATTCTGTGATCTAAGATGTTTATGTGTCTGCAATGCTGCTTTTTGGATTGCTAATAAAACTGAGTTTCTTTTCCAGCCTTTTTTTCCCCACTGGAGGTACTTACATAGCCTGACTCTGATAACTTACAGAATCATAGAGTCATTAAGGTTGGAAAAGACCTCCAAGATCATCATGTCCAACCTTCTACCCAACATAGACCATGTCCCAAAGTATCTCATCTGCACATTCTTTGAACTCCTCCAGGGATGGTGACTCCACCACTTCCCTGGGCAGCCTGTTCCAATGCTTAACTACTCTTTCAGTAAAGAAATCCTCCTGGGTCTGCTTTGCAGGGTGTTTACCACAGATCTACACAGCGTGAGGAGATGCAGCAGCATTTCTTGTACAGAAAACTTCAGGCTAAAGCAACAAATGAGGAAACCAAGGTTCCCATTCCCCTGCCATCCTCATACCATTTCTGTGACGACACAGGTGCCTACGCGTGAATCCGGACTTCATTCTTGAGCGGGTAGCTCATTTAATGAGCTGAGGAAGAAGTTAACTCATCTTGTGGCTGCCCTGCGTGCATTTTGGGCTGCTACTCTGTTAGCTCTGAATGCACCAGGCTCTTTGGAACACTGTCAAGCTCCACACGACTGACTATGTAGGTACGAGCATGCAGTCAGCAGCGCTCCCCACTTCATACTCTTTCATACGCTTCCACTCAAGCTCTGTGAATTCAACAGTATCCTGCTTTTTTCTTTTTATTTTCCCCCATGGTAAAATCCCATCATATAAAGGGCTTCAAAGAACCTCAAGGTGTCTGATTTCCAAGAAGAGTTAGACACCCTGTAAGGTGTTTCAAACCAGGCACCTGGAAGCAGAGATATTAAAAGCCCACTAGTCCTTTTCGGATGCGCAGGTTGTAATACTGTGTTTGCCGGGTGAGAATTTACTCTCTCTGTATTAAAGCTCAAGAAACACTTCCAAATCTCTTTTCCCCAGCCTGTTTCACCAGCTCACCACCCCCCTCAGCACTCAGGCACAATGAGCAGCACCCACCCCACCCTACCACAGCATCACTCGCACGGCCCCAGCTGAGCTCAGCTCCCAGCTTTCCATCCTGGGACACGCTGTTCCTGCCTCCCGGCCATCACACCACCCTGGCTTGCACTGGAACTGGGCTACTGGTTGCCAAATGGCTACTGCACATTCGTAGGAGAAACACGGAACAGCTCGAGTACTGCCTGAGCCTATCAGCTGGCTCAGGAACTTTAATAACCCCTCTGCGAAAAAGCAAACAGCTGGGAGAGAGTGTTTTGTTGCAAAGCCATGAAAGGATAAAGCCCAAAGAATAGTGCTCGACAAATCACCCCTCTCTAAATAGCCTGCCAGCTAAAAGAGCCATAAACCACCCTATTTTAAAGGCGGCTGGTAATTAGTGTTGCTACAGACCCAGCGATGACCTTGGTGTTGTCAATACTCCTGATGCATCCACGGGACACTTTGTCAGATGCCAGGTTCTTTCAGTTTTACTGCTTTGTTCACTGTAACTGCCAGAAGATATTAATGGCCATATTTCACTGCCCTAAGAGCCTCGCTCGTAACACCACACTCCTACACAAACATTATTTAATGACTTCAAGGAACACGGTCGGAGGTTCCACCTTCCAGCTGTGATGGCATTTAAGGGAGCAGCAGGCAGCGAGCTTCTGGAGTCAGCCACCACCACCCAGCAAGCAGGAGGCAGGAGAACCAGAGAAACAACCACCACCCCACATTATCTCAAGGTCTGAGAGCAAACTGCACTCAGAAGTGTGGTTTTTATCCTCTTTGCCACGTTTGAATGAAACCTGGCTGTGACATTGCCACCACCAACATAAATCCAACACCCAGTTTTGTTCCTCTGAGGAAATCAACCGTAAGCGTTCCTAAGAGCATTGTTACCCACTGCACTGCTGGTGATTTCAAAAGCTTCATTTATCATCCAGCTTCCAAATGTTCTTTTCCTATTCTGTAGGTAAATACTGGCTGGTAGACAAGGGGGGGTTTACGTAGAGCAAGCAGTGTTGTGGCAGTTAGCAAGCTGCCTGTAGTGTTCTTTCTCCTCAAGGTCCCACCAACTACACGCTCAGCCAAGAGGTTTCTTCTCTCAGAATGGGGTTTGTGGTTTGGTTCATGGCCCCCATACCACCCATGAGGACTCTTTTGCAAGATCCTGTGATGAGTATATCATAGAATCATAGAGTGGTAGGGGTTGGAAGGGACCTCTGAAGACCATCGAGTCCAACGCCCCTGCCAGAGCAGGACAGAACTAGGGCAGATCCCTCAGAAATGCATCCAGACAGGGCTGGAAAGTCTCCAGAGAAGGAGACTCCACAGCCTCTCTGGGCAGCCTGGGCCAGGCTCCATCACCCTCACGGGAAAGAAGTTTCTCCTCATGCTGAGGTGGAACCTTCTATGCTCAAGTTTACGCCCATAATCTTATACATATCTTTATACCCATTCTTCTGACCAAGCAAGCAACTTTCACCCACAGTGAAAGGCAGGAGTGGGAGCAGCAGCCCTGTCCTGCTCACACCTCAGTACCCCCTCTCTGTGCTATCACACTCACCCTCACTACATTTATCAAATCACTCACTTCTCTCTTATCTAGACTTTTTTTGGGTTTAGCCCTCTTTCGATCCCAGCTTTAGCATTTGAAAGACCATCCCATCAGAGCCAGTGAAATAGCTTCTCCCACTCTGCTGGTGTGTCTCTGTTATTTGAATCTGTGCATCTTATGGCTTCTTACACCTCTATCTCTTGTTTTGATTTCCTGACCAAGCCTTTAACAAAGCCTCCAGAGCACTTCATTGTATGTATTCAGGCACTCAGCAATATAAATTTAAGCAGGGAAACCAAGTCATACAAAATAGTGATTAAAAATGTCCTATCACCTCCCCTCCAGTCATCACAACAGCATCTTCCTCAGTAGAAGCTGAGAACAGTTTTGCTTGCAGGTTGCACTGGGCTGTCTGTGGAACAGCCCCTTTTTCCATCCCCCAGGATTTATGCTGAATAATTATTTTGCCTTTGAGACAGAGACTCTGTCGATGACAGCAGTGGTTCAACAAACTGGAGGTGTTCTTGCCTCATCTGGACAGGTGTCTATGGCACACGGGTGTATCTGGAATGGGAAAACTCCTGAAAATGTGCCTTGTATTTAAACATCTCTGTAGTCAGGCCCCTGAGGTGCCATGTCTCTCCCTCCCAGGTGTTCCCTCTGTTCTCTAGAGCCTTGGAGTTCATGATTTGCTGAAACAATTCCGGAGTAGTCCTTCCCAGCATTTCATGTAGCTCATTTTCCCCATGTTGATTTTATAGGTTTGTTTTTTACTACCTGAGAGCTTTTCATTTAAAGCAGAAAGTTAAAGGGCAGCCACTGTTGAATATGAGCAGCTGGAGAAACATCCTCACCGTTCTCCCTTTTTTCTCAAAATCCCCTTTCATTGCCCTTTGAGACAACAAGGAATTCATATCCATGGCAATAGTGAGAGCATGGCCAGTCCCACTCTGGAAGCACTGGGCACTCCTTCCTGCCTCCAAGGGCATCATCACTGGCACTCCAAGGGCTGGCTGGCGGGCAAGGACAGCCAGGCTCTTTAATACCAGTACTGAAAGGGGCTCTTGCAACCCTTCCTGCTCCACCTCATCCCCTTGGTGGCAAATATGACACCAGCAGTGCCCCCCAGGGCAGGCAGGCAGATGTTGCTGAGGTGGAATAACAGAAATCTGGGGATAAAAATCCTTCTGTTTCCTTTATTAAGGAAATTAACATTATTAAGAAAAAATCACAATGCTAGCTTTTGCAGCAGACTCTAGCTCACCACGTCACTGAGAAAAGAGTAGCAATTAACTTAATAGAAGCCCTGGGAAGCAGGCAGATAAGTAGCAAAGATTGTTCCCTTCAATCCAGGGCAGCTTTCTGCTAGCAGTTTGGAGAGAAAAAGCTCCATATCCCATTACCAATTCTCTACAATGTGCAAGACCAAGAGATACTGATAAGAATCCATGAATAATTAAGTTTAAGCTGATGCTAGCAGAAAGCTCAACTGTACTGGGGATGTTAGACTCTTCATTAGTTCACTGGCAGGAAATAGCCTGGGTCAAATTCATTCTGGAAGTAATTCCTTCGAAACAAACAGAGCTATCTCAGCCAGCAGGTTTGTTCTGAGTTTCAGGGTTAAAAAAACTGCTGCGTTCTTCCACGACAGAAAGTTTAGAAGTAGTATAGTTTACTCATCATGAGTTGCTCGTGCTAGTAGCTTAAATCCCTCAGTGCAAACACCAGCTACCCAAACTGGGGAGGTAGATGTAGGCTTCCAAGTTCTGACAGCCCAGCCCTGCTTCATCTGAAAACTCCCTCCCTGTGTTTCCACACTGCCCCTTATGTGGGTTTTCCTCCTCCTCTCCTCAGTCCCATTGGATACCTTACTCTTGCCACACCAGGGACTGTTTGTTCCTTAGTCCTTCTTCTCTCAGGGGCTCTCTTCTTACTCCCCGTGCCAAGGGCTGTGTGCTACAGTGAAGCAGATGGCAGCTGGTCTATGTGCCCCTCATTCACTGCTTGCTGATTTCCCTTCCCTTTTATGCCCACTGATGCCCAAAATAATTCTGGACAGACTGAATTAATCAGAATTAATCAGAGAGGATGATTAGATTTTCTAAGAACTAACCTTTTGAACCAAGCTGATCAACAGCCACAGTGAAGTAACCTGAAATGAAGTGACAGCAGAAAAGGATAGTTCAGGGAACTACAAGCTGAGAACTATTTAGGAAGAAAGCAAAAATCTCTCTTGTAATGCAGAAGGGCTACTGTGGTTCAGCTTTTCAACACAGTGTGCAGTTAGCAGGGCATGCAATGAGTTGTGATTGAGGCCCAGGCAGGCTATGGCTTTGGATGGCCATGGCCATGGATCTGTGGATTTAGGCCACTGCCCTTGCTGAAGGGAAATAAAAGGCCCTAAAGATGGAAATGTTTCTCCATATGGAGAAATAAACACCCAGAAACACGGGGTTCTCTCATCACAGGAGCTGCTTTCCCTGAGTCACCATGAACAGGTTTGGGTATCTCAGGTCTAGAGGGATCTCCTCGAACTCCTCCAGCAAAGGGATAAAGGGTGCCCTTAGTTAGAAACAGGGACATCTATACAAGAGCTTAGGTGCCCTTAGTTAGAAACAGGGACATCTATACAAGAGCTTAGGTGCCCTCAGTTAGGAACAGGGACATCTATACAAGAGCTTTCCCAGCTCCTGAGGAGCACAACAGACTGTCTGAGAGACAGCAGGCGTGGGATCTACTGACTGCTGGAGCTAAGAGCTCCCTGGACAGATTCTCTTCTCAAAGTCTTTGAGGATGGCTTGTCTTACTGAGCTTGAGTTGAACATTAAGTAGGCTTCAAAAGCAATTTGAAGTGCTCTCTGTTGTCTATTTCCACATGGTATATTCAGGTACATTTTTTTTCTGGTGTACCTTTAACTTCAAAGTTTTAAAGGCTCTCTCTTTCCAAAACAGAGTGCACAAAGTGGAAGCTCTCAAAAGCAACATCAATGCAGAGCAAGGATGTATTACCTGAAAACTTGTTGGTTTCTTATACCCATCATGAAGAAAAGCTTCCTCCTATATTGACGCAAATATTTCACACAGAATAAAACTCATCAAATCTATTTCTAATGAATGCATTTTCTGTCATGATTGGTCTTAATCTCTATGCCAGAGCTACTAGGATTCACCCACAAGTTGTTCTTTCTTGTCACCAGTCTTTCAGTGAAGTCACACAAGGGCTTTCTCTTTGTGGCAGGTTGGACTGAACCCGGGGTGTTGTTTTCCAGTCTCTACCATCAGGTATAGCTAAGTGGCTTACTGGATGGCACTCACAGCAGGAGCACTCTGTTCCACCTCCTTTAAGGTTAACTGCCTGATTTTTCAGCTTTAGAAGCTTAGCACAAAAGTTTAAGCTTCTTCCCTCCCCCACCTCCAAGGGTCAGCTACAGCACATTGTGAAAAGGAAGACGAGAAGAGGCAGAAGGGTAAACATCAGAAGGGGAAACTGCCCGTGTCCTGGAGCACAGCTCTAAAGTGCAGCTCACAGGAGAGCTACTGAAGGGGCACTGCTTCATGGAATACACTTTGGCTTTCAAGAGGCTCCTCTCATGCCCCCAACAGAGGTGTTTCAACAAGGAGGAGGGAGAAGGCAGGGGCTTTCACAGAATCACTCAGGTTGGAAAAGCCCCTTGGGATCATCTTGTCCAACCATTGACTCTACTCTACAAGTTCACCCCTAGACCGTGTACCCCAACGCCACATCCAAGCAACGTTTAAACACCTCCAGGGATGGACACTCAACCCCCTCCCTGGGCAGCCCATTCCAATATTCCACTACCCTTTCCATGAAGAATCTTTTCCTAATGTCCAGTCTAAACCTGCCTTGTTTCAGCTTTGAGAGGCTGATGTAAAGGGCTCAGAGGAGAGTTAATGGGGAAGGACAATCAAGATAAGATCAGGTTGGAAAGGGCTGGGGTAAGGATGCCAACTTTACGCTGTTGTGAAATTAAAGCTGTGGTGTTTGTGATGGTGATAAACTCATCTGTGGAATCATAGAATCGTTTAGGTTGGAAAAGACCGTTAAGATCTATACAACAAAGAATGGTGTTGTAACATCAGATGTTGACTTCACTGCACACTGGAGCAGAAGGTAGACTTTGATTAAATTAAAAACAGCAGGAGAATTTGATTAGATCATGTTTGTCGAAGGCAATATGAGGCTGACACCAGGCACTCTAGCTTTGGGCAGCAGAAATATTCACTCTCTTGCCTTATGCCACTTTGCTTCCGCATGAAATCCACTCCAACTTCATCATTAACACCAGCCCTGCAACGGGTGGTACAGTCCAATAATCTGCATACATTGCACAGTGAAGCATCTCACTAACTGAGGAATGCTAGGATGGCTTTTTCCTGTCAGAAATTAATGAAAAAAAAAGTGAGAAATGAAATTAATTTGGATGCCTTCCTCCCTATTTAATAAGCAGTCATATAGAGAGCGACCAAAATGCTGGCTCAGGACTCCCAAGCTTACCTTCTGGGCTTTTATTCTTTAGCAAGGGAGGCATTTCCATGGCATCAAGCAGATGGCTGAAATAAGCATCTTTCCTAAATCAAGCTACATGTGGAAGCCTAGAAGCTATGTAAGGTATGAAAAAGCTACAAGCAGGGGGAATGAGGGGGTGGGGATGAAGGAAGAAGGAGGAGGAAAAGACAGGGGGTGGAGAGTAACACTGGAGAGCAGCAGTGGTCCAGCCCCTCCGAATCTGAAAAGCATCACAGGAGCCTCTGGATAAAGACCAGCCTCAGTAGCAAGGCTTGGAGACAGAGGATTTCTGCTCAGTGCTAAAACATGGTGAGTAGGATTTTTGTGATCTGCCTTATTGTTCGCTCTGGTGCAGCTGCCTTTCCTTTGCTCTGACACCCACAGCGACTCCAAGGGACTAGTATTTTGGGATGCCTGCTGGTTTGTGAAGCATTGTTTTTTTTTTATTTTGCCATACATCTGACAAGTGTGTGTCTGTATTTATATAAATGCACATCCTATCTCCTTTTGAAGCAATACATTGCTGAAAACAGCTAAAGCAGACAGCATTAATGCTTTGCTGTCTGGTACCAACAGGATGCCGGGCAGGGCAAGTATAAAATACCCTGTTTCCTTCTCAGGTACAGAGTGGAAATCTCTGCTCAGCTGCCTTCCCCTGGCAATAGAGTGATGATTCCATAGCTCCCTGTGCAGGAGTTTATGCTGCCCTTTTACATGGTGGAATTGGAACATTTCAGGCAGTTGTATTTCTTCCAGCCTCGGGTACAGAAGAAAACTGAGTGAAGGGTGCAGAGGTTTTGTCACAGAAGGAGCCTCCTTTTGTCAAGGTCTCAGCCTCCTGCCCCACACAGGGCTGGGGGAAGCAGTGGGTGCCCCGGGCGGGGTTGGGGGAAGCAGTGGGTGCTGCTGTGCCCCCAGGGACCCCTCCTGTCAGCACACAGCAGGACAGTGTGCTGGGCGTAGAAACGTGGTTCATTTTACTATGAAAAATCCTGAGCTCTCCGAAGCAGTTGGCAGGGCTTTAAAGGAAGGTTCAGGCTTCTCTATAGCACATTGCTAAGAAGATTAAGCATTTAACTACACACCCTTCTAGTATTCTGCTGGGGAGTGTAAGATTTTACTTTGTGTGCTCGGTGGAATTAAGGTTGAAGAACAACACAGTGCTTCTTGCTGGTTCTTCATGAGAAAGCCATTGCCTGACCTAAATGTACATGCAAATAATTAGGTATCCTGGCTTACCCAAGAGAGACAAATGATTAAGGGGAATGATAAGATACATACATACAGGAGTGATGGTGAGAGGAGTACTCCTCACGAGAGGCATGATCTCAATGCAGGTTTGTGTGTCACACGGGCGTCTTTAGAAATAAACATTCTTCTGTTTCCTGAATCATGACTGGGTCTGATTCCATCCTTCATCCTTTCCACCCTGCCCTTCTCTGTTTTCTAATGGAGATGAGATACTAGAAGGGTAATCAGTTTAAGTGAGATGAGCCCTGCTTTAAAACCCTCTTTGGTTTTCAGCAGAACTGTTGTTTATTTGCTCACTAGAACCAGTGTTACCCTAACTGCAGACAGGGCATCACTACCCTCTAGCAAGGAAACAGTTTATTGCTTTGTAACCAAAAGTCAACAAAATAGAATACATGCTCACGATTATTAGTGTTTCCATCATTAACTTTTGTCCTCTGAGATAGAGAGTTAAGGTTTTTGACCATAAAGAAAGAGTTTTACTCCAAAAATCCCCCCCCCTACACCTTCCTGGGAGCACCAGCTGTTCTTCTGGCATTGTTAATCGATTAGATCCTAAGCATTAAGAATTAGTATTGTCCACTGACTTCAAAAGTAGCTCTGCCACCTCATGCTTGATTTATTATTTCATTTTTGCATTTCAGGGCTTCTAACTGGTGCCCAGCAAAAAGCCTCCCAAGCTTAACCAAGCATAGAGAGCCTCCTGGAGCACCCCGTTCTTTTTCCCTTTCCCATGAGAGAGTCTCTCAATAAATATTTTAAAAAGCATTACATTTTAAGCACAATACATGTCCAAATGACCAAACCTGACATTGGTTTTCAAGAAATTTCATTGTGCTCCTGTTTTCTTTTGAAAAGCAGGAGTGACATTTATAAAGGCAACGCTGGTACTCGGGATCTTTAGTCTGATTGATAGGAAGCCACTTGTGGAAAAGAGATTTTGGACTCACTCCAAACTTGTATCTTGAATGATAAAACCAGTCCAGATAGAGTTTTTTCTTTATTTTTAAAAAAGTGGTAATAATACTACTACTAATAATAGTATGCAATGTGTATCAACTCTTGCATTTATTAAAAGGAAAACATTTGGAGGGAGGTCAAATTAAGACTCCAAATGGCAATGCAGAATTCTGCTTAGCAAGAGAGAACCAGGTACCATCTCCATCTCCCACAACCTGCCAATGTAAAGAATGATCTAAACTTAAAGAAGCGGAAAGAGTAGTCCTATCTCTCCTGCAAAACAAGGACTGTGTTCTGAATTTTGCTTATTTCTATCTCCAAAGAGAGACAATTATCTACATGTTACACATCAGACAAGCAAGTAAAAGTGTCCAAGCCAGACAGCTGAGAAGATTTTGTAATTAATGAGCCTTAATTATATTTTTTTCCTACTTAAGCAACAGTATTTTTGAGCTAAACTTCACAAAGACAGAAAGCTCATCTAAATTTCCTCTTTGTAATGCTATTCTTTCTATCCATGTAACCTCACTGATGCAGATATATTCTGCTTTTCCAGTAAGATGATCTTCCTAGAGTTACATCCAAGAGGACTAATCTTTTAGCTACTGACACATTAAAGCACAATCTATTTTACCTTTTCTTTGAAGATAGCTTAAACAAGCTTTCCACTGGGAGATAAGCAAGTAAGATATAAGATACTGAGTACGACACTAGACCAAAAACCAAAGCAAATCTTCCCCCATTCCTCCAGAGAGGAAAAACTGTAGGCAGCTCAGCCTGGCAGAAAACTTAGGGGCACCATGGCCAGAGGTAAGTGGGACCCCTCTCTTCTCTGACCCACACAACAGAGGCAGTATTTGGGCAGTTTGAATCCTGCCTCCACCCATCTCCCTCCTGCTTCCTAATGAATATTCAGTCCAGCTCCACTGCACGCCTCTTTGGCCTCCTTGTCTGTTGACCTGGGCTTAGGTAGAATTTATCCCATCTGAATATGGCTCTTACTAACCAGAGCAGTTACCTAACTCAGGATTGTTCAGGTTCACATAACCCAGAACTATCAGCTCTTGCTTTGACTGTGTTCACCCACACAGGAATGTGTTCACCTTTGCATTCTAAAACTTTAATTTACTTTTAGATGAGTTGCAGGCACAGTAAAACCTTGTGTTTGTATGAAAAGGCTGTCAGACAACCTGCACAGAATGTATAAGTTGGAGCATGAAGTATCTCCACATTTTACAAGCAATATTATCCAAGTTTAAACCAAAACCTTATTTCCATCACAGTATAAGCCCAATATCCATATCTAAGTGCCTGCTTAGATACTTGTGAATTCCTGAAAGGAAGCAGCTGGCATGATTAAGACAGAATCATAGACTCGATCATAGAACCATAGAACTGTCAGGGTTGGAAGGGACCTTAAAGCTCACCCAGTTCCAACCCCCCTGCCATGGGCAGGGACACCTCCCACTAGAGCAGGGTGCTCACAGCCCCATCCAGCCTGGGCTTAAACACTTCCAAGGAGGGGGAATCCACAGCTTCCTTGGGCAAAAAAGTAGAAGTACTGTTTACTGTAGATGGGAAGTCTCAATGTTCCTAATGATAGCTAAACTAGCCCAGTGTAAGATCCAAGAATGTCCTCTATTTAAATGTGTTCCACAAGTAATTTCACAGATACTAAAAAAAGAGGTCAAGAAACATTAGCAAAGAAAACATCCAGAGTCTGTTTTAAACAGAACAAGCCAGCCTTAGTAGACTGAACTGAACTGCTTGTTTCCACAGGTTTCTCTTCTTTACAATCATTTTTAATTGCAAAATTAATTTCTTTTGCAAAGGTGGAAATCAGTCCCTCATATCAGTCCCTTTATCCCTGTGGAAGAAGAGATATCCTGCAAGTTAAGTCCAAGAGGAGAATAATTAAAAAGGTGCAGAGACAGGCAACAGAGCAGCTGAGTGGAGGGGTCAAGAAATCCCAGAGAAGATGTACCATTTTTTAAATGCCTACAATGATTTTTCATAGAATTTTGATTAGCTTTTCCTAACCACTGGAGGGTAACTTTCTCTTGCAGCACTTTAACTTCACTGGTACAGCTTCTGGGGTTAGAGATACTAACTCGTGTTCCTGCAGAGAGCAAAACATAGGTATCATGGCATAGTCCATTACCACCAAAAGTGAGAAAAATATTAACAGATAGAGAGTGGCATTGCATAAATATTTCTGTTCCATGTTTGGAAAGGCACTCATTAATAATTGATATCATATGAGGATGAAGAGGAACTCAAGAGTATGAGAAATTGCATAACAGCAAGTATCTTTAAAAACCTACAGACTCTGGTAGTCTGCCCTTAAGAGCCTTCAAACAGTTGGCCGAGGAGATTTTCCCTTTCTTGAGGTTCTTTTTTACTAACATTTTTAATGGGTAAGGTTCCCAAAGCTGTGCCAGTGTTAAAACAGAAGAAGCAGGATGACACAGTGAACTAGATACTAATTAGTCTGCCGTGAATCCTGGGGGAAAATGAGAGAAAGAATATATGGGATTAAATAGAGACATTAAGCAATTAGAACACAAAGTTGGTGATTATATGTGTAGTAGATCTCTTAAAAAAAACCCAACAACCAAGCCAAAACCCAAACAATACCTAATATACTGGTTTCCTCATCAGAGGAAACTTTTCAGGTAGCATAGGTTGCCATCAGTATATCTTTTGTTATTATACTATGCATATTCTCAGTACAGATGTTATTTAGGCCTTTTGGGTTTTCAAGATAAAACTGTTGATCTAATCTGTAGAAGAAAAGACTGAAGAAGCCTTGAAGCTTCTAGAGACAGTTATTAAACTGGTAGTCCATTGTGTTTCTTATCAAGGAGATAACAATTCATATCAAAAATGTCTTTATTTGAGAGATTATCTAACGAAGTCCTGAATTCTTAACTTTAATAAGTTTCATACTTGACAGTAGAACAACCTCTAACACTTTTCTTAATGCATCTGCAGAAAACCTTCCCCAGACTGCCATTTCCTACCAAAATGACCCTTGTTTAAATACTCAGAACAGGCAGAAACAGCTGTAGGACTTCCAAGAGCCCTACAGAACATTGTTAGAAAGCCAGGGTTTGCCGCGTCACAGACCTCTGAGGAGCTCTGCAGCAGCAGGACATCTCACAGGACACAGGACCTGCTTCTAGCACTGCGAAGGACCGAGGTGTCAGATGCTGTATTTTTGGGACATTAACAATAGGCTTCATGTCAGCTCTTCCTGACCCTTCTCACAACCCTGCTGGCGTCCCACGAACCCAGTTTCTTCTCAATCGCGCTTTGTTTTTCAGCAGGAGCGTGTAATCATGTCCCAGTGACCTAGTTCTAAATATGCAAAACAAGTTTCCTGCAGCATCTGTGAACTCCAGATACCTGGCAGAGCAGTGAAATGTTTACTGGCTTTCATTAAGGATGCTCTGCAATACTCAGGTGCAGCACCAAACGTAAATAAAAGTGCCAACATCTCCATCACGCTGACGGATGCCCATCTATCACCACCCACCGTGTCTTCCGTACCACCCATGCTCCTGATGTCAAATATTGCCACTTTACCCTTACGTTTCCTACCTTTTGCCACTGACCTACATTTAGTTTGAAATATTGTTAATTACCTGCTAGTTTGCAGCAGCTCAGGAACAGGCTGTCACTGATCTGCCAGCTGGAGAAGTGCTGAATTACAGGCTTCTCAAACTGGAGCCAGTTTGCAGCAATCAGTACTGTCCAAGGATCTAACCTCGGAATAAACAAGGCTCTCATTACAACAACAACAATAATCATAGGAAAAAAAAATTTTTTTAATTAAAATAAAAATTTAATTTAAATTATAGCCATAAGAAATGGAAGCTTATCAAAGGGGTGTGGGACAATTCCTGGTTTTGTCTAAGAACGTGTAAATCACTGAAGAGCTCTTAGATACTGTCTGTTAACAGTCCAAGCCTCCTTTCACTTCTCTATCACTACAACAACACTGATTTCAAATGAGATATTCTTATTGTCATTAATGCTGTTGACAGGAGAAAGAAGCCAGAATCACTGTTCCACACAGCTAAGGAGAAGCAAAACACCCCAATATTGTATAATGATAATATCTGTAGCAGTTGTGAATGATATTAAAGGAGATGCTGCAGCTTCTTCTGAAAACAACTAACACAGTGCATAATATTCACAGAATCACAGAATCACTCAGGTTGGAAAAGAACCTTGGGATCATCGTGTCCAACCATTAGCCCTGCTCTACAAGCTCACCCCTAGACCATGTCCCCCAACACCACATCTCAGCGATGTTTAAACACATCCATCTTCAGACATCTGCTTTCAGATGCTTGATCTATCAACAAAACCAACCTTCTCCTCTTGATAAAAACCATTCTTTAAAGTTTGTAAGTGAGACAACTCCCAGATACACAGACCCGTATCTTGTGAGGTGTTGGTCAGTGCTGCTGTTCCCAGCAAGCCTTGGAAACTGGAAAGCCTGTGGAGGCTACAGACAGCAGTTAGAGTTCCAAGGTAGACTGGAGACTGCTTTATGTTGGACTTTAAGAGCGTACAAAGACTGGGCTTGGTGCTGAACTTCAAATCTCCCTGGCTGTCCTTGTTTGGGGTGCAGATCCGGATCCACAGAGCTGATCTGAGGTTCTCAAGGGAGTACTGGTAATTTTTCATTCCATCAGATCTGTCAAGCAGTGCTAGAGACAGAACTGTGTTGTTTGTGTGTGTTGCATGGTTCGATGGCTCTCAGTGGTCCTAGTTACATCTAAACAATTCAAACCAAGATAAATCATTAAGTGAGGTCTCATTAAGGGAAGATCCAAGCACATTCTGTCAAGAACAGGACTCGGAGGTTTTGTCCTGCTCCCCATCCAGTAAAAATCTGGTTTCTCTAAAAGCTTTTAGGAAGTGCTTGTTTCTTCCCTGACCTAGCTTTATTAAGTCCATTGACTTACTCAATATTCAAGTTGATATAAAGCAGGAAAGGATCAGAGTGTCCATGGAATAACTGCTGGAAAACTGGAAGTGTCATGGCTGAAATAACTAACGACTAATTAGATGTAGGAAAACGTAAAGCAGGTTCAATATTAAACCACACAGGCAGAGACCAAACTTGGCATCGATGCAGATAAGGGAGTATTTTTAGAAGCAGACAATCGATGCACAAAGCAGATTCAACGTGGCAGTGCCTCAGTGTTCTACGCTGCTCTTTGTGAGCCACACACGACGCTTCTGTCGTCATTAACCGTGAGTTTCAACGTGCCATTTTTGACTTTTTACAATAAAAACAGTAGTGCAGAAAACCATACCTTATCCTCAGGAGGAAGCGAAAGCCGTACTTCGGTTTGAGCGTGCTCCCTGGGGTAGTACCAAGTTTAAGGGGTTTCTATTCACGGCTGAGGATTATTTTAATATGAAGCAAGCATCATGTGTCAAATGTTTGATCTCTTTTCTCAGGGGTTTTCCCCACGTTAAGCTCTCCGTCCTCCTCAAAGGTACAGATTTATGAACTGCTGCCTCCCTGATGCACACACTGGCCCGTTAAAGCTCCTCAGGCATTGCTTTCATTGACGCCTCTTCTACTTTCAGAACAGGACCTCTGTCTTGTTAAAAGCCAACTCACAGGCATAATCCTAAATCCAAACCCTTTCATTTCTGACAGGCAAGATGTTCCCTGAGCCGCAGTCACTAGCCCATAATGTGCACTGTCTTCTCCTTGCTGGATCCTCCAGCCACTGCCAACACACCTTCAGCTTCACTTGATCTGTTCCTCGGGAAGGACCATCACTCAGTGATGGAAATTTTGACATAAGCAATTGTATAACGTTTAATATCCATCCCTTTGTTCTCCAGTTGTTTTAAGCATTTACAAGTAGTATCCACCAACCTCACAAGATTTTTATTCTGCTGTTTTCGTCACAGAAACAGATGTGAGGAAGCAGCATGGAGCTCAAGAGAGGAAAGACCTTCATAAAATCCACTGTGCAACATGAGAAAGTGCCGTCAGCGCACACGGTTCCTACCCACAAAGATGATGCAGGGAAAGACAAAAAGGCAGCTCTGGAGGGAAACCAAAGCGTAGCTGAAGTCCAGCTGGCATGTTTGGCCACCCACAAGAACTACAGATTTTCTACCAGAGCAGCCAGGAATGGAGCTGGTGACCACAGCCTGGAAAAACCATCTGGGTCCTCCTACAAGCTTGTAAGGAAGAGTAAAACCCATGACTGCGTTACCGAGGCAGACAAAACAGAGCACTGCAGCCCCAGCAGCAGGGCTTGTGAGGAGGGCTTTCCTGGCAAGAGTAAGGGCCGACTTGTCAACAGCATCAGCTTTTCAGGGGTGTCCAGCTCGAGCAGTAAGAAAGAGTGTGTGGTCAGCCCCAGCCAGTCTGCGTGCAGCAGTCAGATGATTGACTACAGGAACTTTGTGCCACAGATGCCTTTCGTACCAGCTGTCGCAAAAACCATCCCCAGGAAGAGGATTTCCCTCAAGAGATCTAAGAAAGGGCTCAGAGACATATTTCATATTAAAAAAAACAAAACAGACAGCCTCACATTCCTGGTTGAGAAGGACAAGAATCTCTCCTCTCCAGGCTGCAAAAGTGAGTTATCTGGGCGTCTTGCAAAGTACCTTTTCAAAACTGGAGAGAGCTTTGCAGCTGATGGCTTGTCCCAGGACTGCTCAGACAGCGAACTCCAGTCGGACTCCTCCTTCGACTGCTGCAACACCCTGTGTGAAGACGTGGCCTCCCTGAAGAGCTTTGATTCCCTCACCGGCTGTGGGGAAATCTTTGCCGATGAGAGCTCCGCTCACCTGGAGTTGGAAAGCAGCAAAGAAGTTCTGCTGAGACGAAGTAAGCACAAAGACAACCCCGTCATGGGCTCCTTCCAAGGGGGGGTGGAGCAGCTGGCCTCTCCTGGCCAGAACGAGACCGTTGAATTTGCAAAGCTTTGGGACAACATCAACAAATCGGTGAGGCTGCATCAGAGTGCTCTGTTTGAGAAGAAGTTACTGAAGATACCTAGTCCTGACGTGGAAAAGGCTAGAAGCCAGGCTGCTGCATCTGTGGCAGACCCCCAAGCGTCACCCGATAAGGATGGTGACAGTTCCAAACAGAGCTCCACAGAAACAGGGACGCCGAAAAGTGACAACCAGGAATCCACATCCACAAGTGATGAAGGCTACTATGATTCATTCTCTCCTGGACAAGACGATGAGATCAAGGAAGCTCAGACCCCTGGGGTCCCAGGCAGATTTCCAAGAGACAGCTACAGCGGAGATGCCCTTTATGAGCTCTTCTATGACCCAAATGAAGTCAAAATAAATCCAGTCCTAGATGATGACTTGTGCACATCTGAAAGCATCTCAGAACAAGCCATCGAAATCCCTTTGTCCATTTACAGCTTTCACGTTGGAGCTGAGGAGAACATGGCTTCCCAACCAGCTCTGGACATTATCAGCCAGGGGTTTTTCCACAGCACATGGAAAGGCAAAGAATGTTTGCTAAAGCTCTGTGATACTGAGCTTTCATTGACCATGGGGATAATAAACTGGCTGCGAAAACACTCGGGACTTGCTTCCTCCCCTGACTCTCTTCAGAGTCCTCAGTCACAGCCAGAAAAGTCTGATGATTCACCAGTCCCACCCAGCCCCTGTCCAGAGCAGAAAGCGAGCACAGAAGCTCAGCAGGAGGAACCAAGCAAGGAAGAATTGAATCCACTGAACCTCCGTGAGTCTGTGGATGAAAGCAAACATGCAACCCAGGCCTCCTCAGTAAACGCTGATGAAAGAGACCACAGCCTGGACTCTTGCCCTGACACATCTACTTTGGATTTCCAAGGAAGGGAAGGGAGTCACCACAAGGATTCAGCTACAGGGCCTGGGACTGTGGAAACCACCAGAGCATCAAGTTGTGCACCAGAATCACAGGCTAACGGAGACAGTCTGCAGACATCGTCAACCGAGCAGGCAGTGACAGTCTCAGAAGGATGTGAGACCTCTGGAGATAAAAACCCACCTCCAGAAAAGCTGGACAGAGAGAGCGGCTCCCAGAGCTCTGAAAAGCCTTCGCTAGATGATAATCACGAAGTAGAATCATGTTACTCCTACAAGACTGCTGTGACCTCCCTCCTGGACCCCCTCTCGAGGGAGGGCAGAATTGAACCTACCTATCACTCTATTTCCTGTGACAAACCCCTGCAGCCTCTGACTCTGAGACGCTTCCAGAGCTACCTTAGCCCCACGCCAACGGAGAGCGGCGCTAACATAGTGCAGCTCCTGGAGAGCTGCGGGACACAAGTGGCATCACTAAAAATCAGCTACGAAAACAAGCACCCAGACAACAAACGCACCGGGGATGAGATGAACAGTATCATCCGTAGGATGTCGCAGTACAGGAACAAGTTATGGCTGCAAAATGAATGCAACTGCCTCGCCCAAAGTCCAGCACGCTCCAGTATTGCTAACACAAACCAGCACAACCATGGGACAGGTTTCCAGGCCAGCGATCTGTATCATCTGAAGCAAAACGGGGAGCAAATTTGCTCCAAAGAGCAGAAAAGTGGAGCAAAAATCCTAGAAGAGGTCGCTAGAAGCAAGCTCAATTTTGAGTACGCCCAGCTAAATAGCCAAGCACTCTCCTATTTAAAAGACTTGACGTTTGGTCTCAGCCCAAGTGACTCTGCCCCTGCTCCAGCTCTCAGCAGACCGACGTTTTTACCTCTCTTCAGCTCCGTCTGCTCAGAACTACCGGCTGCTTTTGCCCGCGCTCCCCAGAGCGTCACCGTCTCTCTGGCCGACTCGCTGCAGCCCAAGGAGGCCAAGCAGTGCAGCCCAGGGCCGTGGAGTTACACTGGAGGGTCCCCTCTGTCCCCTCACCCAGAGGCAGGGACCCTGGACGCGGCGGTGGCAGGGAGGAACCACCAGTAACACGCCTGCACTGGGAAGGTGAGTGCTTATGGGAAGCCTTCCTTTTTAGGCTGTTGGGTAGTGGTAGGACTGGAGGGAATGGATCAAAACTAGAGGTGGGTAGATTCAGATTAGACATCAGGAAGAATTTCTTCCCCATGAGGGTGGTGAGACACTGGCACAGGTTGCCCAGAGAGGTGGTGGAAGCCCCATCCTTGGCAGTTTTTAAGCCCAGGCTGGATGGGGCTGTGAGCACCCTGCTCTAGTCGGAGGTGTCCCTGCCCATGGCAGGGGGGTTGGAACTGGATGAGCTTTAAGGTCCCTTCCAACCCAAACCATTTTATGGTTCTGTGATCTCCACCCAGCTACACCAGTTTTCACACCAGCTGAAGCAGGGAAAATTTTTCCTCCTCCCACTCGATGATGTGCCAGGTTTGGAACCCCACCGTGGATATGGTACCTGGCCACAGACTGCTGGTGGCATTCAGCTCTACTCCTTCACTACCAGGTCATTAAATCCTCTTGCTACACAATGACAGCATAAAAAATATGCCCTGCTTCCCCTCTGGAGTGATAACTTGATATGAGAGCTCTCTACTGGAAACCTGATGTATGAGCTGCCATGCAGCACGTCACACAAGAAAGCCAGAGGTGCGTGGGCACAGGGCAGACAGACAGACTGACCCTGTTTGGAACAGGCTGCCCAAAGAGGTTGTGGAGTCTCCTTCTCTAGAGGCTTTCCAACCCCCCCTGGCTCTGTTCCTGTGTGGGCTGCCCTGGGTGACCCTGCTCTGGCAGGGGGGTTGGACTCGATGATCTCCAGAGGTCCCTTCCAACCCCTACCACTCTGTGATTCTGATGAAGGACACAGGCACTGTGCTGGTTTAGATCTGCCTGTCACACAAGGCTCCAGGCCAGAGCAGACACTACCTGTACAGGCTGCTCCAACTCCGTGCCAGCCGAGAAATCCTCTGTCCTCCAGCAGCTGAGAGGAATCTGTTACAGAAAGACAGAACTCATGTGAATTCTCTATCATGTGCTCTGCCAAATCTGACAGATTGGCTGGACTCTGCCCAGCCCTGGCACTCTGAGAAGGAGCCTTTGGAGGCGGCAGAAGATGGAGAGGAGGCTGCATCAAGGGCCAGGATAGAGAGTGAATGAACAGCTTGACCCAGGGAACACAGCACTTCTCTGGCTCTTGTTGCTCAGAGCAGCATGACCGCTTTCTCCTCATCTCTAAAGGCCTCCTAAGCAGCACAAACTAGAGAGGACAGTGATTCTCTCTGGATGAGGCAAAAACACCCTCACATTTTCAGGTCCTGGGAGATTCAGCCACCCCCTTCACTATTCACATCTTTGGGAAAGTGCCTTTCCCCACTAACAAGTCTCCCATTGCAGGGAGGGATATTTTTCAGGGGTCTGCACGAAGTTAAAGGGCAGAGACTGTCAGTCTTGATAACACATCAGCGAGCTGGAACCTGTTCATCTGTGAACTAGATCTTGTTCTACCAAAATTTTGGGATTTTTCCATGTTTTCTTGAAAACAATGCTGACTGGCAAGCCAACTTCTTGGGCAGAACTCGCCATTCAAGGACACCCTGAAGTCCTTGGATCTACTTGGCTTCTATAGATTATTTCTGAACTTAAAAATTCAGTACGAGGAAAGGTTTGTGGTCACAGCTGGGCGGGCTGGTGGATGAGAAGCTCAACATGAGCCATCAGTTGCTCTTGCAGCCCAGTGTCCTGGGCTGCATCAAGAGAAGCGTGGCCAGCAGGTCGAGGGAGGGGATTCTCCCCCTCCACTCCACTCTGGTGAGACCTCCCCTGGAGCACTGCGTCCAGTTCTGGAGCCCCTGTCACAGGAAGGCTCTGGATGTGCTGGAACGTGTCCAGAGAAGGGCCAGGAGGATGCTCAGAGGGCTGGAGCACCTCTGCTATGGGGACAGACTGAGAGAGTTGGGGTTGTTCAGCCTGGAGAGGAGAAGACTCTGGGGAGACCTTATTGTGGCCTTCCAGTATCTGAAGGGGCTACAGGAAAGCTGGGGAGGGACTTTTTAGGCTGTTGGGCAGTGATAGGACTGGAGGGAATGGATTAAAGCTAGAGATAGGTGATTCAGGTTGGACATCAGGAAGAATTTCTTCCCCAGAAGGGTGGTGAGACACTGGCACAGGTTGCCCAGAGATGTGGTGGAAGCCCCATCCTTGGAAGCTTTTAAGCCCAGGCTGGCTGGGGCTGTGAGCACCCTGCTCTAGTGGGAGGGGTCCCTGCCCATGGCAGGGGGGTTGGAACTGGATGAGCTTTAAGGTCCCTCCCAACCAAAACCATTCTATGATCCTATGATTCTATGATATGTAAGAAGCTTCTCAGGGTTAGAACAGCAGATGAATGTAGGCATTGGCCTGATATTTTTAGTTTGTGGTGAATATTAATCCCAGGGTACTGCTAAGAATATCGCTGCCTTCGCAGGCGAGGAACACGGAGGGGTTTCGATTCTGAGAAGTCGCTTCCTGGTAGATACAGAGAAGGGAGTCAGAGCTGAGTCCCAGAGAGAAGACAATTCCAGGTTTTTTTCCCAAAGGGGTTTGCTGCATTTTGAGAGAGGTTTCTCTAACAGGAAAAGGAATGGTAGTTTCAAATATAGACGGGATTTGCATACCCAGAGAATGCCTTTGAGGAATGGTCATGGAATCATTTCACCACAGGCTTGCTGTTTGTTACCATTTCTTACAGAAAAGGAATTTGGACAGTAATTAAAATGGCAATTTAACGTGGTTAAAAGAAATGGCTGTGGTGACAGATATAAACACTGCCATGTGACTGAGCTTTCCTACCCAGCATCTTCTTGCCTGCCCACGTTAGCAGATGGCCTACAGCTTTGCCGGAAATGTGAGGGTTTTTTTTTTTTTGCTTTGAGAGTGACTCAGGATCTTTGCCTTAATCACGGGGGTGGTCGTGTAAGAGAGGCAACATAAAACACGGTGTCACCTCTGAATCCGTGAAGACAGGCATCAGCCAGAAACACTCCTACACCAGCCATGACTGTGCAAACCTCAGGAGCTTTCACATGGAGAACGGTCCAAGGCTCACCGCTTTAAAATGCCACACTTGGGAGCTGAGAGAGAAGTGACAGAGCCAGGGGCAGCTCCTGCTTTGTCCCTCACAACAAATGCTGCCTAAGCAGCTCCAATGCAGCCCCTGCTCCTCCCAGAGACTCCCAGGCCTGACCTGGAAGAGCTGGGAAGGAGAAGGTCAATTTTCTTGCCATTTATCATGGGGCAGAGGAAAAGCTGATATCAAAAGCCATTAAAATCTCCAGGTTTTGTCAGCCCATCTCCACATGTCCCAGTACCCACAGCAACAAACGAGCCCATTCTCTCTGCTCCAACTGGTGTGCCCAGTCTCCGGGGCTTCTATACTCTGACCACAGACACACAACTGTGAATGGCACAGGAAGTGCCAGTCCCAGCTCCCATCCCATCCATTCTCTTCCTCCCTTCCCTGGCATTTTAGAGAGAGATTTGTAAATGCCTCATATTTGAGCGGACCAGGAATTTGAACGCTGGTGGTAAAGGAACCCCAGTGGCAAATGGCATTCTTACATTGGGATGCTGAAGGGTTATGTAGAGGGTGGAAATTACCAGTAGGAAGTGCAATGAAAGGCATAATATTCATTCTTCAGTATCAAAAGGTTAGGATTTAGGAAGTCAATACACGGTGTCCTATGAATATGGGAGGATTCCTAGATTTGTGTGCTCCTGCACCACAGAAATCAAGCCGCAGAAGTTTGTGCTTTTTGACAGGATGCTTTCCAGCAGGAAACCCTTCATCCTCAACAAAGGAATAATGTCCTAGAGCAGTGAGTTGAGATGTTTTTTTCCTGACAGTGAAAAATCTCTGAACTGACCGACCAGAGAGATAACACTGCACGTCACTGGACACAGGTAGAACAAAGCACTCTGCAAACAACAGTGTTTCAGGCCTGAGCCACTTCTACCACTTAAGGTGGTTTGAACTGCATCTTCCCTTAACTGGTAGATGTGGCTGAGCAAAAAAACCAATATGTGCTCACTTCATTCAAATGCTGAACCATCACATTATGCACCAGCTGAAGCTTCTGAATGTGTTTCAGTGACAGAAGTAAAAGGAGCATGTTGCAATAAGGTCAGAAGAAAATAGATAACTGTCAATCAAAGAGAGATTGCCAGGATAGATAGGGCAGCTGTAGACAAAAGCAAACAGTATGGCATACGTGACTGCTGTTATCAAGGAACTGAGATTCAGAAGCAGATAAATTACAGCCCAGACTCTGCAAAGTGGCAGAGGAATCTGCATTTGATCCTCACCAACTGAGGGGTTACTGCAGTCCAGGAAATTTCTGTAATGCTTTTTATTCCCTCCTGGTTCACCTTCCTTCCAGCTCTGTCTTAAATTAAGGCTGCATTTCTCCCAGACAGGTATTTCTCTATCTGCCAGGCATAGGGAAAGCAGGCTATGGTATTTGGATATGATAAAGAGTAGAATGGAGCCTTATCTGCATAGAGGCAATTGTCTGATCAATGATAGTATTATTTCTTGAAGTGGCCAGAGAGATGGCTTAATAGGTAAAAAAAATAAAGGCAGAATCCTTCTGCACACAGCAGAGAGAGCATGGTAACACGTTCAAAGCCTGGGGTGAGAAATCCACGTATTTCCATGCTCCCTCCATAGCACAGCAAAGAGATCCTCTCTTAAGTTCCACAGGATGAAATGTGAAAACAACAAAGCGCAGAGACAGCCAGCACATTTTCTGTATTGGAAATGCCTCTGGCTCTGAAACGTACACCTTTATCATCTGACTTGCCCAGACCATCTTGCTGTGAACCAGCTATCTCATCTGACAGCCCACCAGCCCCATGCACGAGCACATACACACAGCTCCTGTTCAGACAAATGCATCACGAAGTACAAGTGTCCTCTTTGTCACACAGGGTACCACAAAAGCAAGGAGCAGGGAGAGAGAGGTGACAGGCCACTGCCTTTGCTAATGCATTTGAGTGTTAGTCACCGTGTGCCCAGATACTTGGCTTAAATGCTAAATTAAACAATTTTCTCCTTCATTAAACACTGTTGCTTCTGGACTTGGCTCTGTCTCACTGTACTGTCTTCAAGGGACTATGTCATCAATTCTTACTCTACTCCAAATCAGAATTCCATCAGGAGGGAGAAATGCTCTTGCCAGCTTGTTTGCTAGAGAAGGGTTTTTCAACACAGTTATCAGCACAGCTGATCTCTCTAAATGGCAGATGAACTGTAACGTTGTTAAATGTGTTTCATTTTAAAACTGAAGAAATTGATTTGCTGCTTTGCCCGCTATTGCAGGAGGATGGTTTCCATGGATACAGTCTTATAGGGACTCTATTTTTCCCCTGTTGACAACAGTACAGAAAGCTAAATTCTCATCTTCATTGCACCAGCATAAATTTGAAGCCAGGGGAACGATTCCCAGATTTAACCCTGAGAGCAGAAGTTGGCTTTGAGTCTCCTTCGGGCTCGGATTTGAGATTTTGAGGGGGATGGAGAAGGAAGGGAAAAAAAAAAAAAAAGGCAAACAGTTTGTGTGGACAGCAGCACGGGCTGAGGGACAGGACAGGAAACACAGTGCCTTTGTATGAGAAATGGGGAGAAGCCAAGGGAGAATGCAGATAACTGAACTGCTTATTCAGAGGCTAAAAGGAGTCTTGCCTGACACTTAACTGCAAAAATACAAGCCAGGTTTTGGGTTGAAGTTTGACTGTAGAAGACTTTATAATTGTCTGCATGGGATTGGGCCAAACGTCACCCTGTTTGGTTAAACAAAGGGCTGAATCAGTTGTTACCATTCTGAAGGAAACCTGCTGCACTTCTGCTTTGCTGTGATGGCCAGGAAAGCATCAGGGCAGGAAGAAGGGTGAAGTGAGAGACTAGCACCCAGTTACAGTGCAGGCTTCTTCCTGGAAACAGGAGAGAATCCTGTCCCATCTGGAGCACAGTCCTGGAGACAGCGAATGCAAAGCAGATCCCCAGCTCAGAAATGCCCTGTACAATTCTGATGGCATTTATGTGCACCAACCAGCAATTAAAAAGGACTAGGAGTAAAAGCTTGGTAACCTCAGCTTTTTGGACCTCAAGTGTAAGCTCTCTAGTTCTGTTCCCCCCATCAGAACACGCGGAGAGGGGCAGAACTGGAGTCCTCCAAACAATACTGCATCCTACCCCTGCCACTGGGTGCTTGGAAAAGGAGTGTTGGAAACAGCAAATGGAGAATTTTGAAGCCTGAAATAACCTCCCTCCTATCTCCTGGCAACCAGCACTCTCTGAGCTAGACAGTGGCTCCTCCTGGATGTCTGGGTTTAGTGCTCCCTTTTCCATACTCAGTTAAGCATGTGAACTTCAAAGCTCTCTAATTTGTGTTATGAACCTTTAGTTTGTTTAGTGCATGTCTTTCAGGCACCTCTTAAAACCTGATGTTTAGTGTTCCCTACTTACCAGTTTTGCTTTGTAAAATTTCTAAAATACTCCTTTTGAATGTCCTCCTTTTCTGACAGCTGTTTGTCCCCAGAACAGGCAGTGTCCCTTTCGTGGCCAGAGAGATAGAAAGCACAGAAATCCTCAGCACCAGGAGATTTTGGGCATTTTTCTCAAAAAAAAACCAAAACAAAACCTGACCCAAACCCCAAAAAACAACCCAAACCCCAACCCCAAATGTTTTATACCTGGCTAAAGTAAGAGCAAAATATTTGACTGTGCCAGTGCAAGGCATGAACACTGTTGTCATGAGCACTAGCTCACGAGCCTCTCTCCATGTGCACCATGCAGACCTATTCAGGTGAAGCTCAAAATATCTTGTGGCAGTTAAGGCACCAGTGATGACAACTGCACAACTGATACCATGATATTGCAGCCAGCCAGTTTCTCTCTTCCGACCACCAGCTGTCCTTTGAGGTGACTGGATCATCTGAGGGGAAACTGTCAGTCTGCAGGTCAAGATACAGGGAGATTACTGGAGATCCAAGAAAAAGGAAGGTCCTCTTTGTTCTTACTTCTGATTAAATTAGTCCCAATTTGCAACAGGTAACAGGAAAAGAGAGATTTTATTGCCCCATCTCCTCTTTGCTAGTCTTCTCTAACTGTGAAACCTTCCTTTCCAAAGCTACCTCTTTGTCCCTTCATGACAACTTGCCCCTAACTGTCTCAACTCTTTTCTCCCACTTGCTGCACATTCCTTCTGCTTCCTCTTGGCCACCCAACCTACTTCAAAAGCCTTTTCCCTTCCCCACATGCCTGCCAAGCTGCCACCTTCTTGCAGCCCCTTCCAGACAAATCTCCCCACCCTCCAGACCCTGGAAGATCCTCTTCTTGCAGGCAGCCTCTTCCCCAGGCTCGTAAGATCCCTGCATCCCCACCTTGCAGGCTGATTCTGAAGCAGTGGGGAATAGCTAAGAAAGGAAATGCACACAAAGGAAGCAAAGCCATCATTTAGAACCAGCCCTTCGCTATCACGGGCTCCTCTCCTCCTCCCTGTTTTACTCTACAAAGGAAAAGTGCTGAGTCTGCAGAATCCCAACCTGCAGCATGTTGAGAATGGTTATGCATGAAATGAAAGTCAAGTGCTCAGCACACTACGAGAGCAGACAGGCTGGCACAGCACCCTCAGTGCCATGCCTGCAAAAGCCAGGCAAGCTCTGGTTGACTCCAACAGGGCTGAGCTTAGCTTCTGTGCTTTGGTCACATTAATAGAGGTGCAGTCACTGAAGGACACAACCTAAGATTAGGCAGGATTAAGGTGTTTTGTTGCTCCCCTAAACCCCTTTATTGTGGTTTTCCATCTCAGAGCCAACAGAGGTGTGGGGAAAAATCAAGCCAAGGTGTCTTCTGTGCTGTGGTACACAACCAGGGAGATGTCTGCATAGAAACTGATGGCAAAACAAATTCTATCTTGCTTCAGAGGGAGCCTTATTTACAGCAGGAGACCCGAGACAAAACACTGCATCAGAAATTTCCACAGCTCCAGCTTTTGGAGAGAGATTGTGCCTTCTGGTTTCAGCTGCACTTTTAGGCAATATTTGATCAGGTGTCAGCGTTAATTAACCCCGGTGCAGTTGCATTTCTGAAATAAGGGGAGGTTGTATTTTACACAAACATCAAACGGGGCTTGTCAACGGCAGGAAAAGCAGCAAGGAAAAGGAACAGCTCTCCCCTCTGTGTACTTTTCATAGAGGATGCTTCAATTTGTGGATCTTAGAGAATTACAAGCTCAACCTCCCTTCCTTATCCATTCTGTCTTCCCTTGAAGATACAGGCAAGTTGGGTTTTGCTCTGAAAAAAAAGCACTAAGTAGACTGTTGCTATAGCAACCAACTCCTTGAAACCCTTTGATAATTAAGCTGGTGGTCTAACCATGTACAAAATACATCTTGTACAAACCCCAAGTTTACAGCTTCCTGAGTAACAAGAGAATGTTTTCACAGTGAGTCTATGGGATCAGGGCAAGCTCGGCCAGGTTAGTCTGCAAGAGTGATTAGCTATTTGGAAATGGTTTGCTGCTGAGATAGCAGAAAGGTGTCAGGAAACAGCAGGGTTGCAACTTGAGGCTATTTTTTTACTTTCTTGTTAGATTTCTTAAAGCTTCAATCAATAACAAGATAGTGCTTGAATCATCTTAGCTCTCAGAAGTACACTTCAACTATAAACTGTAAAATTTTGGAATGCCTAATGAATCCTTCTTATAAATTAAAAAATGCCCTTTGCTCCCCCCCCCCCCCAGTTCAGAAGCTGTTTTACTTAAAAATCACATAACAAAACTAATAAATAATGTTTTCTGTTAGAGGAAGATATGTTAGTTTTCCCTTTGGTGTTTATTAAAGGGGATGACAGCTAAACTGCATGATTGAGTACAACCCTTGAAACACAAGAATGGCTGAGATCCATTTCAAAATGACATTTATTGCCAATTGAGGGCTGTATGATGCAAATGATAAAAACATGAAGGATTTATGTTATGAGATTTTATAGAGGTAAACATATGCATAGAAGCTTAAAAGGAAGAAGTCTCTTTTTGACTCCCCTGACCTCTGAACCTTACAGATTTTATATTATTAAAGATAAAGATTGTGTACTCATCAGTGGATATAGAAATTGTGATGCCCTTGACCCACAGTGGTTCAGTCAAACAGCCATCAAACTATACAACCAGAAAATGCTGGGGCAGCTTATTGTTTCCCAAGTAATCTTCCTTGCAGTGTGTTTCAAACTTAATTAAAGGGCCATTTGGCCACTGAAATATTAAAAAGAAATCCAAAGATGAAGCAAGCTTTTAAAAGCAATCCAGAGACCAGGCACCTTTCATTTATCCAAATAAAATTCAGTCTAAATATTGATTGTTCATACTTTACTACCATCTTCCTACTTTTTATTTTTCTTATTTAAAAATGCTTTATTTTCTCAACTGGTTTCCTAGCCATGTTCTAACATTTCACAGACCACTAGTAACATCAGAAGCCCAAACTGCAAACGGCTGCTTCTCAGTATACTTCTGAGCCCTCCAAAAATTCTACATTTCATGATCAGAAAAGGAAGATTCCACCTTTCTAGTCACCTCTCAATAAAAGCTGCTTCTTTCTAGCTTGGTTCTACTCCCCAGCAGTCACCACTGTCACTGTCACACCGACCCCATTCTGCTGTCCCTCTCAATGCCTCAGCTGTGTTTTAGGGAAGCTGTGTTTTTGCAAGGACAACTCCCATAGCTGTTTTTCATCCTAACAACCAGTAGACACCCTTAGGAGTTTTGACTGATTTAAACCAATAGGATACTGCTCTTAGTACCTGTGGGATTTCCTCAGAAATCAACCTTGCTAATCCCCATCATGTGTAGCTGACATGAACCGTGCTGCACTGACCTGTGTTCTGTCTCCCAAATCAGCAGGGCAGGATTCTCCCCTGAGCTGAAATGTGGCCTATAGCAGAAGCTATGTTTTTATTTTCTAAAGAAAATAATCAAAAAGTCTATTAATTGCAGTTAACTGTTATTGGATGCTATTATTAGCCTAAGAGAGTGACCTCTGCTGTATTTTGGCTTCTCTACAGATAGATGATTGAACTTCAGAGTTGCCTACACTGTCAGATGGCGCTGGCATTAAAAAAAAAACAACAACCAGTTTCTCCATTTCTTTAGCTAACATTATACCTTCCAGTCTACCAAAAGAAATGATGGAAAATGAGGCAATTCAAATGATTGTACATGACTGGATATAGACCATAATCATGATTTTTTTCTCTAGCAAACATAAAAATATTTACGCTGAAAGTCAACAGTGAATAATAAATAATTACATTTACCCTGTTTATATACTTGAAGCTTTAGAGATGAATTCTTGCCAGGTACAACCAGTCTTCTATAGCAATACACTCTAAAACTACGTACTTAAGTTTACTACTGCCACCCAGAAAAGGCCTGGGGGACTGGGGCAGGAGACAACCATAACAGAAAACTGGGTTACTCTGTACTGGGAACCAAGCAAAGCAGCAGTGAGCCATCAGCAAAGGGAGGAACTCAGGCCCCTTGGCTTGGGCAAGGTGAATGCTGTACACCAGATGGCCCTTCTGGCAGTTCAGGAAGCCACTGATATGATCCCAAAACAAAGGTGGTGGCCAAACCTCCTGCACTGAGCTCCACTTACTGAGCTGACATCAAGGGAGAAAGATACAGGAATGCTGCAACCCATATCATCTTAAAAGAGGCAAGGAAATTTTTGATGAAGTACTGGCACCTGGGAATCCTACAAGCAAGGCATTGCCAACAAGCCACGCAGCACAATTTAGCTATCTTACAGGCACTCCTTCTGTTATACTGTTGGAGATCACGTACCTCTATCCTGCATATGCCCAGGATACACTGGCAGCGTGGTCCTCCCCAGTCAACGCAACATCTCTTCCTATGAGGCACAGGTTTCTTTAAGTGCTGACAGCTGCCTGTTATTTGAGCTTTTCAGTGGGCTGGGAAGACCTGGAGAGTGGAAAAAACCAGCCATAACATGGGCTCTTGGGAGGGCACTGCAAGAGGGCCAAATGTTTTTGCATGGAAGAACTTCCATCTGGCCTGGCCTGCTATATAGCAGCTAAGAAAGCCAGACCAGCCTTCTGGGAGAGCAGGGGGTCAGACACAGCACGTCCCCACACTGCGAGGCACCTTCGCTAGCCCCGTCTGCACCAGGCTGACCAGGGAGCATCAACTGTAATTGAAAATTCACCAGCCACCGCTGACTCCACGCGGTGACTGCTGGAAAGGGCCATGTCCTGTCCTGTCACATCCCCTTCTCCCCGTCTGCTTCGCTGCCCAGCCAGCTCAGAGCTTCTCCACACCAGGGAGTGGGCACGGGCTTTGGCCCAAGCATCACAGTGCTCAATTCAGCTGAATTGTTTGGTCTTTGAGGCTGGTTCTATTAATAAATGCTCTGCCAGCCACTGGGATTTCTGATGGGATGCTACATGTGCTAAAAGAGTGAACGCTTCACACAGCTTCCAGTTAGCTTGGAAATGTGTTCTGGTTCTTTGCCTAGAAAGACTTAGACAACGGTAGCATTGTTAGCAATGAACTGCCACCTCCTAATTTGGAGTTACAAGAATTAGTGGGTTAGTAAACTACCACTGGCCTTCTTTTATTATTATTATTTTTTTTTTAATTACTCAGGAAGCTTTTGAAAAGTGCTATAGAAAAGATATTTTCAATTAACAGAAATGGGGACAGTATGTGTTCAGAATAGATGAGTTTATTTGCAACTCTCTGGCACCAAACGATTGTTCAGGGGAAAAAAAAAAACCAAAGACGGGAGTCCTAAATATGTTGTAGATGGTGTCCCTCTTGGTCTGTACCAAATCAGTGGAGCAAAACCAGTCTTTTTCAAAGAAATGGCCTTTTGGCAATTGAGCACTCTCTATTAGGATGTGGTACCAAATTTTCTTCTAATCACCATAATCAACCTCTTCACAATTCTGTGCTACTGCCTCTTTAACTTCCTCAGCATCAGTTCCTTTCTGCAGGAGGGGGAGATGCAGGCCTGAAGAGAACATTGCTAGAAGCAGCATTACCTTATGTGCTACCCCCAGGAAAGAGGTTGCAGAGAGCACAGTTCCTTATTCTCCTCCCTCTACCTTTTCTTGTATGGTGTTTGGACACAAAGCTGCAAGACTTCCAGGAAGGGACTTCCAGACCCTCCAGACTTCCAGAGCCTCTTCTGCTACCACCCCTGCACTCCTCGTAACTATATGGCTCTTGGCCTCAAAGCAGAGACAGCATCTTGCCCTTAACCTGACTCGCAGGCACTGTGATGTTGTCTGAGCCCTCGTTTTTATTCAGGAGATCAATCGAAAGTATTCTGTTATCTAATGTCACATGGCAATCATCCCCAGAACGTGAATCAATACTCTTCCCCTCCGGGCGATTCCTCGCCCATCGTATCGCACAGCAATCAACCTATCATTACAGGCACAGAGATCTAGAGTGGGTGCAATACAACAGGGAAAAATGGCCCAGTGCAAACCAGTTCAGAGTGGAAAAAACCCCTGCCATGAAGAGAGCTCTCTCTAGCACCCAGGAAGGAAATCCTGTGGTTGATTAAGGGCCTAACTGTTATCAAGTTAAGTGACATACCACTGAAAACCTCCCTTTACTGTGCTTTGGGACAGATTTCTGACTTTTTCCAGGAGCTAGTTACTTACTTCCTTAGACATAACCCTACAGTAACATAAATATCCAAGACAGCATAAGCAATTGAAAAAAATTCTGCTAGGTTATTAATCGACACACAGTATATTTCTTTTTAATATATTTCTTATATTTCTTATATTGTGGTTTTGGGGCATGCCTGAAAAATCCATCTCAGTGAGCATAAAAATACGTGCATACATCCAAAAAAAATCAGAAAAGTTCATTGCTTTAAATTTCATTTTTGTCTTCACTTTTCACCCGGGCAGTTCCCATTTTACAGTACTGGGAAGGTATCAGGTGAAGCCTCGTTATTAGAACACTTTGCCAAGTTTTTTCATCTGTTTTCAAATGTTTTTTATGTTCTTATAAACGACACAGGAAGAGACTCAGAGACAGTTATGATACACAGACAGTTATAACAGACAAAAACAGACTTTTATTAATAGATTTGACACAAACCAGTTGCATTTAATCGTACTGGAGCAGAGGAAAGCCCCATTTACCTTCTCCCCAGTACTGACCAGAAGTGAATGGTGATGGAAGAGAACAAAACTAGGGCAATCCATGGTATTAATCTACCTAATCTAAGGGCAAACAATATTCATGAAGTTGTGTTTAATGAGCAGAGCTATCTTCCGTTAGCTATTTAATCTCATTTTCAACCACTACATACTTTTAGCCTCCAAGACATTCTAATGAATTCTACAGTTTAATTTCCATTGTATGGGAAAAAAAACAACCCTACATACTTTACATCTACTGCCTCATTAATATTTGGGAGCCTGTTACTCCCTGAATTCTGTGAAATCATCATCTTCTTTTCACCAGTGGTGTACAAATCATGGATTGTGCTCATATTCCTAACAGTCATCCTTCCAAAGTCAGACACAAACAGTCAGTGTTAGGTTAATGGTTGGATTTTATGATCTTGAAGGTCTTTCCAACTGAAATGATTCTATACAACAAGAATATTAATTATTTTCCTTGGAACTTACATAATTTACTTATACAAGTATCTTAATATTTTTCAGGAGGTCATGAAAGCATAGCAGTATTCTTTGTGCTAGTGGAAATGAGGTGTATCATTTTCTCTTCTTTCTTCTCCCACTTTTTATTAGAAATTTTATCCATAAAATATAGAAAACTTAATCCTGTTCACTGTGTCCTAACCTTCTATGTGACTTTCTGAAGGGGATGCAAATGGAAACTTGATAATACAACAAATTATTCATTTATGATGTGTAAGTAGACACTTCTTTTAAATAAAACAAGATGCCCACATAAGGTGCAGATCTGCTGTTACAGTGTAGTGGCTTTTTAAACGATTCCTCTGCAAGAATACAAATGCTTACTAAACACAAATTATAACTGTGTAAGTTGTCTGCCTTTCAAGTCGAGTTTCCCTTGCCCAGATGGTAAGGAGCAAGAAGAATGCCATGTTCAGCTGATTATGTTGCAGTTGGGCACGCTCTGACTTAATTTGAGATACTCCAATACATTCTACATTCACATCATTTAATGGACATGCAACTTTACAATAGACCGTGTCCTAATTTTTGGACATGGCAGGAAGAGCGACCAAACAGCCCGTGCTGTGGTTATGAGATGAAAACAGGTCAGTGATTCAACACTTTCTGACAAAGTGCTGAGTGAGCAACCTTAATGGGTGGTTAAGATGATGGCAAATCACAGGACATATTCTTAGGTTTGACTAAGGACCACAAATCCAGTGGGTCCTCTCTTCAAATACTGCCTGTGTGGAAAGGGAATACCTGGATGGCTAAGAAAAAGCATTCAACAGTATTATCAAATCAGCAGGAGTTCTGTTAAACCACAGAAGGGTTTGCAGAATATCTAACTTAACATGAGGTTTTCACCTAGCAGAAAAGCCGAGGATGGCTTAACTTCTTTAGCACTCATGGGAGTCCAGAGGAGACACTCAGCTCCTTCAGCAAGAAGGGAAATGAGCTCATCTCTCAACATAAAATCTGATCCACAGCTCACAGCCCTTGTGATATGTTGTACCCCATCACTGGCAACCCAAGCTATCCAATCTGGCAGGAACCTAGAAGTCACAAAGCCCAAAGGAAATAATTCAGGCATTTGCCTACCCCGAGGTGTTTCCCCAGACATGTCCTAGACTGACTCACTGGTTCTCCTTCCTGTTTTGCTAAGAGGTTGCTATTAAGTTGAACCCATGCAGCCATACAGTCAGTTCTAAATAACAGGGTCATAAAATTTAAAGAACCTGCTAAAGTCCAGACCGATTGCTGTTTTCATGTCATGAACATAGCTAAACATAGCACAGGAAGCCTTCCTTCTGCCTTCCTGCCCACTCCACAGCTACATTTATCAGATTCCCAGCCTTTACAGTTCAAAAAAAGGAGTTAGCTTCCAAAATTAAAATCACTTCCTTCAGCAATGTGAGCAGAGTCACTTATATACTAGTTAAGATGCAAGTCTGTATTCATCTTTCTGGTTACCTGCATGACATACACTGAATCTGAAAGCAAGCTTTCAAAATAGATCTTAAAAAAAAAAACAACCTACAAAAAAAGAAATTCTTAGAAGGAAATCTTTGTTTTGTGGGGATCACCATTTGCTTTTTTAGCCTGTCTGAGGCAACTGAGTTTCTTTAACAAAGAAAAGCATGACCTATTGCTGGAGCTTGTTTAACAAGTTGAAAAACAAAAATAGAAAGCCAATGCTTTAGAATCCTGAAGAAAGTGTCAGGGTCAGTCCTGCAGTGCAAGCTCAAAGAGTCAGACTTTAGCACAATCAGTACTTTTCCTTATAGACCTTATCAGACCATGCAGGCTAAAATTACAGCCTTGTGTGCCTAAATGTAGATATTAAAAGCAGATCCAAAATTCTGACTCAGCCTATATGTTTTGGCTGTACATATTCCATTGGGTCAGGCTACAGACCAGGGAAATTCTAATTACATTAGTCCAGAAATGAAGGAATAGCTGAAATCATCCTGCCATTGAACTAACTGCAGGTAACAAGGAGAGCACTAAGCAGATCAGCTCATCAATAATGGAATGTGGAGACTTTCAGCATTAAGTAGGTCAGTGGTACATATTTTACCCCTGGAGAGTCACTCAGCAGCCCACTCACAGTGAACTCAGACTGGCTCCTTTCTCTTCTTCCCAGTCTTCAGCAGCACAAAAGTTGCCAGGTTCTCCCACCCCTCTTCAGAACTCGTGATCTGAAGCTGGAGAGTTGAAGGCTGTCATCCAGGAAGGTTGTGCTGAGCAGTGCATTGATATTGTTTATTCTTTATCTGCAAGGAGTGTGTAAGGAAAGAAGCCTGTGTGGCTGCTAAAGGGTATAAATCTGCATACACCTAATCCTGCTTTGCTGTATCAAATGGAAAGCTTCACATCAACAGAGACTTGCAAAGACTGCTGCAAATCCATGGGGATTTTTCCAGAGATTTGAGTGGGTTCTAAATCAATACCCAACACCTGACTAAACCATAACATTTTGAGATACTTACAGGAAGCAGTACTGATAGCTGTGTTACTTTTGGTTCTTTGGCAAAGAAAAGATCAACAGAAGAATGAAAAGGCGCTATTTTGGAAGTCCCACTTTTCTGTAGAGGCTGTAATGAATGAATTTGAATAATTCCAATGCAAGGAAACTTGTTCTTTCTTCCTCTTTTTCAAATAATTGCCAAAGGGATGTAAGTAGAAAGCTGCCCGCTCAGCCTACCAGATACTTGCTGAGTCTGTGCTGAAAACATTTCAAAGCTGAGTGAAAAGGAGCTGTCCAGTTGAAAGTCAGCATCATCCAGCCCTGCAGGAGAGGTAGCACAAGTGGAAATGCAAAAGCAACTGTCTATTCAAAATTCAGGGCAACTATGACATCTAATACCTTCAGTAAGAGTGCTGTTGATCAATTATCGATTAAAAGAAACCTGAAACAGGATTCTTGCTGGGTACATTAATAATCAGCCAGGAGATCTGATAGCCAAAAGCAGTGTGGAAAGCCAAACGGATTATTAATCGCTGAGAAGATTTAACAGGCATTATTTTTACTGCAACCAAACTAAACAGGGAAAGCAAAATCAAACAAACTCGTTACTTCTCTAGGGCTACACAGATGGTGACATCTCAGGGTGCCATATCACACAGAGGAAGACTGAGGGATTCAATAACATAAACATGATAAAGAGCAGACATTACTCAGTCTGGTAATTTCAACTGCTACACAACATTTTTTATTTGGGTTAGCAGGGGCACCAGCTAATACAAAGCACACCAGTTGTTCTCTAGGGATAAATTTCACTGATGGGATCACAGTTGCACTCAGCAAAAACAAAGTATCTCCTAAATTATACAAAACATTCCCTATTACTTCTGCTAAATCAAAACATTTACTGGAAATATATTCAAAGTTAATAAATACTCTAGGACATAATTAAGTCTAATACATTTTCCACCCTGGGACACTTTTCATTTGTTCTCCTCACTCTTTTTAAGCGAACAAGTAATTTATGTGAGTAATGAAAATAATCTTATTGTGCAGCTTTTAATCTATTATTCCATGGCTAAAAGGAAAGTAAATATCCCCCTTTCCATCAATAATTCAGCTTCAGTGCTAATGTGGCCATTCAGCTGCTCCCCTCACCAGGGCCTCATACATTTTTAATGTTTAGGCTCTTTGTTAGGAGGTCAAATGTGTGAATTGTGGTTAGAAACACAGTTACTAGGTGTAGTAAGGTCGCCTCAAGAAAATATTCCTATCACCAGCAGAACAAATTAGGCTGGCAGGACTGTAAAGGAAAACTGCACAGTAAGGGGCTTGATACCTGACTTTGAAGAAGACCAGAAAGATAAAGTCCAGTTGTCAACAACATCCTGACAGCCCTGGCTTGTAAAGAACCCAGAGCTCTCAGCTGCCCTAGGGAAGTGTTGAACACACTTCAGCCAGCTTTCCCTGACAGTGCAACACGGTATTTGTCCTGATTCAGCCTCTCCTGCAGTTACTCTTAGTTAAGTCTATCTGGATCCAAATCCAGATGCTGGGATGGGTGTTCTCTCCAGAGCACCACAGACAAAGATCAATAATCCAGTGATGGCAGTGTTTCTATCACAGCCAAATTCTTGCCAGTTTGGATGGTACTGTAATTTGGATACCTGCTACTAAACTTCAAACCTGGACTGCCTGGACCAGATCTCGGCATCTAGAGAGTCTACCTGGTCTCTTCAGTTTTACTTCCAGAAAGGCACTCTTGGAGAACTGCTTTTTAAATGTCACACCAGGTTTTAAAGCCCCAGAGGTATAGTTGGCTTCCTCAGTCTACCTTTCCTGCAAGGTGTGAATCAAGGTCTTGCAAGACAAACAAGATCTTTGTTAGCAAGGCTTTTTCATCTGCTAACGACCCCTGTTGAGTGTGTAATTTTCTCTAACAGTACAGTTATCTCAGGAAAAGACTAGCACATCAAAAAGTCTCTTCATGAGGGCTCCACAACCTCTAAGCTCAGACAAGCACCATCTCCTCTCAAGGGTGGCATAGAAAACTCCTCTGAGTTGACACTAGAGAGACCCGTGAGCTTTCAGTCCCCTCCCATGAAGCAGTGCATGTGAACCTGGCATTAAGGAACTGCTATTATCTTTGTGTGCCTTCCCATTCTGCTGGATGGAGGGGTACAGAGATGGGACCCTTCCCACGTGTTCCCAGAACCAAACATTCCTCCCCCAGTACAAGAGGCTGACCCAGTCTGTCTCATTCCTCTGCTGAAGGGTTGACAAGGTACCTGAAGTTCTGAACTGGAAAAGGTTCCATTTTATTTTTACCACTTGGAAAACTCTACATGACCCAATGCTTTTTATGACAGGAAAAGTGAAGGATTTGCCTGATTTCATCACGGCTCAAAATGAAGCCAATAAAATTGTATGTAACACTTGGCAATTTCTCTCTAGCTCCATTTCTTGCTGCCTGGCCTTCTTCAGTAAGAAGAAGTGAAATTCATTTGTTCCTGTGAGTGTAAGAATTCATTTTACATCTGGAATTGTTCCAGATGAAAAATTAAGCTTGTTCCTCTGTGTGTCACATCACTGCTTCATGCAGGTTTCCATTCCAGTGAAGTTCAGTGAAAACTATAGATCTATGTAGTGGTGCTTACTACTCAAGCAGCATCACAACAATTGGCCTTTTAAACACACTAATGAGGTAAAAATGAGCAGGACTTTGTAAACTATTGCATCAAGCTTAGCTGCCCAGACAGAATGTTCAGGCAACACTCGATTTCAGTTTCAGTTTTGCAAAAGCAAAGAATAAAAATCATATAATCATTTCTGTTGCTGCCATGGCCATATATTCCAGACCCAGATGTCTGACTTCCCTCCCCTTTACCCTCCTTCTCCCTTCATGTTCAGTGCTGTATAAACAAAAATGAGGTTTATTGAGTCTGTACTCCAAGATAATGTCTAGAAATAACAATGCAAAGCAAACACCTACAGATGATAAAGACAGATGGAAGCGTACAAGGAAAATGAGAGAGTACCAGTCAGCCCATAAGAAACAGAAGTGTCAACTAGTGTTATACTTTTCAGGATGGATTTTCAAACACAAGAAGCCAAACATTAAATTTCTTCTTTGGAAATGTTATCAAGGAGACAATGCAGCCTGCTATTGTTGACTAATCATGAAGAAGAATCAATAATTAGGTAGACTAGGATACAACTGGCAGGATAGAGATTGGTCTTCAGAAGCCTTGGAGGGAGCTCAGCCACCAACTGATGGATTTATACGGTAAAAAAACTGAGGAAAAAATATGCAAAGTGAAAGATATTTGGGTTAGCATAACCAGACAGAAAAATACCCTCTTTGTGACAACATTCTGAGTGGATACAAAGAGGCAAGACTGTGCTCACGAAGGCTGGAGGAAAGGGGAATATTGACACCTTGGAAGTATTATGAACAGCATATGAATTACAGCTTTAGTCATACAGATAAAAGGATTTTATATACAGAATAGGCCAGATGCAGACACAGTCTGGACACGGGAACAGACAGAATTTTGAGTCAAAGAGCAGTGCAGTGAATGGCAGAGCAGTGGGCTGTACTCAGCAAAAGAAAAGGAGCTGGCTCAGGAAAATTAATTGCAAACATACTTAGAGCAGTTTGGTACTCAGTAATGATTGCTAGGGCCTTGTTTGCTGACCCTAACTCCAGCAAGTCAGCAAATACACCACACATGTGAGTGCAATGCAAAGATGACACAGGATTCACTGCAGTCTGGATTGACTGTGCCCTGCAGACAGAGGCAACTTGTACCTCGCAATCAATGAGCCAGATGTAATTGTAATCCTGCTAACTGCCTATAAATTATACCTTTTCTTTTTTTTTTTTCTCTTAAATGAAGCATTTGAGAGACTGTATTGCATTCATTACCATTTCAATCGACAGCAGCACAATACAGCACTGACAAGATTCAAATGACTACCCAGTATAATAATCTGAAAGGCTCATGGTAGCTAAGGGAAGAGATTATTTACAGACTATTTTATTACAGGCTTCTTATTTGGCAAAGATTTTGCACATGCGAACTTGCCTCATGCATCAGACATAGGTCTGTGCAGGCAGCTCTTTCAGAAAGAGATAAGAAAAGAAATAAGATTGAGGGAGGCATAATAGAGGCATGGAAAATTGATTTCCAGTCCGTTACCTTGACTCAGAGGTTGAACATGAGCTGTGGAGCAGACAATGAGGATGGGAACGAGCTATAGACAGCAGAACTGCAAACTTCATTTGGAATCAGAGACTGCAGACAAATTCTGACAGCCTGTCCCTGCCCCCATCATCAAGTGTGCTAAACATGGGACGATATTTTAACTTGTAGGGACAGTTGGGTGCTTCTGAAAGCACAGCAGGGACTGTTTCTCTCAACTAGAACATTTTGGAAGGATGTTATTCAAGTCACTTGTGATGAAAAAGGGAGATAAATTTCTAAACAATATATCAGTTATTTTACCACACTGTGATAATCCCACGTGCTCATGGGCTCACGAAATACTTCTGCTAATTCATCTCCTGGTCTGAAATTCTTTCGGATGGGTCTGCAGACATGAAAAGGTTCAAAGGAAGAATGTAGTCCTGAAGGCAGAGGGAAACACTGGTCTCTGGGAAACCTCGCATGAAGCAGCTAAGAAAGGCACACGGCCACATAACACCTCTGCTTTGTCACTGAATTATGGGGACAGCTACAACCTGAGCTGAACAATTTGCTCAGAACTGCAGAACAACCCAGGGACCACGAGACTACCACCCGACTATGTCTCTCCAGCAAGAAACAGTTAAAGAGGTTCTGTACTTTTTTTCTTTCTGTGCCTTTTGTGTTGTGTAGCTCAGGGGAAGGAGGGGTGGGCAGGTTGGGGAAGGTCCACACTGAGAGCTTTGTCAGCACTGATACTGTGTGTTGCAGCACCATGCAGTACATTGTGCTGGCACAGCATTCTAAGGCAGATGCAGCTTAGAACAGCAACTAATTTTTTTTTACATTATAACTTCTTAGATTTCCTGGGAGGAACAAGTCAGGTTTTTTTTACATGAGTGGCTTCTGGCAACATTCCTGTTTGTCAGGTCACAGCCTCTCTGCTGATCTGTGCACAACTGCCTCATAGTAAAACCTGTAGTACACTCCTGGCCTCTGAGCTATGGAGGAACCTCTGTTCTATCTAGAAAGCACTGCCTTGCCTTCTTAAGAGCTCTAGAGTGGCACAGAATCACAGGATGTCAGGGATTGGAAGGCACTTCTGGAGTTCATCTAGTCCAGCATCCCTGCTAAAGCAGCCTTTCCTCATCACAGAGATGCTCCAGGCTCCTCAGCATCTTCGTAGCCTCTTCTGGACTCTATTTCCCTGTCTCTCTTCAACTGGGGAAGCCCAGAACTGGACACAGTACTCCAGATGTGGCCTCACTAGGGCAGAGTAGAGGGCAAGGAGAACCTCCCTGGACCTGTTGGTCACAGTCTTCTTGATGCATGCCACGATACCACTGGCCTTCTTGGCTACAAGAGCACATTACTGGCTCATGGTTAACTTGTCTGCCAGGACTCCCAGGTCCTTCTCCTTTCCAGCTGTTTTCCAGCAGGTCAACCCCTAAGCTGAACTGGTGCATCAGGTTATTCTTCCCCAGGTGCAGGACTCTACACATGCCCTTGTTGGACTTCATGAGGTTCCCCTTCACCCAACTCTCCAGCCTGTCCAGATCTCGCTGGTGTGTCTGCCACTCCTCCCAGTTTTGTATCATCAGCAAACTGGCAGAGGGTACCCTCCATCCCTTCATCCAGGGCATTAATGAATATAATGAACAGGACTGGAGCCAGTACTGACCCCTGGGGAACTCTGCTAGCTGTAGGCCTCCAACTAGACTCTACAGCACTGATTACAACCCTCTGAGCTCTGTTGTTCAGCCAGTTCTCAATCCACCTCACTTCCTGAGCTTACCTGTGAGGATGCTGTGGAAGACAATGTCAAAAGCCTTGCTGAAGTCAAGGTAACACCATTCAGTGCTCTCCCTTCATCTACCCAGCTAGTCACACCACCATAGGAGGCTATCCGATGGGTCAAGCATCATTTCCCCTTGGTGAATCCATACTGATGACTACTGATAACCTTCTTTTCCTCCACACGCTTAGAGGATCTCCAAGCACATAAAGGCTGGAGGACAAGGAGTGTGCACTGGATTTCTTGCCTGTCTAAAGCTCATTCTGACACAGGCTGAGAATTTTAGACCTACAAGCAAGCAAAAATGCACAGTGTTCAGAGATATAATGCTACATGAAGGACTGATTGACAATATCAAGATCCTTTGGCCCATGGCACAGAGTTCATCCTACCACGCAGGGCACCAGCCTGGCTGCATGCTTTCTGTGTGGGTGGTCAGTCTCCAGCAGGACTGAAATCCAACCTACTACTGCCAGAGGTACTGGGAGTTTCCTGCAAAATGTGCTTCTCAATAGAGTGCAATTCTGTTCCACTAAATAGCAAATTTCATAGGCAGTGAGACATTTTTCTTCTTTTCCTAGGAGGATTTTTTACTTCCAAAAACATTCTTTTTAATATTTAAACTTTGGAAAAGTAATGTATTCCCCATCTGAAAACCATTCCCTCAGAAAATTCCCAGCTAAATTCTAATCTACACAACCAGATGGAGGAATCAGCTCTGAGGGATAGCTGAGCTATTGAATAACCTTGGCATCAAGGTTACAGGAATTCAATGGCCAGGCTAGACAAAGAATGCTTCAGGGCATTCCCTCGTGGTAGAAACAGCTCCTGCAAAGAGCCTGACTCAATTTCCCTTTCTCAGTGTCTACTTAAATTAAGTTAATCTTTTTGCCTTGTTTTTTTTTCATTTCTTTGGGAGGGTGAGGAGGGTGAAGGGGGTAGAGCACTGAGGTCTCTGTTTATCTCTTATCTCATCTTAGCCCACTCTTCCTTCAGACACAGGGTTAACTTCACTCATTTAATCCCTCTCAGTTCTGAAACTGGAAACACAGATGTATCCTTGTCCCAGATGACAGGAGAAATCTTATAATACCCTACTGCAAGATGCTTCATCCCAGGCCCTTAAGGGAGCCGTGGCTCTATGTTCTAACTTGCCCCTGACTTTAATAGCTCCCAAGACACTCCTCTCTAGCAACGGCTACATCAAATATTTTAAAAGAGATTTCCTTAGGCACATGAGCAACTGATCTTGCAAAACATCCCTTCTGGCTTTAAAGGGACAGTGTTGTGCTGCAGTGAACAAAAGATTAGATTGTGTTACTTAGGTAACCTCTAGAAATGTATGGTGAAAAAAAAAACCAAACCAAAGCAAAAAGATGAAAAATTCCAAGCATGTACAACAAGGGAAAGAAATTCAACTGACAAAAGACAAAGTCATAACAGAAACAAGAAAAACCTTGAAATGTGCTTGTAGGAAGAAGGAAGGGAGAGTCAGGAGGACACTGAGAGTATAGCACAGTTTCAATTTGCAGGTGCAGCGGAGGTGTCATGAAAATGGCATCATAAAAGGGGAGCTGCTAGGAGGAACTGATTAATTAACTAATGCCAGTAAAGACTGAGATGATATTCGCCCCTAAATTCTACTGATAAAATGACTGAGGTGCCAAGGAAATATTAAAAAGTCAGGCATTCTACCAGAGAACTGGACATAGCAGTAAGGAGAGCAAATGGAAATGACAGGCTGCAGAGCCCTCCTGCACTGCCAGGAACACTGCCAGGACCCGAAAAGCCACCTACCAGCCTCAGCACCTTGCTGGAACCCTTGGTGTTCAACCGACCAGTCCTCCTGCTCTGCTGTGCCACCTTGTGCTCGCCAGCTGCCAACACACCGCTGCGTGAAAGAACCGCACAAGAACCATGAGAGAGTCCTTTCTGAGACCATCATAACGAACACGTCAGTCCATGGCAAGTGACACAGCTATAAATGGGACACGTGGATACTGGAATGTGGTACTGTCCTGATTCTTTCTGCATTCTTGGGAAGGCTAAAATGCTCACTGATGTTTTCAGGCTTCTCAAGGATTACAGGCAGAGTTTTGAGCTCACAGCAATCCAGATCATCAGGAAAGATCTCATTTCTCACAGCAGGACATGTGGACACTGCTGAGAATTGCTACCAGAGGCACTGTATTGTCTCCTGTCCTTGTCCTCTGGGAGGTCAAGAAGCATGTCCCAGGGCCCAGAGCAGGGGATGAACACGAGGAACTTCCCTGTCCTGTTACCAACTCTGATGTTGACATGTAGTGTTTTGAATAAGCAAATCACCCCCCAAGTCTTTCACTTACCTCACTGTGAAATGGATATGACATTTATTTCACCACGGCAACAGGGCTTGGTGTGATTTTTCACAGCAGATAGGACCTTAGAAGTCTGCAAGCTCCGTTACTTTATGAGCTGATACAAACACCTCTCTGAAGACAGGACACGTGCTGGGAGTTTAGCAAGTACATCCAACAGAAGGAAATCACAGCATCCAAACAGCTCAAGGAGGACTTTGCACTTAGCAGCTTTTTGTGTCATTTTTCCAGGCACATGCTAAACCTCTTTGCTTTTTTTTCAGGGACTGCCAGCATTCAGGTGACGTGATGGTTTTCAGGTGCCAGAACCCTCTCATTTTTGGCAGGCATCCTGAAAGACTTGAGGCATGGCAAAGAAACCGTGCTTGTTAGCAAAAAAATCTGAGGAACGTCACAACTTGGGAGTCAACCTGATAAATTCCTCACTGCAGCCGACCTGGCCTCATCAGTTCTGGCACATGAAGCCCATCCAGGGAAACAGATCTGTTACCTCATAGAGTCATAGAATAGTTTCAGCTGGAAAAGACCTTCAAGATCATCAAGTCCAACCTTATTCCCAGCCCAATCAAAACCACTAAACCCTGTCCCTAAGCACAACATCTGCCCAGCTCTTAAATACCTCCAGGGCTGGTGACTCCAGCACCTCCCTGGGCAGCCCATTCCAGTGCCTGACAACCCTTTCTGGAAAGAAATGCTTCCCAATATCCAGCCTGAACCTCCCCTGGGTCAGCTTCAGGCCATTTCCTCTTGTTCTGTCCCTTGTCACCAGGGAGAACAGACCAACTCCTGCCTCGCTACATCTTCCCTTCAGGTGGCTGTAGAGGGCAATGAGGTCTCCCTCCTTCTCTTCTCAAGGCTGAACAGCCCCAGATCCCTCAGCCTCTCCTCACAAGAGACATGCTCCAAACCCCTGACTAGCTTGGTAGCCTCTGGACCCTCTCCAGAGCCTCAACATCCTTCTTGTGGAGAGGGGCCCAAAACTGGATGCAGTATTTGAGGTGAGGCCTCACCAAAGCTGAGTCCAGAGGAATGATCCCCTCCCTGCTCCTGCTGGCCACACTATTCCTGATCCAGGCCAGGATGCCATTGGCCTTCTTGGCCCCCTGAGCACACGGCTGGCTCATGCTTGTGACTGGCCACCAATTGCACTTAACTCCATTGACCACAACTCTTTGGCCTTGTCCATCTAACCAGTTTTTCACCCAGGAAAGGGTATGCCCAGCCAAGCCAAGAGCAGCCAATTTCTCTAATAGAACGTTGTGGGACAGGGTGGCAGAACTGAAGTCAAGACAGACAACATCCCCAGCCTCACCTTCATCCAACCAGTCCCCCTGAGGCTGCTCCAGCAGAGCAGGCAGAGGCACGGCACCCAGGTCTGGAAGCCACTAGGTGTCAGGGCTGCTCTGGATGCTCCCAGCCCGAGCTGCGCAGCGCTGGAGGGGGCAAGCGGGTTCATCACTCGCTTTTAACCCGCGGGAAACCAGCCTCCAGATGAAGGAAAATAAACTGTAGTAAGCCTGTGAATAGTACAAATTCCTGTGCTGGGCTCACAAATACAGCTGCAGTGTTTGTGTTTGGGATTCTCGAAGGATTAGGTCTCCTCCCTGCTCGGGAAGCAGGCAGGAATGCAGCTATTCCCAGCAACTGGGAACGCGGCTGCAAAACTGGGGAGCGGTTTCTGCTACTGCCCAGGGCAGCTGACAGATGGGTTGTGGGCAGGAGACCCCTTCCAGCATCAGCTTCCACAGAGGTGTCTTCCTTTTAGAAAAGCTGGAATGTAAATAAAGATAGGAAGAGGGCAATCACTGTTCTTTACTTCAGTAAGCCAGCTGCAAGCACCTTGGAAGATTTTTCTTGTTTCTGCTGTGACTTTTTCTTGTCTCAGTTGAATTTCTAAGCCTCGTTGTACGTGCTTGCTTAAGAACTTGCACTGAGAAGGTGTTAGGGGTGAGCTCCACCTGACAAAGAGGTGACTGTGGGGAACATGTTCCCTCACAGGGATGCCCTGCCCTGTTCAGCAGGCAGGTTACTGTCCCCTGCCTGCCTGGGCATATTTCTGTCTCCTCCTCCTCACAAGGGGAAGAGGTTGGCAGCTGGCAGAAGGGAACTGAGAGTGCAGCAATAGCCATACTCTGAATGATCTCTAAGAGCTCCTAAGCTGCAGCCCACAAGAGGTCCATCACAGCTGATCTGATGTTTTTTAGGCATCCCTAAGGCAGGTCCTTAGCAAGAACTGTATGGGGGAGGAGTAGGAATATTCTGTCCTCTATTGTCTTGTTCAACAGCTAATCCTGAACTTCTTTTAATGAGTGTCTTCTGACCCACCAAGCAAGGCACCTAGATGAGTTCTGGAAAAGGACTCTGCCAGGCCTGGAAGAGGACATATGAATGACACCAGAGAGAAACAGACTGAGCTGTCCAAATCTATTTGCTCAGTTGTGGCGTCACTGCTGTCTGAGCCAGCAGCAGAGATGTGACAGGAGATGAACAGGAGACCATCAAAGGAAGGGAAGGTCTGGGCTGGGGAGGGGGGAACAATGGGAAAGCTGAGGCTGGTGGGAGAATACTAAAGAAAACCGATCGCAGATCTCTACCTTCAGTTCCTCAAGGCAAGGCTCCTCTGCAAAAACCCTGGGAAACCACTGAGCTGAATCACTGAGAAGAACCATGAAAAAAATATAACCACATTTTAGGAATGGTGAAGGCTCTGGGGAATGCTTTAATTATCTCATGAAAATTCAGAAGCCTAATGACAAAACTCCTGGTAAAACAACACTTGCAGGTTGATGCAGATGGCATGTGGTACAAAGCTGAGAAGTTACTCTAGATGTTTTTGTCCTCACCAGTATGGAAGATGCAGTTCCTGTTCCACAAATAGGCACTACATGTAGCTTTGAAGCTACATGGGGCTTGTGACTTTGAACTTTGAAAATGGGACAAAACAAGAGGAGAGATGGAATCTGGCTCAGGAGTGAGGGAGGGCTTCTTTAATTTCTTGTGCAACTACTCCAGGCAAAGACAATGCCACAGCATTTGCACCCTCTGCTCTCTAAGAGTATTCTCAACGTGTGTGCTGGCAGTAGACACCTCGATGCCCATTAAGTAACAGATGTACTGGGGTTCCAGGAAGAGATGGGGTTTGATGCTAAGCAGTGCAGTATTCTGTGGCTGAAACTCTACTTACTTTCAGTCAACAAAACAGGAAATACTTACGTCGTTGCTAATCTGGCCCTGGTGACACTCTGGTGATAGCCAGTTTCTATTTCTGGTTTTAGTTATTTTCCTTCATTCACTCTTCCACCAATATATTGTTAAATAAAAACCTGAAATAAATATGTGAACACTTAAAGTGGTTTTTTGCTCATCTTGCAGGTGCAACGCTGAAGAATCCATTTGTAGATACGGATGCTGCCCCTGCCACATGTAGTATAGCATGAGATAGTTCCATGATGTTATACCAATATCAGAACCAACGAGGATTTCTCTCCAGAGATCCCACCAGAGGTGTTGCAGCAGAGAAACATGCTAGTCTGTCTAACTGGCTAATACACTTAGGAGTTCCTAACAACTACACACCCCTGAAGCCATGTTTGCAGATGGGTGGTAACTAATACTCTTGGTTTTTTTGTTTTAAAAAAGAAACAACCTTCAGTAGGACTGTGGAAAAAGTCATGCCATGACAAGAAGGTTTAAAAAGAAAGCGTATTTCTGTCACATTGTGCCACACAACTGAAAATACTACTGTATTTTTAAAACACAGGTATGTGAAGAATGAGCATTTGCTTGGGCAGTTGTTAGGAGGAGGTAAAGTTGTTTCCCATTGGACTATTTTTTTCTTGGATTTTACAGAAATGCTTTATATATTTTATGGCAATTGTTTAACCATCTTAAAGCAAGGTTCTAGACTGCAGATTACAGTAGCATGGCAAGATTAACTGCCTGGGGAAAGGTATTTTGTAAACATACAAAAACAAATGTCAGGAAGCATAATATAGTATGCCCTATATTGTCCAAAGAAATGTACTTATCATGTAGCAGAAATGGTGAAGAGGATCAAGAGGTATACTTGAAAATCACCATCTAAAAGATAATTTCATTCATTCTGTTTTAAAGGAGAGAAAACAATGCTCTTTATATCCATGATAATGGCTGTACTTAATCTTATACAAAGTCCTCTATTTCCATCTTAAAAACCAGTTTCAAAGTACTAGGTAAGATATGTTGTTAACCCAGCTTTCTTTTTTTTTGTGGTATCCTTGCAGTCAGTTTAACAGAACAGTCATTATTTTCATACCCCAGTTTGAACTTGGTCTTGTCTGGTTTATACACTGAGAATAAATGGAAAGAAACAACTAGGCTTTGTAGATGGAGCCCCATGGTCAAAGGGTCCCATCTGGCCATGGTATGTTTGAAGAGGTCTCAACAACCTCTTCAGCCAGTGTCCTGCCTCAGACAGTATCTTTGCCCTGAGATTTACTGTCATGGGAAGAGGTGGAAGAAGAACCTATAAGGCTGGTGACTGAAGCAAGGGAAAATAATTACTTCCTAACTCAATAGTGAGCTCAGACTGTGGCACAAAAGAAGGTAACATTAGTCCTAAAATTCATGGAAATGGGGAGGAATTAATCTCAGTTAGCTTTATTCACCAAGGTAACTGTACTGTGTCTATAATAAGCAGAAAATGACAAGTTAACTACAGAGGTTAATGAAAGACTCTCGGGAAATATTCCACTCTCTATTGAAAATATAAGGCTCCAAGTACCTTAGATTAGATACCTGAACTTTGATATCTAAAGTTAAGATGATTTCTACCTTAAATCATTTAAATACATAACAGCTTGAAATGCCAAGCAGTTCATCACAGACATTCTTTCCTGAAACACTAAATGGCACTACCATGCTACCTTCACCCACCAACACGCTCTTGCAAGAGAGAGCCCAGAGCCTTGAGGGAGCACAGGCAGAACTCCTCAGCCCTCTAGCATATGACACATCTCTCCTCTGGATTTCAGGTTGAGTAACCCACATCATGGAGGAAAAGAAAGGCAATAGAAGGAGAAAAGTCTTTTTGCTGCCACATACCAAAGGAGACAGAATTTCAAAGGAGGCTATTATTTCTCGGGGCTTACAGGCACTGAGCAACAAATGATTTGTCTAACAATATTTATCTTCCAAAGTGGTGTTTTTTTTTTTTCTCCTGCTGCTGCTCTTCCCCCTGTAAGTCCTACTCATCTGTTAGAGCTACCCAGTCTCCTCTGCTGTTTACAGTAAAAGTATCTATATCTCCTTTCTTGTAGTCTCTGCCCTCAGTGCAGGGAGAAGCAAACAGCTTCTCTCTGTAGGACTCCTGCTCTCCTGACTGGCTTTAAAGCTGGACTCTGTGACGCTGTCTGTGCCCGGACAGCAGGTCCCTTGTGACACAAAGCACTGGGAATGACAGCAGACAGGGAAGGAGCTTCTGCTCCTCTTACACAGGCCCAGCACTGGCACACACAGCTCACAGTTTCACATGCACGTTCTTCTGTCGGGGGTGAGGGGGAGGCACATAGATTTATGAGCCACATGCAGCTGTTGAGATGATGGGCACATCTAGTTCTAGCAGCAAGTGAATTGCACTCTGAGGTCCAACGGTCCTGAGTTCAATCTACACTGCCAAAAGAACAACTGTGGATCTGTATTACACACCACAGAAAAAAAAGAAAAGCCTGTGGGTAGTCTATTCTAGTTCTCCCCGTGGAGTTATGTGACTACTACTGCAATGTGAGGGGAAGGTCATAAATCTTCAGGGCTTAATGATTCTCCATGTAAAAAGCCAATGGAAAGTCTACCTCGTCAAGATCATCTTGAATAAGGTGTTTACCAAGATTGGCTCTAAACTAGTTTGGAGGAAAATCTTTTTAATATTACATGAACAGCATCTCTTTAGGAAGTGAAGACATGCTGGTGGAATGAATCCATACATGTGAATATTCAGTTTCTCATGCAGTGTGCAGCGGTGAGAACAAGTTCCTCTCATCCTAGCATACTGTTGTTCCCCTTTGGCGTTAGATGGCTTATTAACTTTTGAATGGATAATGCAGAAAATTAAGATAAAACTACAAAAAACTCTACATAGACTTTTGTGGCTATAGAATTTTAAATCAGCTTCTATGAAACTGCTCATCTATTTCCTGTCCTGTTTGTACAGGAATGGAAGCAGTGACCAGTTGTGTCCACACATAGATCAGAACAGTAATTAAAAGAAGAACAGGACCTCTGTGCTAAAGACAGCCTCTAAAGAGGAAAAATGTTTTGGTTTAGGGTTTTTTTTTTTTCCCCATCTAATGGTTCAATAAAATGTCAAAAAATATTCTGGAAAAAATATTTTTAAAAAGCTATACTCTGCTAAAGACATCAACCCTTGACATTCCTTCTTTCAATGCAGAGTTCACTGCAGTTTCAGACCTGTTTTGGGAACTTACAGCACATAGACCAGGTACCTGAATACACCTAATAAAACCCTACTTACAGCTTTGAATGGAGAGAGCACTCACCACTTAACAGAACTGGAGTGTTAATAATCTCACACTAGTAAAAAAGTCTCAAAAAAAATGTAAGAAGAAATATCAGAACCACGTGAACTGTCAGGTAAGTGTTCCTTCCAAAAGCAAAGTCTTAAAATGGCATTCAGGTACTCCAGTCAAATGTAAGTCATGTGAACTGAGCAACAAATCTCAGAGTAATCTTTTGCTTCCCTTACAATACTTCTCTGTTGGCGGCAAGATATTTTAATGCTTATGCTCTACAGCAAGTGCCCCGGATGCAGAACAAAGCTGCCAGTAAACTGAGGGATATTTAACAACAATGTGACAAGTTCCAGCTTCTACTTAATGAAGAGGATGAAGACCAGTGGTGCTCTTGGATGGGCAATGTACATGCATGGTACATACACATATATATACATAACGAGTGGGCATATGCACCTAAAAAGAGGGTCTGTGCAAACTTGATAAATTCAAACATAAGGAAAAAAGCTGAAGCAAGTACCATTTAAAAATCTGAGTAGCAGATTAATAACATTTTCAGTACATATATGAGTTATTACGTAACTAAGATACATGCATTTATATGCTGTTTAATGTATTTTGTTAACTATTTTTCTTATATGTCTTAACTGATGTACATATGTTTTATGTATTATATTTTAGTTACCATATTCTACATTACATATTAAAGTCATTTGGATTCTATGTTATGTTTGGTGTCTAATTAACATGATTTTATTGGTTTACATGACATTACTGAGTTGCTATTTCCCAGAACTGAAAATTCATTACTCAGCAAAAAAAAAAGGAACTGATACTTGTGAAGATTTTTTTATTATTTCTCTTTAAATCCTCTGCCTATATTGGAGGCTTACAGAAGCCAAATTCCCTGTTTCTCTGATGATTCCCTGTATAGGAGAACCTGGGTCATCCATCAGTCAACACTGGGAGAATCAGAATACTGAGATCAAAATATTACCTGCTGTAATCTTATCCTAAGGAAGTTAGTAGATTATCAAGTGTGTGTCATTTGGAAAGTGGATTACTTTCTAAATATAGACACTTACTGCTTTGAGAAGTATCATGTTTAAGGAGGGAAGTTCTGGCCTCTGTGAGGTATTACTCCTGATCTAACTATTTAACAAAAGCTCACTCCTACCTCTTCCAACGTGCTTTATAAATTAACTGGTCCACTGATTCCTTGAAGAACACACTGATTTCCAGGCAGATCTTCAGGTGTCCCATCTTCAAGTCTTAGCTGTCTGAAGGAATAAAGGAAGTAAATTAAGAGTTAAATCTGCCATAAGACATCACAGACTAGAGACTGAAGCTTAACACTATATATACATATCATATTTGCCTTGTCTTTCTAACAGTGGGAAACCATTTAAGTAAAAGGATATTTGCAAATACATCAGAACTTCAGCAAGATAAAGATGCATCATTTTTTTAAGCTAAATAAACACACATCTCAAATTAGTTTTCTGTAGCCATGTTTTAAATATATCTACACACCTCTCAGCTTTATAAATACTTTAACAGAAGGCAACAAGAGCTAGCAGAAAAGTTCCTTCAATTGTTACCACAAAGACAGTATTTAAAAGAAAATGGTTAATGTAATACTATAAAACTACATTTAATCCATATTCTATCCTAGTTTCAGATTCACTCACATCCAGACATCCAGTGCAAGTGCCACCTGACCTTCTATAGCATGGTATTTTCTAGCCTGGGAGCTCCAAACTGACTCTATGTGGTGCTGATCACCACAGCATTTCCAGTCCTACAGCATTTCCACTTGAAAGTCAATGAGCACTCAGGATGCTAAGTAGGTCCCTGAATAGTAACTTTAGTCTTACATTGAGTATTTAAATGGATTCAGTCATAGGCATCTGTCACTCAGTTACAAGGACTTTTTAAAGCAACAATTTGCTTAATGTTAATATAATTGTACCCATTCGTTAATGCTCTTAAGACCTTCAGCAGGAGCTGAGAACCCTCATCATCTCAGCAAATGAGGAAGCTGACACGCATGATAACAAAAATGAGAGGGCCACAACTCAGTTGTCAACACATTTAGAAGGAGCAGCTTTCTTAATGCCCTATGGAACAAGGAAAGGCATATTGCTGTGATTACAGAAACAAGCAGAACACTGGGAAACACGTGTGCGGCGACAGCCCAGGGCTCTGCCAGGTAAGAGAACCCGTGATGTTCTTACGTACTTTCTGGGTGTCTACGGGTACCGACGGCAGCAGAGTAGGGACAGGCCAGGCCACGGGGCTGAGCAGAAGCAGAGTGCTGATGGATGTGCTCACCATCCGGCTGCGAGCACCTGCTCTGCTCCCCAACGTGAAGGTTCCTGGGGCTCCTCGCACGAGTTCAGCCCACGGAGCACCCACTTTGTGCACACCAACACCTTCCATCCCTGACACGTGGTCTTTCCTACAAACAAACAGCCTTGATCATTTCGATCTGAGCAGCTTGTGCCTCCGATTTCACTTTTTGTGATGGCCCCCATTAACCGGTAAGCAGGAAGCACCCACGTTAAACTGGTGTGGCTTAGTCCAGCAACCTGAAGGCCTTTGCTGCGCTCTGGGAGCAACCTGGATCCCGGCGCTTGGCTCCCCTGCCGTCAGGACGTTTCTCGAAGGTCCTGACCAGTTCCAAGGGTCTCCCAGTACCAGCCTTGACCCAAATAACCCGGGTCCTGACCAGTTCCCAGGGTCTCCCAGTACCAGCCTTGACCCAAATAACCCGGGTCCTGCCCACTCCTTGGGATTTGCCTGCACCCACCCGCCGTTCTCTCCGGTCCCCAGCAGCCTCCCAGCCACCCACCCACCCACCCAGCCTCACCCGCCGCCAAGCCCCCCGAGGCCGGGGCAGCGAGCGGGGCGGCTGCGGGGCACTCAGCCTGCCAGGGGACCGGCCTCCCACCCTTCCCTCTCTCGGGAGGAGGCCCCGAGCCGGCGGCGCTGCGGCAGCGGGAGCTGCAGCCGAGAGGCCCGGCGGGGGTGGCGTGGACGGGGCCGTGCCCCGGGCAGCAGCGCGGGGACCCTCCCGGGAGGCGGAGGGGGATTGTTCTGGAAGGGCCGGTGCGGGGCTGGGGTAAGGCTCTCGATGTGCAGTCGGGGCACGTTTGTTTCCCGAGAGCCTTGTGGGGGGGGGGGGGTCTGGCAGCGAACTGCAGGGCCCTGCCCCGGGGGGTGTGTGCCCAGGGCTGCTTGGTGTAGCTTCAGGGTGGATCAGGCTGCGAGACCCGGAGGTAAAGCGGTAATGTGTGTGTGCAAACCGGCTAGCTTTCCCCCTCTCTTCTGGCATACAGAGCAAAGCCTTCACGGCTATCTAAACCAGAGAACAAAATGTGTATTTAATGCCCCAGCTCCTCTCCAAATCCCAGGGTGCTTCTAATAAACAAGGAGTAAGGATGCACGCTGGAGCAGGTGGCCAGAGGCCTCACGAAGAAGAGCCGTTGCTGGCGCAGGGTGTTTACATCCTGCTGTAAACTGGAATTGTGTCTCGTGCCAGACCGCAAGCTGCTGGTTGAAATCTGAGCTGAACTTCCTTCGCGATCAGAGGAACCTGGTAAACTTCCAGCGCAGGCAGTTTTCATCTTCACACCTCTCCAAACTTGCCGGGACAAGAACCAGATGTATGAACATACGGTGAACTCCTGTTCCTGGGATATTGCTGACTCAATCCCAAGCAGCACGTATCAGAGAGCATGCTAAAAAAAGGTTGCTTTCTCTCAAAAGATTTCCTGGTTTTGTGGGGTTTTCTTGAGGCACGTGTAGTCTTAGGTGGTTCACATAAACACTTTTGGCCATCTACATTTAGCTCAACCAGAGTTATGAATCCTTTCACATATAGGGCTTTGTGTGAGAAAGCCTCATCTTTTTCATGTGATCCAGTTCCTTCCCTTCATGTGAGTCCAAATACTGTTTTAATGTGCACAAAGGCTGCGTAACCCCCAGAACGCAGTGTGTAGAGCTCTGCCTCTCCTGGCTTTTCTCTCACTGGTACCGCTCGTGCGTCTGCACACACCAAGCTGGCTACCAGATTAATTACAAAGCTCCTCAGTGGTTTTTGTACAGCCCAAGATGAACTTTACTGGCACACCAGCGAGTTAACTAGCGGTAGCTTGGGTGTGTTTGCATGTGCTGCAGCCACACCTTCAGTTCCAGTTGCAGACATCTGTCTGCTGTTTAAATCCCAGTGGAGGTTTTAACGGCCGGCCATCCAGCAATGACTAACTCAAGAAATGGCTCTAAATGCTGCAGTGCGCTCGCAAAGAAGATTGAAGTGCTACAAAGCCCAGAGCAGTGTGCTGGGAAATAGTCCCTCAAACACTGCAAGAAACCCAGTTGCTCACAGTGCATCCCTTAATCCCTGTGCATGTCATGGAGGCTTTTCTGTCTTCTTAGATGCTGAATAAGTCTTAAGCACTAATGCAGGATTGCCAGCAGGTTCAAAACAATCAGAAGTTTCGTGTGTCTTGGTCCATTTGGGGGGATTGCTCAGACTGTTGATGAATTCTGCTTGGGGCCCCGTAATTCCTTTTAGGATTTTTGGTAGCCAAGATGCTATTTGTAGGGCTAGAAGCACTGGAGCTTTGAGGAAGACAAATGCAACAAAGCAAAACTGTGATCGTTTAGCAAAAGGCAGTGAGAAGGTCAGGGAAGACAGCAGCTTTCCGGTAGGTTAGCTCCATCCTGTTTCCTTAAGGCATGCTAAGTTTCCTAAATGAAAGAGGAGCGAGGACTAGGGCAAGACTGGAGAATGACAGATCCTGGAATCTCAAGAGAGTCATGAGATAGTCCTCCCTAGCTGCAGAAATACTGGAAGGAGCGTGGAGGACCAGCACTGCGCACCCATGATAAAACTCTTACCTCCAAACAACTTTATCTGCCTCCCTATCCATAGTCAAACAAGTTATGAGGAGCCAGGTCTCTCACTTTAAACAGATTTCTAACCATCACAGTCCTGAAGGAAATAAAATGCTCTGAAATACGGATTAAAGAACCTCCCTTGTGGCTGTGGGAGGAGGGAAAGCTTGACTTGTGGCCACTGACTCTGAGCAGGAAAGGGCAATACTCTGGCAGCCAGTGAAGAACTGAAATGTCTGTCAGGAAGAGGCAGGTTCATGTTCTGTTTCAGGTCCTGAGCTGTCTCATCCTGGACGGATTTATTCCAGTCCTTCCCTTGTCCCTATACCATAAAAATGAGAGCAGAAGGTTGCAAATCCCCAGCTGTGGCAGTGACACAACGACTTGCAGTGAGACGTGGCATGATTTAAATAGAGTTATTTTTTGCAGATGTTCCAGGCACTATTAATATTAGTGCCAGCTTAAAAGTGTCCAATTACTATTATTGTTGCTAGAGCCAAGTCTGATAAAAGGCTTTATCAGTCCTGATAGAACTGACATGGGCTATACCCCCCCCCCCCCCGAAGGATTTATTTATATAGACTCCAAGCAATTTATAGGAGTTTCAAGTGCTGTTTATTGCTGTTTCAGTGGGCCTTTCGACTGAGTGTTACTAGAGCCTGTGACCATCTAAAACCTGCTTATGCCAGCTACATACATATGGTAAGTACTGTAAATACATAGATAATACATACATATGAACTCAGACAGTACTCTCTATGCAACTAGATGTTTACTATAAACCATTCTGAACTGGAGCTTTAATATGATGCACAACCACGTGATATCTGTTTAAGCCACATGGGCCCTCTGGGGGAAAATCAGTCTTCTGGATAAATTCAAGGTTAACTGCATTCCCCGGGCTCTAAGATTTAATTAAGTAAAATAGCTGGAGCCTTTGAAGGTGGGAAGTGTAGTGTCAGTGCTGAGTGTTCTCTTCCCCATTTCATAAAGATATCACTGCAGACTCTGGCAAGCCAAGTGTAGGATTGAAACAATTCCATTGACTCATTGTGTGACATCAGCGTATCTCATCACCTAGCCTGAGAAGTCACGTTTGTCCTTCATAACTGGAACAGCTTCTCAAGCGCATTACATCGTGTTACCTCGTCTCTGCAAGTTCCCTGTTACCTCACATTTCAATTCATTAGCTCTCAGCAGCTTGCCCTTCAAAAATCCCATTCTTCTGAAGTTTCTTGGCTTCCTCTATGCAGGCTCTAGCTACTTGCTCATACAGAATTGTGACAATGGAGTGTGTTTGGTCTCTTAAGTATCTCAGACTGTAGCTACCGAATGCTGCAGTGATACTGAACGTGTTCACAGGTCAGGGATAGGTTGCCCAAGGATGGCAGCAAAACACTGGCTTGAAGATTGCACAAGTAACTGTCTGGGCCCAGGTTGCAGAAAGACTTCTTGCAATATGCTTAGAAATGTGAGAAAACCTGGTGAAGGGGAGGGTAATAGAAATAAAAACAGTGGGGTGGTTGGTTGGTTGTTTTTTTGTGTTGTTTTGGGGTTTTTTTTCTGGGGTGGGGGGCTGTTATTTTAAAATCTTGGTATGGGAAGCATAGTCCTGTGTAAAGCTTTTGTAAGCAGCTCTTTTTCAGGCTGGGCAGAGATGAGTAAGGAACTGTCCTGCCAGGAGCTCACACTCCTGGCGTGTAACATCACACTTCTGCTTGGAATCATTCTTAATTTGAAACAGCAAAACAGTAAACCTGGACCCATTCTTCTACACTAGACTTTGTGCTGAAGAAGCTGGTATGGGCTGCACAGTAATCACACTTGGCAAGAAAGGCTGTTGCCAAGCCAAGCCTGAATCAAAAGTCCCAACACAAAACAAAAACTGGACTTTTGACTGCAGGCTGTGGAGGTATCTCCATATGCATGCAGACTGCTTCTTAATTCACTTTCTACAAATCATTCTGATTTTGTTTCACATCAGAAATTCCTGACAAGGTGTAGATAGAAGAGCTGGTCTGCTCAGGGATAGAGAGTGGGACGAGAGAAGGGATATTACCACCATTTGAGGCAACAGGAAATTATTATGAGGAGTGAAGGGATTTTATACTTTTAAAAAGATGATGAAAATCTGGAAGTAATGCAGGACTTAGAACTATTTAAAGGATTAGGTGGGTTTCAGTCTGTAATGTGGATATTCAAGAGAAGCCTAATGCTCTAAGGTTGCTTTTTAAATTCCCAAATAGGCACTCAACAACTTAGTCTGTGGAAGTGAGGGAAGGCATCTAATCAGATATGAGGGAACACAGACATACACCTTTACCTCATGCAGGTTTTAAAGCTGAAGATTGCGTACAGTGTGATAGTGCAGGGCTGGATTCTTTTGGTGCAAATCCCAAAGCATCCTCTTAGCTCTTAGCTGGAAGAGCTGAAAATGACCACATTAAGTACAGCAAAGTGTAAGAACTCCAGATCAGGGAGCTTTAGGATTTGGTCCAAGTCTATACATGCTGCTGAGGGACAGGGTTTAGCAGGACCTGGCAGTGCTGGGTTAATGGTTGGACTCGATGATCTGAAAGGTCTCTTTCAACCCAAACAATTTGATGATTCCATGGTGACTTGATGACTTATTTTCCTGAAATTGCCAAGACCTGCTATCATGCCTTCTGCTCAGCACAGAAATGCTGGGAATACTGAATATTGGAAGGGTGGGAGTGGATCTTATTTTAAATATCATTTCATTTGCCTTTACCAGGGCCAGAAAACAGTTTAGGCAGACTTGTCGTTGGTTCATATGTGGTTATTCACATGATAAATGGGCAGGGATTAGAGAAGAAGTGTCGGGGTGGAAAATATCTCATGTAGAAACTCCTTAGTGGTCAGAGTCAGAGAATTGGGAGGTAATGGAAAGATGAAAATAATGTGGCTTCACCAATATGGGGCAATGTCCTGTCCTTCTGGGAACAGACTGAGAGAAAGTACCTTAGTGAGATGCACAGCTTTCGTCTGCATCCACTCTTGTTATTTTCCCTGTTGACAGCATTCTACAAGTTTAGAAGCTAACTCAGTCATCTATTTGCTTCTTGACATTTCTTTGGTTTCACTTCTCCTTCCCAGTTGTTTCCTATGTCGAGTGTTCTTTAGCTGTGTATAAAATTGGCCACAATGGCCATGCAGGCTTTTGGCATGGCCACAATTGCTTTCAGACAAAGTTCGTAGTCTGCTCACCTCTAGGGACAAGAGAGCAGGCAAGAGTTGTGAAACTCTCCTCCACATGAACTAGTTTGTGTTTGTGCTCGGGAGTGAGAAGCGCTGGCTTGCCCCTGCAGCAGAGAAGATGACCACACAAAGGCTGTGGCAGCTGCCTGCTGACACTTGCAGCTCTGTGAGAGGCACCCTGATCACCTGCAGGTAGGAAAAGGTCGGGGCTGCTGCTGAGGATGACCCAAAAGTTGTGTTAGATCAGCGTGAGCATCGTGTGGGAATGGCAGGCACATGCTGCTGGCAGCAGAGGGATATGGCTGGGAGGAGTGAACGCTTACTGGGATGCTCTCCAGCTCCTTTGCAGTTGTTAGAGCCAGCTTGCCTTCAACATCTGTGCTCAGGATTGCCTGCAGGAGTAGAAATGGTGTTCTGCAGTGTTTACAGCAAGCCATCACAGGAACATTTGGCTCTGTAATTCACTGTATTTTCTCTTTCTCAAATGTGTGTGTGTGTGAAAAGAGAGGGAAATAGTGGTAGCTGTACCCATCAGAGGAGCCAGGTGAGCCAGGCACCTTGCAAAATATGTCAGACAAAAGAAATGTGTGAGGTTTTCTGCAGTCCCTTTGCCATTTCTTATGGGCAGACTGTAGATGGGTGTGGAGCAGCTTTGTTTTTCCATTTTATATTCTAGCAGCACAATATTTAACTCACAGGTAGTTTTATGAATATCATTGAGATTAGGTTAAGGTATTTAATACGATTAAAGATCATAACATTGGATGTTAAACATTTAATGAGTAACTGCCATGTCTGATGCTTAAGGGTGGTCTGAGATGATGCACTCTTTAGGTCTTCCATATGTTAAAAAGGGCAATGTTTGAAGATATCAGTGCTCTTGAGTTAGTTTTTCAGCAGTGATCTCGTCCTTTACTTAAATACCCTCCCTGTTATGGGGAGAAAGAGTTGACGAGAGAATAACTTTCTGCCTGAAGTTTCCAGTACAGTTAATCCTATTGATTAAAACGGTGTATTTAAGCTGCTAATGCTGTTGAATTCTCCTAATTGATACAATTAAACTTAAACCGTTAGGTCTTTTCTAACTGTCACTAATTGTAGGCTAAAAGTCTTTTAAATTGTTCTTAACGTACGAATTTGGGCTGTCACCAGGGACAGATGAGCTGCTTAACGTTTAGCTAAAAAATTACTTAGCTAATCTCTTGCATATTTGCTTCATATTTTGGCCTAAGGAAGGGCTGTTTGTTATTTCAAAATGCCTTGGCTCTAGTCCATCTGCAAGGCCTCATTTATTCTTTTGAAATTTGTAGCCTTCACAAGCTTGGCATCTGCGATATCTCAGACAATGAATTACTGTGGCTAGCAGGCTCTGGAATTAAAAAAACCCTCCTCCGTAAGAACATAATTTTGGTTTTTTACAGAATTGGGGTTTGTTCTGAGGAAGCACAGTTGGCAAGGAAAAAAAAAAAGTTTTCAAAGATAACAGATTTTGCATCTTTTTTTCTCCCCCCCGCCTCTGAACGAACAAGGGAGCGCTGATGCCGAGGACTTGCTCTTTAAATAAATGGGATCTTTCTCTTCCCTCTTGGCAACAGCAGGAGTATTCTTGTGCTGTATGACAAGGCTGGCTGGTGCTATATTTATTTTGTAGCTGTACGCACGTTTGCAGGAGGTCTTTCAATAAGAGAAAGGCAAAGAGCCAACGCACTTTAAGGAAAGTTTGTTCTACCCTAGTCTTAACTTTCTGGGTTGGCTTAAAGACAAGGCTACATACTTCTGGCAGGTCAGGGAATAGCATTACTGATAGGAAATAAAAACTTCCCTCAGTTGTCTCTGGAAAGATCAGGGCTTTGGGGAGGAGGGGGGAAAAAAACATTTTTAAAATGGAGTTTAATAGATGTTTGGGTGCATCATCAGGAGAGAAAAAAGGAAGAGAAGAGGGTGGGGAAGATGATACGAATAATGCTGGCAGTAGTGTTGTCCATGAAGAGCTGGATTTGGTACAAATGTACCTTACCTGTTTGCATGAAAGTTCCCTGAAAGCAAAATTCACGCCGACAGCGTACCTGACGTTCTGGCTGTTGCTGAAACTCTGCAAGGTAAGACATTTTAGTCTCAATATGTGAGATTTTTAGTTAACTTCCTACATACTTAAAAGACAGATCGATCCAAGTCTCTGCTGAAGCATTTGATGACTTGTTAATATGTACAGTACAGTTATTTCATGGTTTATTACTAAATAACATTGTAAATATTGCCAGTGGACCCAGAAACAGGTGATCCAAGAGGGGAAGACTTACAGGGTGCTAATGGCATGCTGCACAAAGCAATGCACTGGTAATAGCAAGCCATTTATCTCCATATACTGCTACATAGCTGCAAGGGATTTGAGATTATTTATGTTAATTGCTGGCTGAAATTTCACGTGGTGCTCTGCCTTGGTTTACATTCATCTCTTATACTGGATGAGCAACAGAATGTATTTTAGTCCTGAAAATGTGAACTTTATACAAGTGAAGAATTGGGGTTTTGGAATATTTTCGTCAAATATAGCTGGGAATCAGTTTTGAGGCTGTGATGGGACTTGCTGTAGATGTGATCTGGGCACATCTAATTATTAAAATCTAAAATACTTTTGCCTAATGTGTTACTGGACAGGGAAGAAACAAGGCAGCGGACCAGGTATGAACCCTGGAGCTTATTCCATTTCACCTTGCAGAAAACTGCTTTAGTATTCAGATCCAAGTAAGGATACATTCAGTCCTGCAAAAGTGATAGATTTAAGGTTTTAGATGTAAGCAGAGAAGCACTGGGATATCGCTGGAGCTTAAAATGCTGGTGGTTTTATGCACAGTGATGCTACATTAGTAAATTTAGTGTGTGTAGCATGTGTTCCTTTGTCTCTGTATTATCACATTCAGGTCTTACTCTTGTGGGTGTTTAGTTGATGCAGGGATTTATCTGATCACATCAAAGCAAATGCCAAAGCCCCACTTGCTGGCTGTTTTTGATTCTGAAGTACATGACAGGTAGGAAATAGATGATGATGATGATGGTGATGATGGTGGGGTGGAGACCACAGGCCAGGTGAGGCCTCAACAGCAAAAAGCCCTCTCCTACAGGCACCTCTACCTGCGTGGCAGTTTTGTGGCAGTAGCTCTAGGGATCTCTTGTGAGGTTGACTATGGGGGTAGGAATCCATAGGGCTCAGGGAGGGGCATAAATAGCCCTCGGGCAGATGCCCGAGCAACAAACCAGAGCCATCAGGTGAAGCAAGGGCTGGGGCAACACGTTTCCCCATGGTTTTGCAGAGTGCTGATCCAGGGTGGGGAGAGTTGCACCTTGGCTGGTTTCTAAGTGGTTTGGTTGCTTTTGTTGCAGTTTGGACTGTTTACAGACATGGAATTTGTAGGTTTTGAAAGCCAGAATGAGCCAGGGGCAGCGGGCGCACACTGGTCTGGTGCGTGTGTTACCCTTTAAGAGAAATGGTTGCTTCTAAACTTGTCAAGTGGCAAACAAAATGTTTGGGGTTGGACAGTTACAAAGAAACTCTGGCTTGATGCAAGGGCAAAAATGAAATATCACTACCATGCAGGGAAGAGGGAACTGACAGGGTGTAGCAGACCTAATGCTTACCTTAACCTTACCTCCTTCTCCATGCCTCTGTGGGCTCCATGTGGACTGATCTGCAAATCACTCAGTGTCATGCAGTACTTTGTTTAGATGCTGATGCCTGGAGTATGCTATGGTTGCTCCATTTGTGTGTGGATATTATTTCTTAAATGACAGGAAGAGTTAGTAAAATACATAGGCTGGGAGAGGTGCTTCTGTCTGTGTCTGTTTGCATATAGAATTCTATCTGCACAGTGCATGTAAGTCCTTCAAGCTGGGAAGGAACAATTCACACTGCGTGGAAGCAGGGTGAGGAGAGGTAATGTAGCTTCTGTTAAGATTACAGATTTCTTCAGAAAGCTGAGAACCTTACAATGCCCCAGATAAGCTGAGAGGATAACTAAACCTCTAATTTATTAATGCTTCTTTCTTGCTGAGCTTTCCTAAAGACAGATTTGAGACCCCATTTTCATATTTCCTGACACTCTTCCATGACTTAAGTCTCATCCAGGGCCTAATCCATTCAAAAAGTGCTATTTTTTTTCTCCTTCCCTCTCACAAGAACAAAAGCAGCACAATGTTGCTTTTTCTCAGGTTCTGCAGCTTGGCAAAACCTCACAAGATTGCCCTGGAGGGAGGTGAGGGGAGGCCAGCGGCGTTGAGATGGTGCCGCTGTGTTACAGAGGCACTTTTTGCATAGCCTGGGTACATCCCCTATATATCAAAATTATCCTGGTTCCTGCTTTCAGATAGGGCTCCAGGTGCTTATCCCTTGGAAAACAGAGTGTTATGTGGCCTTTCTGTTAGCGACGTGGAGAAAGCCACGTAGGCCACCCGACCTTCTGTGGACTGCCCCCTGGGCAGCTTCTCACTCATGTGTCCCCAAGGTAGGCTTCAGCTTTTTGTAGTCACCACAACTTGAATTTTTCTTAAAGCTCCATGTGCCACCTTCCTTTCAGCCTGTTCTCCTTTCCAAGCCCTGTTTCTGAACATTGGACAGTTGCAAAGAAAGGAGGGTTAGGCACTTGTGTACTCGATTTCTGCAGGAGAGGGACCTCTCCTTGGGTTCCAGGTGGAAACCCCTCAGGAAGCTGTCTAGTGAAGAGAAGAAGGGGATTGAGATGCATCTTATCATCTCTATTTTATAGTGGTTAGGTGTGATTGTTACCTGCCAAACATGCTGTTACTCAGGTTTTAACACTCTCTGTGTACTCTGCTGACAACACTTAGCTACTGTAAGTTTTAAGCACCAAAAAGTTGGGTCTGGAAAATCCAGTTTGGGGTTCCTACCTCTTTTTTTTTTAAGTTCCCAATGTAACTTACTATGGACACAGAAAGATTTTGAGGAGGAGGGAGCTGAACCTTGATACACAGTGTGTGAGACAGGGGCTTAACCAGTGGACCATCCCTCCTATACTGCCCTGCTAGGTGGCAATTGGATCAAAACCTGAAAATACTGCAATGGGAATGGGCTGGGTCCCTTCACAGTTATTATCCAGCTACCTCAGCCTAAGTGTTTACTGGAAATGACAAGACTTTTTTAGTTATTTGATACACTTACACGATCTTGCTGTGTCTGGAACTCCTCCCTAAAAATTTTTGAACCCTCTGGCCAAACGTAGCAAAATTTGAATGAGGTAGAAGTTACAGATTTCCCATCATGGAGGCAGAAGTAGGTAGTCAGGGAGTGGAAACAGAGACTTAGTTCATGCCTCTCCTGATGGAAAGGTCCCTGCATAAATTGATGCCTTATTAAACACCAGAAACATGTAAAATGTTCCCAGTGCCACACTGGAGAACTGTAGATATGTAGGAAACAGGACTCTGTTGATTCAGCTGCTTGTAGAAATAAATGTTTTCTTGGTAAAGTGTTTTTTATTTGGTTGTTAATGGAACTCCACTGAAGTTTACTGTCAGCCTTTAGTCCTCAGAGTAAAAGCCAAGATTTTTGAGAAGTGCAATTTGAGACAACTAAAGAGAGATGTTTTTCACGAAGCCCTAAACATTCCTGCCCCCCTCCCCTTGGAACACGGGTTTTTTAAGCTGTCTCAGATGTGTCAGCCAGAATACTCAGTCTCCTTTCACTTATTTGGGCAAAAGTGCTGATATTTTATTTGGGGTCAAGCTGCTAGGGCGAGCAGTCTGACTAGATACGCTCTTAACTCCTAAAACATCAGCAGCTGTTCTGTGGGGCTTATTTTGTTCATGGGAAATATTTCTAATCCAGTTTTCCTTTAATTTATGCCTAAATTTTCTGGATTCATTAGTGCCAGAAATATTAAAGCAGCCTGTTTTGTATGGGAACAGTGCTGGGTACAACCAAAGAGAGAGACGAAGCGATGGCAATGGAAAACAGTGGAGGGAAAAATGGGAATGTATTGAACCTGACAGCGAGCTCCCTTCAGATTGGTTTCACATTCTAGGCAGAGATTCAGGTCTATATGGGCAGCGTAAATCATTCAGCGTGTGCGCCAGGGAGAGTTTGACTTCTTCCTTTCCCCCCTCCAAAAAAAAGCCAAGAATTGAAAATTTTCCAGTATCTTTAGTATTCATGAAGCCATCTCCTGGGTCCAGCTCTGAGCTACAACCAGAGAGTGCAGGCTCTATCATCTTTTTACAATCTCATTCTCTTAAAATCACTGCACCTTCATTTGAACGGGATGTGTTCAGTAGCTTCTTTTCAGTGAAAATGTCTTTCTCAGCTGTCACTGCTCTCAAAAAACACCATCAGTCAAAGCTGTCTTATTTTCTTTCTGTTACTAATTAAAGCCCAGTCCCTGCAGTGAGCCTGCAGACTTTGCAGCGCTGCAGCTTCTGAATCAGGGCAGAACTTTCCTGCTGAATTGTGACTTTATGATTAGCTTAAAAAAAAGAGATTTGACTGAAATCCTGCATGATTAGTAGAGTACACAGGGTGGGTTAAGAACCTGTAGGTAGATGACTGAGAACAAATTACTTCTCGTGGAAGCTGGAATATTTGATGCTCTTCCTAGAAAGTTTCTCATTATTACAGAGCTCTAAGAAGGTGCAGGAGTTTTTTTTGTCCTCCTGGAAGAAAACCAGAGCTGGTGTTGGATGAAAGTAAATCCTCTCACTTGATGCTTCAGTGTGGTACTCCCAAATGTGATTATTTACAAAACTGGATCAAAATTGGTAAATATTGAAGAATTTGTGGCGTTACAGCTGCATAATAAAAGCAAGCCTTGAATAACATGTTGCCAGCTAGCACAATATATAAATAACCACAGAAGTGCTTTTAAAAGTTAGCCAGATCACTTTGTCACTCAGGAACAACCACACTACCCCAATTCCTGTAAAACTGATGTAGAATAATAGGGATAATTAAAAACAAGCAAACAAAAAAAGTCAAGCAGGCCATTCCTTTGCTTTGAGTTTTAATGGATCACATTTTTTTCCTTAGTCAAAAGCACGTCGTGTTCTTTAACTCTCAGCCTTGCTTTAGGACAGAATCAGTGAATTTATTTGTCAGTATGATTTTGATTATGGTCATTAGAAGTGCACTGTCATTTTGGTTCTAGCAAAAGCAAGTGGCAGGATGAACCTTGGTGACTCACCTTCGGTGTCCTTATGCAATGGCTGAGATTGTAGCTTTGGGGTTTAGGGAACTTCCAGGTAAAAGAGGAATCAAAACAGAATTCTATGCTATAGTTTGGCTGCAAGCTCTGAGCAGAGACACAGCTTCACAGGCAGATGTTCAGGAAAGGTCTGTCCAGGTTTATCACTCCAAATTCTCCTCTCTCTTCCAGTGGATGCTGCTTCTGCCACTGGGGCTGTGTGACAGGATGTGAATCTCTCCCCCCTGAACCACGGTTTTAATGTCCAGAGGTGTTAACATAGACTGAAGGCAGCATTGCTGGTTTCTTCAGCCATTCCAGCTCATTCTCCACATTAGTGTGAGACCCACTAAGTCAGACAAGGTCAGCACTGCATCCCTGTGTATTGTAGTGGTGAGAAAAATCTGTCCCTTGGACAGCATCTGGAAGTAACTGGTGTTGCAAAGTTAGTTACTAAAATCTTCCCTACCAATTACTAACACACTCTGGTGGCATTGTATGGGACACAAAATCAACAGCATTAAAGGTACAGCTTTATTTATAGCTCCTTCTGTATTTTCTTCACCTTTTCCTGGTAATTATATTTGATGTTATTCCTCAGAAAGCAATATAAACGCCCTGTATTGATTACATGAGAGAGCATGTCATAGTCTTTGTTACACTTTCTATCTGTGTGTTCCTTCAGAGGGAAACTAAAAAGAATGGGGGGAAAATAACCTCCTAGCATTTGGCAACATTTTTTAAACACTTCTCTGCTGCCAAAGCAGACAGATAGCTTTTGTGCTCAGACAGAAAGTTATGGGGTGGGACAGGCAGAAGGGATTAAGGTTTCTGTATGGATAAGTGGGGGAGGTTGGTATAATTCTATTAGCAAAATTGACAACCCTAGTGCAGTTTGGTAGGCAATCTCTCCCTGCTGAGAAAGAGACCAGGCCCTTAAGGTGTGGTGAGAAGCGCGTGGGTGATAAACCAGAATGTGGGAGAAATATTAATGTCAATGCTCAGGAGAAAATAGCTTTTATTATGTTGGCAGTTAAAGGTTTCAAATTGGAATTTTTTCTCCCTTCCTGAGCAAGGATCTGATTTAACAACAAACAAATGAAAGAAAACAAAACAAGCAAACAAAAACCACCAACCAATCAAATGAAAAAAAAAAACCCCACAAAAAGCCCCACAAAACTGTCTTATTTTGAAAGACAGGTGTCTGCTAAGGAAGACAGGAGCCCCCCAAATGAAAAAAAAACCCACAAAAAAACCCAAAACAAAGCCAAAGAACTTTTCAGGTGCTGCAGCTGCAGAGGAAAACTGAAATACCAGTTTGCAGTGGAAAGCTCTCCAACAATGAATCTTTCATCCTTGGAATTGTCAGTCATCTTGAGAGTGTTTTAGAGCTTGGATCGACTTGTAAAAGATGCTGATTATCCTAGCTGCTGGATTGACTTTTGTTCTTTGCTTCATCTGAATAAAAACTCTAAATGGCATGGGCATAGCAGTGTTCAGCTGAAAAGTGCAGGCTTTCATTTCACATCCCACACAAATAACCCTCCAGGATGCCCAGCAGAGAGAGCTCGGGGGGACTGACATCAGCAGAATGCACTGGGAGCAGGGGAAAGCCTCCTACAATAATAATTAAAACAATAATAATTAAATTTACATTTAAGCTGCTGGAAGCAGGCAAAGGCTCCCGGAGCAAGTCTGTGCACACAATGTTCTGGGAACTTTACTCATCACAAATGATGGAACGTTTCACATTATCCAGAAAACCTGGGTTTGAGAAGACAACTGCCTGTTGAATTGCCACTGCTCCTTGGATCTCAACGTGATCTCAGGGTATTTCTGAGCTTACTGAAACTAGGGCTCCACATACATCTTTCTTTTCATGGCCCCGTGCTCTTTTTCCCCCTGTTTATTTCCAGCTGTCAGCCCTAAGAGAATGGCAGCTCTGGTAAACTGCTCCATTTCTGCATCAGTTCTTCACCTCTAAGGGATTACTTGTTTATTCCCAGCAGCAAGTACACAGCTCTTTGGGAGGAGGTGTGTGTCCGTGTGTCTCGTGAGCCTCCGGTGTGGGAAGTGGCCTGTAGCTATCCCTGCATTACAAATAGCAGATGAAAGACAGGACCTACTTGTTAGCAGGAGGCAGAACTGAAATTCGAATGACATCTCCAATTCCTAAGTTAAAAAGCATCCAAAGTGAATGGAACATTAGAGTTTTCAGGTTTTGTGTGATAAAAATGGTAGGACATTGCTGAGAAGCTTTTACAACTGTTTTTGGCTTTTAAGTGCTTTTTTTGGTGGTACTTGTGCCTTGAATGGATTAGTAAACGTGCTCATTTACTAATCCATTTCTTCCCCCAACACACACAGTTGCAGCAACGCAACTCTTAGTCAGGGAGTGGACATGTCTGAAACTTCATCTTTCTCCTGCTTGCCCCAGTTAATTCTCACCTCCATGGAAGTGCCACGTTTCAGAGCACAGTCCCACAGACAGGCGTGGATGTTGGTCAGCTGGAACTTCCTTGCACTGTCATTGCCACAAGAGCATGGGTCTGTATTCTACCACCTTCTCATTAGCTGTCAGGAAGTCTTTCTGAGAAAAGCAAACCTACCTAGACAAGATCAGGACCCGTGTTGTAAAACATGCACCAAATATGGGAAGAGTCAGGGAAGACACTGTTAAATGATCAGAGAGAAGTCGTTGTTTCAGTAGATCAAAGGGGAAACCTTGGTGACTCCTGGTTATTTATGTGTTGTGTTTGAACCTGCTGTCACTTTGCTCTTCCCTTGAGCAACAGCAGGAGTGGATTGTCATCAGATGAAAAAGAAAAGGTTAGAGACAGGAACTGTATTTCCTTGCTTCAGGTTAAATCCAAAAGTCAAGCAGTGACTATGCAGTGCCTTACAGAAATGGAAATACGCAGAATCAAGAATGTTTTATTCAGTGCACTGTATTATTATTAATGATAACTTATTTGTCTTCAAACATGCAATCCTCTGGATGTGAAATCACTCAAATGTTGGGGTGGTGGTGTTATTTGTTTGGTGTTTATTTTACATTGGTGTAAATGAGAGTGAGGTTTGTGTGAGCTCATTTTTGGAATGGTTTCATGCGGCCACTGCAGAAATCGTAACTCCTTGTGAAAAATAGAGTTAGATAACAAAAGCACCTGACAATTAGAACAGGTTAAAAATGAGCAGGGATAACAGTGGGTAGTGTTGCAGGCTACTCTGGAACAGATTTCAGCAAGCTTCGTTGTTCAGGGATTTTGCTTTAAATTAAAACCTTTTTATTTAAACAGTGAGAGCATCAAGAGTTGCATGTAGTAACAGAGAGTTCCCTCTCCCTTTCTCTCCTCATTACAAACTGCTTTGCAGTTTATCTCAAAGCTCCCCAGGCCTGAAGTGTTTGTTCTAAGGCAGAGGTTTTAAGTGAGTGTTTGAAATCTGGGTGCTAAGCCTATGGAGAAGAACCTGCTTGAGAAGAACATGCACTCACCCAGGGAAACAGTGGGGCAGGTGCTGCTGGGAGGATTCAAAGCTGCTGTAACTTATGGTGAACAGCAAAGGGATATCTATATCTATCTATCTATCTAGATATCTATATATCTAGATATATATCAGACTAATAAATAAAGGCACGTAATGGAATCTGTGTATCTAAACTTGAAATCACTACCAATGGCAGGACTGTGATGGATTTTCCAAGTTCTATATTATTTTATCACTTCCCTTAAAAATAGGAGGCAACTTTTCCTTGGGCCTTGGAAAACCTTGAGGAATGAGTTGTTATCATTACTTAAGTAAAGCTTTTTGGGATGGAGGGATTTTACTCCTGGGAGTGAGACAATCATACAGTGTTTCTGTAGCTGGGGATATTCTTCCTTATCTTAGAGATCATTGTTTCTGTGAAGCTGATGAGGTGGGAGAAATCCTTAGACATATAGAAAAGGAAATCTGGGAAAAGTGTGTGTGAGGAATGGGGTTTGGGTTCTAATCACTGTGTAGATTAGACCACCAATTACTGTTTTACAAAGCAGCAGTATCGGAGATGGGCAAAATGTCTTCAGGAAAAGCCTTCAACTTGAAAAGTTTTATTTTACTTTTTCATTTCCAATGCAAAGTTCAGGACAAGTTCACTAAAGTTTCTGAACCCTTCAACAACAGTTGGCTAAGTTTCAAGCAAGCCTGAAATAGTATATGGTTTGGGTGCACATCAGGATGGGCTTAATCCCAAGCCACTTGAAACGCGGCAGTTTTGGCTGCGTGTAACTTTGTCTTTCAGCCTTCATTGCAGCCCAGGCCTCGACTTGCCCAGTGTGAGGCTTTTGCTTAAAGCCCCATGAATGGTGCCTGCTGTCCTTTTCTTTTCAAGGTTCAGTACTTGCAGAGTGTATCTGGCTGGGGCATCTCAATAGTGCATGGAAATTTGGAGCTTCTCTTGGATGAATGACTTAGGTTCCAGTACAGGTAGATGGTTATTATAGACACATCCATATGTCTGAACTTCAGAGCTGATGAGGCAACGTGTTGGGCTCGTCCAGTTCTCTTCAGGTAGTCTTGTTCAGAACAAACTCACTCCTGGGGCTACGCTAAGGCTCTGGAGAAAGCCAAAATAATTCCAGAGGGTGCACATTGGCACTCTTCCTGAGCATTACTTCTGGTTTCATTAGTCCAAAGGGATTAAAAGAAATGAATCCTTAAGGACTTTTTGACCTGTGGGAGTAGATTCTTTCACATACATCTAAAATGTTTCTCAGCTTTGTTCCGTGGAGTGTGGGGAAAGGTCTGGGGAAAACTTCTTGCAGAAGCCAGATGGTGGGTCCTGCAGCTCTCCTGGATTTCTTTGTGGCAGAAGTCACACTGTGGCTGCCTGCCAGCATGGCAGGGTCAAACCTTAGGTAATGCAAAATGAGCAAGAGATGGTCCTTTCTTGGTTAAAGACTTTGACACCTGCAGAGTTGAACAGCTAGGTGAGATTTTAGCTCATGAATGAGATGGCTGGGAAATAAATGCAAGCCCCTTTTAAATACTAGCATTAGGAGTAAGTCTGCAGGTCTCAGAGCAAGGTGTTAAAGGGTTGCCATCCACTCCCTTCCTTCAGACCCAGCTCCTGTTAGAGAATTCCTGGGACATTCTGTATGTGAGATACTAAACCCTGGGGCTCAAGTGAGGCAGAGTTTTTGGCTCTGTTTTTCTAGTGAGAAATGGGTAGGTTACTGTCCCTGTCACTTTGACACAGCCATCACTGTCTGCTCCCCAATACCTTGTGTCCCTGTCACCTGAGCAGTGACTGGAGCAACATGTGTTTGTCCAGTCCTTTCTAGATGAAGAAGCTACTGTGTAGCTGTAATTACTCATCTGTAAACACTTTTAGAGTAACACAAGCCTGAGGGTTTTTACTTTTATGTAACAAGTGTTCAGAACTGTCTGAACTTTCCCTTTTATGGTCTCTTGTAGAGGAGTAATTGACAGTAATAGGGGAAAACTTGGGACAGGGAGTAATTTTCGTTTTAAAGTGGGATTGCACAGTTTAGAACCTTTCCAGATTGCTGTTAAACTGTCCAAATGCTGCCTTGATATATGCCCTTTAAAACTGGTTTGTTCCATAGGCCACAGAGAAATCTAGCATTTAAAACAGTTTGAGGGTCATTTTTAGTGTATTTTGATACAGGTCACATATCTATTATCTCTTTTCACTTCCAAAGAATTCCTTTTATTAAAAACCAAACAACCCTAAGTTTGTGATTTTGCAGCAGAATACTTTATATGTGCATACAGTTAATACACAGTAGAATTTGCAATAAAACTCTCTTTCCACCAACCCCTTTGTTCAGCCTTGTGGACTCTGTCCTGTGCTTCTCTTCCCAGACCAATCTCAGCTTCCAGCCTTCAAACGTCTGCTTCCCATGCCCATCTTGGTGTCAGTTATCTAAGGATTTTTTCTTTTGTTTGTTTTCAAGTTCTTTTCAAACAAAACTTCTGACCAGGGTGTGGATTAGACACATTCTGGTGGCAGATTCTGGACCAAGGAAAGCAAAGCTCTTGGTGGAAGTGTAATGTTCCTGCTGGACTTCATTACATCCTAGGCAGTGTTAGTGGGAGCAGTAAATGCTTGCAAGATAAACAGTTTCTTCTCACAGGCAGAATGATTTGCACTATAAACTGCCAATTACTTTAAGCTAATCTGCTAAGCAGTAAAGAATTTAGGGCTCGCTTATGATCTGACACTAGAATTTTCTTATGCTCCCAAGTAAGGGAGTTACACCTGACTTGTATCACTCTGCAGTCAGAGCAGAGTTAGGTTAGCTTCAGAAAGCTCCCAGGCTGAACTTTTTGTTTTACACAAGCCTTCAGAGTCCTCATTCAGACTTAGGTTTTCATGTGCTAGCACCCTATAAACATGGTTATTATTTTAGAGGGCTTTTGTTGTTAAAGAGAAAGGGTAAGTGAAAGTATTAAAACATATAAACTCACTGGGATACTGCTAGGCAGGAATTTTATTAACATCTGGGTTGGTTTTTTTTTTTCAGTGTGTGTATAAATCCTTCTCTCCTCCCTCTTACGCTGAACTCCTCTCTAAGTAACTGTTAAATTTTCCTTTTCTGTTTTAACTGCTGGCTTCTCCCTCTCTTCATTTAACCCACCCTCTCAGAAAGAGCCCTGAATACAGAAAAAGCTTTTGCAGTGTGCCCTGAAGCATGTATGCTGATGAAGCCCATACAATGTAATTATGGATAGCACAATGCAACATCATGAAGTGCCTTTGTTTACAGCTTCTCTATCATGAGAGTATAATGAACGGATTCACTGAGGAAATGCAAAAGCAGATGCCTTTGGCTGGCTCCTGTTGTTCTCTTTTTGGCAAAGACAGAGGGACGAATCTACCCTGGGACAGCCCCACTGAAGTCAGATGAGTTACACCAGGCAGGAACTGGAACTTTTTTCTTTTCTTCTTCTTCTTCTCCTTTTTTTTTTTTTTTTTAAAAGAACACAGTTTCCAGATCTCTTTTCCCTGACTGTCACAATTTCTCTTTCCACAGAAAGCCTATGAAAGCCTCTCTGCTTCTGAAAAGGTAGGATAACTTTTCAGTCACTAATAGCTAATTTCCTCAGCAGTCTAAGTTTTGTATGTGTCTACCAATGCCTGCAACCATATAACTAATATCTAACTATTTATAAATAAAAAAATAAATATACTAAACCCCCAAATTCATATTTATTGATGGGGCAGTGAGGACAGAGAGTACTGTGAGAGGGATGGAGTACTAACAGACAGCGTGGCTGCTTCAGGTGCATGATGGATGCTTAGAACTGGCCTGGGTATCAGCATATGGTATCACCTTTAGATGTATACACACACCTTGTGTAATGAGATGTTGGACAAAGCTTCTGAGGGCAGCTGTGGGTGCGAGCACCCCGTTTCACATGCCTGTGCAGTCTTTAGGGAAGAGGAACCTGCAGCAGCTCCTAGTATCACGTGTATTGGCAAGTGATAATCTTAAAACCTTGTTTATTAGGGCAAACCTGGGCTTGCGCTTCATAGCACAGTGTAATGACAGAAGGTAGCAGAACTGCTGATGCTTTCTGCTTGCCAGTGCTGTGGCCATACTTTTGGGGGTATTTTTTTTTCCCTCTCCTGAGGGCCTGAATGGTGCCTCTCATCTAAAACCTGCCATTTACAATTTGCCTTTTGCTGAGGCTTCCTTTGTGTTCACACAAGGCAGCTGGCAGGAGTGCTGACCTCCCCGGAGCAGAGCCTTGCCAGCACTAGCTAATCAATATTCAGTAGAGTGGCTGCTCATTAGGAAGCCATTGATTATCTCTGGAAGGTTACTCCCCCTGAGTGTGTCATTTTTCAGTCTCAACCACCCCTCCACCCCCCTACCCCAGGCTCTCAAGAGGACAGAGTGCTGGGATGGAAATGAGGTTCCCTTTCAGGAGCTGAATAGTTTGTCTCAGATGTCAAAACAGTCTTTGGAAAGGTGATTTCCCCATTGCCACATTTTTGTTTATACCAGGTTCGTGCTTTTAATTTCTGGGTTATTTCTAATGCTTACGAGCTGTGGCACTTCAAGTGTTTGTTGTGTTTGACTTCAGCAGGTTGCATTAGTTACACTGAGCCTTGGTTTTCTGCGATGGAAGAAAAAACCCCACATCTTTTACACAGCTGTAGCTGACCTGTCTGCCCTCTTGCACAGAAGGGGAGAGCCATGGTTTCACAGCCCACGCTATTCACAAGCAAATGAACAGGGAGGCTCAGGGAGAAGTAAAGCCCTCTCCTGCTGGCTGCTCTGCTCAGAATATACCCACGTACAGCACACTCAATTCTTTTCTCTAACACAAGAGGGGAGGCCAGTGAGTTTGTGGGGGACACCATCTTCCCAGGGCCCTGAAATCGGTTTGGCAAAAATCATAACAAAGTCTCTCCTTTAAAATGTGAATTGTCCACTCAAGGGTGTATCAAACAGAGCAGTAGAGAACTGTGAGGTAAATGTGCAAGTCTACGACTCAAATTTATTTGGAGTGATAGAGTAGATGCCAATTATATCGACTGATACAAAAAAAACTTAGTAAATGAATTGTTTTGCTTAGCTTGGTTTGGTTACTTGGACTGTAAATATAGCATTAAGAATCACAGCAGAGATTACAAGTCAAAAAGGCAAGGTCTGAGGTCTCAAAGGATGGAAGCAGTCAGCTGGAGCTAGGAAACAGATGGGTAAAAGAAAGGCAGTTGTCAGAGACTACAATACTTAGCTCCATTCCTCTGCTCAGTATTGCCCTCTCCACAGAGCAGAAACTGCACTGTGCTGGGACCATCCACCTTGCAGAGGGACTCCACTAGCAGAAGAATTGATCTTGCAATTGGTGGGTGGTAATTCAGTGTCCAACTCTCTCTTTGTAATAAAGGGATTGCAAGTCAATAGCTCTCAAGCTTTAGCCTGCTTGCCTCTTCTCGTCTTGGACTTAAGGCATCACTTAATTCAAGCTAGGTGCATCTGTGAGTGGGAGTAGAGTCAGCAGTGCAAATCAAAGCACAGCAGAAGCTCTTAACCCAGTGAAGGTGAGTATCTTTCCTTCTCCTGCCCTTAGCTCTGCAGGAAGAGGTGTTACTGCACGGAGGGCAGAGCTGCTGTCTTCTTCTGAGGTTAAACAAAGTGCTGTATTAGCAGGAAACAGAAAGACAGGGATGTGTTCATGCTGTGGGACTCCTGTAGCTGATGGCAGTATTCACTGTTGGTGGAACAAAACATAGACCATGCCTGTAGCACCTTGCCTTGGTGGGTCTTGGTTCATCTCAGAGAGCATGGTCTGTGGTTTGTGAGGTGCAGAGGATTTAGCCCATGACTTAAGGGCTAGCTCAGAAGCCAGCTCTTTGACCATTGCCAGCAATCTGATCTTCTCCAGTCATTAGTACATACCAGAGAGATGATGACAGGGATGTGAAAAATGGCAAGCTGGCATTAACTGGGGTTTGTTTAACTAAGGGGGTTTCCTGTCAGCTCCCTATCTTCCTCGTGGAGGGATGTGACACAATGGATCTCTCTGACTGCCAGAGAAGGTTTGGTGAAGCGTAAATCAGGAGTTAAAGCAGACAATGGAGAGACAGTTCCTCAGCTGCCAGGGAGGGAGCTGTCCCTGGCATGAGAGAAGAGTGACTCCACATGCCATCCTGTTTGTCAGGAAGTGTTTCCTTCCTGGTGTCACTTGTCAGCCCGCTGGCATTAATTCGTGTGGTGTATTTTCTGCAGCAGGCTGTGGTGTTACTCGAGAGGATCTCTGAGATAGGGTTTTGTAATAAGCTCTGAACAGAAGATGTTTCCATCCAGGTTGGCTTTCAGCTGTCTTTAACACACCAGAGCTGTATTTGAAGGATGAGGTGAAGGACTAATGGTTTGCCTTGTCCCGAGAACATTATCAGTCTATCACACAGGAAGTCTTAACAGAGAGGAGAATGTTCCCATTCCTGTGTTAGCCAGAACTCTTCCTGTCCTATTTATATTGACATTACCCTGTAGTGATCACTGCAGTCCTGGAGGGAAATGCTGAACTGAGTGTGTTTCTAGCTATTGCAGCAGATGGAGTAAAGTGAGGTAGCGTGCTGGGACCAAACAGCTCACACCAATCCCCAGCAGATCTGTCTGATGCAGCACAAACATCTGTCCTCTGTATCTCCTTCTCTTATTGTTCGTTCCACTTGTGCTTTGGGATGTAGTAAGTTCTTGGGGAAGCAGCATCCTCTCAGTGGTGCAGTGACAGCCAGTGTGTTGGAAAGCAGTGACCTCTTTGGGAAACACTGTAGGAGAAACCTCCAAGGAGATCTGAAATACCTCTGAAACCATTCTAGGTGTTTGGCAAGTGAAATTTCACACAGAGGACATTCACATGTTTCTTTCTCAATTTTCATTACTCAGGTTATTCCTGTAGCTGCACAATGACATTTAAAGTATCTCATCATTTAAAGATCTCATATAATTAGTGACGTCCTGAGTATGTCTTATGTTGAATATGAGAAGCCCGTGTTGGTTCCAAGAATGTTGTTAGTGGAGAAGGAGTATGTGTTTCTGTCTTGGCAGCAAGCACAGGAGGAGATCCACAGAGATTAAGTGTAAAGACTTTTTGTAAAATCTCATGCCAGTGTGGCCATGCAATCAAAACAACTGTAGGACTGTGGGTGCAGAGCCCCAGTCCTCGTATTTGCAGCATAGCAAACGGAACATCCTTCAGCATTTGTGGCTGTAGAATCAAACCGAAAGATCAAGAAGACTTTTGGTGACCGTGTTATTTTGAAAACCCCTCCCTCAAGGAACAGAGATGTGAAGTAGTGGCTGATATTTTGGGCAGTGCAGATTCTCAGAGCACCTGTATGTCGTGGCATGGGTCTGAACCAGTGAGTCTGTTCATACTGGGAAGAGCTGTGGTCACTGAACCCAGAGGGACCTCCTTTTATTAGAGGACTCCATAAGAAAAACTTACTATACTACCATCTGGTAGGAATGAAACTGCAGCATCCTGAATTGTGTGGGAGGCCACGCAGACATTCATAGGAGGTATTGCCAGTTCAGACACTGCTGTGTAGTTGGCCAGCAAGCCTTTTCAGTAGCCCTTGCCCCCAGGCAGTGGGCTGTGTGAGCCATTTGTGCAAAAGTCAGCATTTCATGTTACAAATGAGATATATTTCTATTCAACAGAGGTGAGCTCTTACTCTGCATCATCAAATCCTATACATGCTGGGTGAAATTGTTGCATGCAGTGATTATACTTCTTAAGTATTTGCTCTGAAGTCAAGAGAATGAGTTTGTGTCACTGGCCAAACTTTATTTACTCATGGCATTGGTTTGTAATACATTCCCCATTAGCTTTCTGATAACTTGTGTTAACATTCAGTGTAAAGAAGCCCTTAGAAGCTGATTGTATCCTTCACAAAGAAGAAAAGTGAATCCTAAAAAAGAATTGTTACTTTGCAAACGCTACAGACTTTTTTTTTTATGGTAAAGAACAAAACCCAAAAGAGCTGGAGGAGACCTTTCAGGAGAACACGTAGTTTCTAGAGAGTCAGGACAGCATTATCTTTTCTGTTAAATATGCCCGTACTTTTTCTGTATAGAACTTTTATTTTTTTGTAGAACTTATCACCATGGTGTCTGAGTGCCTCCTCCATGAATTCAGTCTCCTGGTATCTTTTGTGATGTAGCAAAAGGAGACTGAGGGGTGAATACAGTGAATTATTTGCTCAAGGTCATTCAGAAAGTTAGAGACAGAGCAAGGAACTGAATGCAGATAACCCGACACTCTTATAATGTCTATCTTTATTTTAGGAATGAATGAATCCCCAAAATTGAAAGCAACCCACAATATTATTTCCTATAACTATTTTCAGTTGAGTCACACCCAGGCTTTTCCTTGGCACCCAGTCAAAGCAGTAGATGTAAGGCAGATACATTCACCAGTAAGCCCCTGTCTACAGCATGACACTTGAGCCTGCAGTGCTGTAGCCTTTTTTTTTTTTTGTTATAACTGTTTCTGTGCAGTGTCTTTGCCTGCCTGGCACAGAGCTTCACTGCCTATAGAAGCTGGCTTGTAATCCCCCGGCCTCACGGGCAGTGAGGACAAGGAGTTAGCCTGAAGGGACCATAGAGCTACTTCCTTTCCATGTTGCTGCTCTGGCTTGCTTCAGTCATTTGTGAAATGTTCTGCCTTGTTGCAGGTTATGCAAACAGTGACTCTGGATCAGGGTGAGAGTGGCCTTGCTCCTCTTAGCTCAGCAGGAGCCTAAAGGGCGTTGTAGTATCTCCATTTTACAGTAGTGTTGACATCTCTGTTTATGGATGTTCTAGGTGCTATATAAAGAGCTCAGAAGATGCTTCCTTCATGGTAAATGCCTGCTTCTGGTGGTGGTTTTCTCAGTCTTTAGAGTTTGTAGCAAGACTCAGTTGTTCAATGGTTATGGAGGCCCAACTTGTTTGTCTTTCCATCTTGGTATCTCTCAGTGAGGGCAAAGTGCGTGGCTTAAGGACATCCCTCATCCCCTCAAGTCTGTGCCAACTTGGGAGTCCAAAGTCTTTTATTTCTTCTTGCCTGAGCTCAGTTCCTGTCTTCTTTCAGGTGACAAAGTGAACAGGTCCCTGGGGAAGTCAGGCTCCCACCAAGCTCTTTTCCTGATCATCCCCATGGTTTCAAGTCAGAATTTGACAACTAGCTTTGGATTTAGGTGTCAGGGTCCATTGCAAGTCAGGATGCTGAGGGGTATGACTCCCCCGTACACGGATCCTACAAATTCTGCCTGTTGACTTCAGATTCTGCCCAGTGACTTCAGATTATCAGCTTCAGTTTCTCTCTAAAATAAAACTAAAATTGGTCTGTGGTTTGATTTCAGGGAAGCAGAAACAGCGAGGAGAGGAATATTGGAAATGTTTTGGTTAGGTGAAATGGATGAATAATTTTATCTCTTAGTTTCCACTGGAGATACTTAGTGCAGATTGAGGATCGTAATTAAGATGTGTATTCTGCAGGATATATTGCATATTACATGGTGCTTTTCAACTGGTATTTTCACCAGGTTTTGTTGGAGAAGCATTTTGTGAGACTTTGGATTGTACACAACGTGTTTGTGAAAGTATGTGAGGTACTTCAGACTCTAAAAAGGAAAAAGTGAGCTCATACCTTGGAAGATGAAGTGCTAAAGCATACATTCCATATGATATTTGCTTGTTTGCAGCTAGGATGCTGCATCTACCATCTGTGTAATTGTTCACAATGTCTATGCTGTAAGGAGAAGAGAGAACCTGCTTTCCAGACAGAGATTTACAGTCCAGTAAACATTTCTGGTGTAGTGTAAGAGCATGAGATACATTGGGAAACCAGGCTTCATCATCACAACCCAAATGAAAACATTCTGAAGTTAGAAAATAATTCAAAAGTCCTGGATCTCTTTTGTTGAGAGATTTCATTAGAACAGTGGACGTCAGCAGTTTGCAGTATCGACCTGGAAGATTCTGCTGAACTAAGGCTGTGTCTGGTGAGCATACTCAGTTTGTATCCCTTCTTTATGTTTATTCATTACATGCTGATGTCTCCAGCCCTTCTGTGTAACACCTACCTTCAGAGAGTGGAATTGCAGCAGGCACTGCAGCACATCTATGAAGGTGTATGAAATGAACTCCCTCAATCATTTGACAAACAGAATCCCTAAGAATCCAGTTCTTGCTCCCTCCAACACCTAGTTTAAGGTATTATGTACATGAAACAGCCCCTGCTGTTAGCAGTTAGCTTTAGCTCTGCTGCCATCACATCTGTGAAAGGACTGGGTTACTGGGGAGTCCTTACTACCCCAAAACAGGCAATGAGGGAATGCAATTGTACCCAGTAGCAGAGTGAACACTCTTAACTTCTGAAATGGCAAAGGACCATCTTCTGCAGTCCCAGAGAACTTGAAGAATCACTTTCTAGCAAGTTTTTAGCTCAATTCCTAAGGGAATGAGATAATTGAGAGATCTGCGCCCATCTCTCTCCCTGCATATGACTTTTGAAACTACTGGCAGTTTTTAACCATATTTAAAAGAGAGGTGAAGTATTGAAGCTTTCTGCACGTTTCACGAGCACTGGCAGTGGAGTAAATGAGAATCATCCAAAGTGGTGCTCATACTGAAGGAGCTCTTCTCATGTGCGTTGCATTGCCAAGCCCCATGTAGCCAGTCAGCATTTTTTGTATCTCCAGGGCAGTGTGTGAGGAGCACGGGTGGGAACAGAGCTAACGTGGTGAGTAGAGGGTGTATTAGAGGACAAAAATCTGTAGGAAACCAAGCGTCATCAGTTCTGCCTCTTGGGGAACAAGCTGTTGTTTAGCAGAGCACAGAGATGCTGCATAGATGCAGAACCCCAGTGACAGTTTAGCTTTTGTCTTTTAGTGACAAGAGTGTAATGTGTAAAGACTCTTTCAACATTTGGAGAGTGGAGCTGAACAAAAAGGAGACCATTATATGCAATATCCGTCAAGGCTGGAGAATGGTCTGTGCTAGCCTGCCAAATGCAAATGAGGATTATCCGTTCCCTTAGTCCAAAAGAGAAAATGATATCATTTCTTTGGTTCAGTTAGTTTGTTGTAATAAATAAACAAGAAGGAGAGGACCCCAAAATGGCAAATGTTCAACTTCACATAGCTTTAAAGACTGCGGAGATCACCCTGCTCTGGTGGTAGGGCTTATTTTACATTCTTTGCCCATAGTCCCTCAATATTCAAAGTGATTTATATGCTTTTTTTTTTGCTTTTTTTTCTAAGTAGAGAAATTTGTAGAATAATTGCGACCCAAGTCTCACTTATTTGCCTCGGAGTTTTAAGGCAAGGATACGCTCATCTTGATTGGATTGTGGGTCAGCCAGCCTGACTACCTGATTTACTCTCTGCTGTGTTGTTTAGTCGGAGCACTCGTGCAGTTTTGGACATCTCTGTCAGGAAGTAGAGTCTTTCCAGCTATTTGTTTGCAAACTGATGGTCTGTGCCGATGGGTGGGAGTGAAGGGATGTGGGGGATGTGGAGCTGCAATGTGCTGGCTGCTTTCCAGCGTGCTCATCTCAAGCACTTTCCAGAAAGCAGCCACAAGGAGAGGGGTCAGCTGCTCCTCTCACTTCAGCTGAGTGTGCGAGACTCACCAGAGGCATCAGCAAGGCCCTGGGAAAAAGGTGGGCAGGCTGGAGGAGATGCAGCACGCCTTTGTGGTTGGTGTTAAGGTTGACCCTGTCGGTGATGGACGTGGTGTGAAACAGTTGGAGCACGCTGGTTGAGCACCTCCAAAGAGGGAGGTTGGGTGCTGTCGTGGAGCACTCTGCTGGCTGCTCTCTGGTGACAAGAGGTGGCAGTGCCCTCTCGCCGTGGGGACAGAGCAGCAGGCTGACAGGCTCTGCCTGTACACCCGCAGGCATGCTAGGAAATCTCCAGCAGCATAACGGGTCAGATTCAGCGCAGAGGTCAACAGACTGCTAGAAAAGCCAACTGTCACATGAGTGACCTTCCCGCACAAGCTGGAGCTTTCTTGGCAAAGTAACTGTGGTTCCTGGCAAAGCCTCACGTCCCCACCAGAACCACGTTCTGGTTGGTAGCTCAGCACAGAAACCTCCTGTGCATCACATAGACATCGCAGACCTTCGGTACCTATAGCTTCAAGCAGATCTCATTGTTACCCTTTCCCTGCAAGTGTCTTTATTTCTTTTTTGTTTGTTTGTTTGTCTGTGGTTTTTTGTTTGGTGGTTTTTTTGTTGGTTTGTTTTTTTTTCTGGAAGAGACCTTCAAGATCATCAAGTCCAACCTTACTCCCAGCCCGATCAAAACCACTAAACCATGTCCCTAAGCACATCTAACCTCCTCTTAAACACTTGAGGGGATGGTGACTCCAGCACCTCCCTGGGCAGCCCATTCCAGTGCCTGACAACCCTTTCTGGAAAGAAATCCTTCCCAATACCCAGCCTGAACCTCCCCTGGGTCAGCTTCAGGCCATCTCCTCTTGTTCTGTCCCTTGTCACCAGGGAGAACAGACCAACTCCCACCTCATACAGCTTCCATTCAGGTGGCTGTAGAGGGCAATGAGGTCTCCTCTCAGCTTTCTCTTCTCCAGGCTAAGCAGCCCCAGATCCTGTGACTGATGAGTGACTTAGTTTAGAAAAATGAAAAATTGAGAATGTCTACCAAGAATGTTTTTTACCAAGGTAGCAAACATATGTGGATTGATCCAGGAGCCTGAGCTGGAGGGACTCTTGATGTTTGATTCATCTTTCTCTCCCTTACCCCAAGCAACACTGGTGGGTTCCTGCCTTTCCCCCAGCCCCAGCTCAGTCCAAAAAGGTATTTGCTCAGCTCTGAAGAAAATGGGAAGGGTGAAGTGTCGGAGAGGGCTCTTGGGGGGGTGCTGGGGCTGGAGCAGGGGGCTGCTTGCCGGCTGCTGGGAACAACTTTGGCAGCACGACCAGCGGCTTTCTGAGCTGAACTCGTGATCTTGCTAATTCTGCTGTAACGTAAACGGATTAGACCCGAAATGGGTGTCGGCATAAAAGCTCCCTCTTTAAAGTGACTGCCACGGGAAGTGGAGTTGTCTGTCTACAAACCGGAATGAGCAGCGGTGGAATCATCCTCAGACTTCAACTTGAACCATCAGGTGTCAGCCTAGTTCTGTCACAAGGGTTTTCAGTGCTGGGTCGTACCAGTTCTCTTCCTCCCAACAAGCTCCCTTTCTCTGCCCCGCCAGATACACCAGACTGAGGGTCAGGTGCTCCCAGTGAAGTCCACAGCACCTTCATATTCCCTCCAGTAAAGGGATAGGTGGACGTCAGGATTGGTTGCACTGTGCTCTCCTCCTGCTCCCATGACCAGTTGCCCAATAGGTGAACGAGGGTGGCACGGTCCCTCCCAGAGCTCCGCTGGGCACTGCGGGTTAGATACACCTTGTGCTTCCATACTCAAACCTGTCCACAGCTTCTCTGTCCTTGTGAACTGGTTCTCCAGCCACCCTGAATTTGTTTTGCCATGTCCTTCTTTCAAAAAGAAAAGCTGTTTCCATAACCCTTATATTTCATGTTTTGCTGTTAATCCTGACATTCTTTACCCAAATCAAAATAACAGGCTTTGCCTTTCCAGTTCTAAAGGAAAAATACTTATCTTGGATCTTAAATGCTTAATTGCATCTGATTAAACAAAGCCTTCTTAAAATAGACCCCCAAAAGGAAACGATCCAATTGTTGACCTGTTAAATACCAAAATAAACCAAAGTGCTGAGGAAATGAAGTGGTAGCAGTCAATGGTGTGCAGCTGCTTAGGCACTGACAGGAAGAAAAGTGGCATATGTTCAGAAGAGGCCCAGAGCAAAGAGAGGAAACCTCTGTCTCGCGTGGAGAACGGGCTAAGACGGTGCCGAGACTGATTTATATTTGCAAGTGAAATTTAAGAGACAAACGTGGATATGTTTTATAGTTTGGAGACTATTCATTAAATAATACGAAAGCAAGTGAAAAAGAAAGCAACTGTGATGACAAGAAGCAACTCAAAACACTGCAGTATTTTTCCTTTAGCTCCCTGAAGACTGCAGGTCTTTGTGTTCCAGTGCATGAGCTACTGTTTGGCACGTTTCCTGAACCACTTTGTCCATTCACTTCTTGCTAATGTGAAAGTGCCCAGGCTCCCTGGAAAGGCGGCTTTGTTGGAAACTTTTCATTATCAAGGATTAGCTGTTTGGTAAACCTGTGTCCCCTTTAACAGGCTGACGGGAAGTGCCAGCTAATGAAGGGCTCATTGTGGCAGTGCCCGTGAGTGGGGGACTCCAGTCCATTTTATTGCTCAGATTGCAAACCAGGCTTCTTTGTGCTCCCGAGGACTGAAGGGAAACTGAGTCACGCTCTTTGGTTCTGCTGAAAACGCGTGGTGAAAAATAGCTTTTCTTTTCTCAGTATTCTTTCAATGTTTATGCTCTAGAGGTTTATATAGCAGGGAAATTTGTTGATAAGTTACAGAATTATGTGAGGATATTTAGAAAGTGGTGTGTCAGTTCCTGGGGACAGCTTCTTTGAAACACTTCCGTGTCATACCAACATGAAAACCTGAAATAACACAAACTGTTGAGTGTATCACTTCACAGCGTAGGTGTAAAGCTTTTGAAAGAACCATATCTGAACATCTGAATCCCACCTCTAGTCAGGTCGAAGATGCAGCAGACAAGTATGGGGTTTCATTCTTCACTGGTGAACTTCTGTCTGTGTTTTAAATCTCAAGAGAGATTTACCAAAATACTTTGTGAAAGCGACAAACTATAAATCCATTCTCTGTGAAAAGTATTCCAGTACTACTTAAATCATGAAGAAATCCTGCTGAAAATCATCATCAGAGTCTGCAGTGTCAAGCAGGATCCTTTTATCTCTACAATAAAGCTGTCTGGCTGAAACTCCCATGCCACTCACAGCCCCAGGGATGCCCAATGCCTCCAAATGCAGGGGAGTGAAGAAAGGCAGCCCTGTAAAACCACAGAGAAAGCAAACAAAGCCCTTTCCACACCCCAAACCAAGCTTCATGGGCCTGGGGAGGGACATGTGGAAGGACCCAGGGAATTGTTAAAGATCCAGAGACTGCTAGGCACCAGTGCTCTTGGGTAGAGGAGCCAGCAGGTCAGTGTGAAACTGCTCGCATTAAATTCAGAGGCGGGCCCAAGCACATGGTTTGGATTTTGCTCTCTCCCTAATTAGGGCAAGTGCAGAGGGTGTCCCTGCTGATCCCGAACACGTGTGACACCAAGCAGTTCCTTCCAGGGGGAATTGGCTCTGGGAGAGTGTTACTAACTCTGTCTGGGCAGGGAGGGCAATCAGGTAGCCCAGGGATGTGTGTGTGTGTGTGATTGGGGGAGTCAAGGAAGAGATTATGTTTTAATGAAGAGCTTTGAACTCATTATCTGGCCTGCATTCAGAGACCGCAAGAACACTAATTATGCACAGAAATGCGTGTGGTGGGAAGTGACTGGAGAGTGGCCAAGAATATAGAGGTTACTGCAACCCTCATCTCGCTCTCCCCAAGCTGCTGCCTGACCTCTCAGCTCGGCGTGGTTCTGCCCAGCTGGTTGCATGGGACTGTGGGAACACGGTGTCACTTTTTTACTTGTGGTTCTACAATCGTTTTTCACAATAGGCTTTTTATGTCTAGGTGCCAAAGCTGCTCCAAACCATTCATAAAGGGAGCTGCTGCAGCGCTGCTTTTATCTCTTTCTGGTGTAGATGTGTAAAGTGGGTTAGGACACCAGTTCCCAGAACAACTGAGGGCTTTAGACGTGGCACCACCGGGACACAGGACAGGAGCTGTGGGGATGCTGGTGACTGGTGACACCAGTGTAACCCAGGCAATCCCCCTCCAAACTAAACACTCACCTGCCTCTTTATTCTGGCAGTCCTTTTGTCCCCCAGGAAACATGCACAATATAAATTCCCATTTCCGAGGTGTACCTAAGGTGGAAGACACACTGCATTCCTCCAACAGCCTGCAGACTGCCTGAGCAGGAGGAAGACTGGACGTGAGATCATTTGACAGACACAAATCTCATTCCCTGGATAAAACTCTGGCCCAAGCCTCTTGCTCTGCTGCTGCAAAGCCAAGTGTGGCCCATGGGGCCACAGGCACCAAAACTTGGTCCAGTTTCTCCAGAAGCACAGCATCTCTGGCACCATGGTGGGACATTGAGGTGACAGCTTCCCCCTGACTCACAGAATGTTAAGGGTTGGAAGGGACCTCGAAAGATCATCAAGTCCAACCCCACTACCAGAGCAGGATCACCTAGAGCAGCTCACACAGGGACATGTCCAGGTGGTTTTTAAATGTCTCCAGAGAAGGAGACTCCACAACCCCTCTGGGCAGCCTGTTCCAGAGCTCTGTGACCCTCCCAGTGAAAACAGTGAACACCCCAAGACCATTCCCACCCCCAGAGGTTTATGGTGTTCTCATATCTACACAGTTAAAGAGCCAAGACTGGAGCCACACACTGAGACACACCAACAGAAAGTGGCACATTTTTTTTCCCCCATAAAGAGAGATGCTGTGCTAAAGGAGTGTCAACTGCTCTAGCTCAGCCTGGTGAAGCTCTCCAGCCCCTGGGAGGGGGGTATCTGCTCAGTGTTTGCTCCTCCTGCCTTGGTCCCTCCTCATTTAACTCACAATGTATGTAGTCCATCCATAACGACTTCCCAGAGAAATGAAGAACCACCTCCCGGGGAGGGGGTTGAGTCACCAGCCCTGGATGTGTTTAAGGGTTGTGGTGTTGGGGGACATGTTTTAGGGGTGAACTTTGTAGAGTAGGGTTAATGGTTGGACTTGATGATCCCAAGGGTCTTTTCCAACCGGAATGATTCTATGAAGAGATGTGGAAGCCACCTATGGTCTGTGCACAGCACTGGGGTTTTCCTGCCTGGGGCTGTTCTGCAGAACCTTCTTTCACCTGAGGGAAGCTGGTAAAAGGACTGTGATGGGCTTGCCTGGCTCCAGATGAGACAGCAGCTAATTTGATGCTAATTATTATGGTTGTAATTTCCTCCCTAAGCAGATGCAATCCCCTTCAGCCATCTCCAATGGCATCACGTTCAGGGAACGCTTTCCACAATAAAAGCAAAGGCCGTGTTCTTACCCAGCTGCCCACAGGATCCATCCTCAGCCGCAACCTGAGCCAGACACTCTACAATTAGTTATTTGTGTTCCTGAATTAGCAAAAGACTAAGCTTTAAAAATCCAATCATGCCTCAGAAAGATGCGTTTGCAATCAGATCATCCCCGAGCTCGATTCGTAGCTGATCTGGCACGCTCTCTGCAGTCTAAGGTGGGAAGAGCAGAGGAAGTTGGCAGCTATTTACAGAGAACTCTGCTCTGCATCTCCTCCCTTTCCGAATGGGATGGAGCCACTTTGGCATCTAGACAAAAAAAGCCTATGGTGACAAACTGTTGTAGGATCACAAGTAAGAATAAGTGACAGCTGCTTCCTGGTGTAGCTGGACACGAAGAATATAGAGAATTAAGGCAAACTACCGGTGCTAAATATTTAGTTTGCTTTTCCTTGTGATAAGAGTGCAGTAGGAGAACATCAGCTACCAGACTTGGGATCCATCTGTGCTGGGATATCCCACACTCCCTGCAGTCATGCTGTGTGCTTTTGCTGTTACAAGTTTCAGATAATCACTGAAGACTGAGACAAGAGACTCAGTGTTTTTCGATGAGTAGCAGCTAGTGACTAAGCTCAGTCTAATTGGATTTCTTTCTTTTCATCTTTTCTCCTTTGCAATTTCTTTTCTTGTACCGTTACTTTCTCTGGGGAGAGGGATTTGCTTCTCTAGCTCACGTGGAGGCCGAATTCAGCCAAAGTCAGTGAGGTCTCTACTGCACTAACAGCAATTCTTCCAGTCGAAAGAAATGGGACTTCAGAGAAGTTGGAGCCTGATGAAGCTTGAAATTGAAATCCCGTTTTAAGGTTTCCCTCTTCTCTGCTGTAAACAATCATAGTGTATAAACAAAGCAAGCCAGACATCTCCACAAGCCTGGAGGATGGGAACACAAATGCATGACCTTCACCCTCATCAGATGCTCACAGAAGTAATTTTCCCTGATAGTCCAGACACTGAGACTTTCTTTTTTGGCCAGGAGATAAAGAAACTCCACCCGTTGTATTCATCACCCACAAAGAGAACAAAACCTTACTTATGATCAGTTCCTCTCCTTCAGAGATGTCACCCGTGTTAAACCTGAATGTTTGTTGTTATTTCCAAAGCTTCATGCTTTGGAAAGCTTGGCATGCACTGAGAGGGGGTATGTACCCTCAGAACTGAAGGTGTTCTGCTGCTTGCTGCCTTCTTCAGAGGGTGTCCTGGTTTGAATTAGAGCAGTACCATTTCTCCGTTCAGTGATTTTACTTTTCAGTTCAGCCTCTGCTAATTAACTGCACTTTCTGAACTTAACAGCAGATTTTCTCAGACAGTGTCTGCTTCTAGAGGTGATAATGCTTGATGTTTATAGTTACTACTAAGGGATGGCATGCAGAAAGGCTCTGGCTTATACTTGCTCCTCTGGAGACCACTGCTGAATCCTACATGTCACACTGGAGTGTGGAAGTGTCTTAAGTGGAAGGCTGAAGTCCTAAGTAAGTAAAAAGGTTGTACCTGCAGGGAGGAGTGGACAGGGCAGGTGACCCAAACCTGGCCAACAAGGGATTCCATTCTGTGTATGTCATACTCTATATACAGCTGAGGGATCACAAAGGTCAAGCCTCTTCCTCTGTGGCTGGCATTCAAGGACTCTGTTCCACCTTCAGTCCCACTCCATGAGGTCCTGAACCCAGTTCCCATCTGCCACTGAGTCCAGTCTGGACTCTGGTGGAATTTGATACTGGTTTTGTATATATTTGTATATATTACATTGTTTCCTTATTAATATTGTTACGTTTTCTTTTTATTGTTCCTATTCCATTAAAGCTGTTTTAGGTGGTTGTTTTTTTTCCCAGCCCTATAAATCTCTCCTCCTTATTCCCTTTCTCTTCTCCTTTGAGAAGGGAAAGGGGTTAATACAGAGTATTGGTCATTCATTTAGGGCACAGCCCAGTTCTAACCCTTGACACAATTTTTGACTGGGTTCTTCACATTTACATACCCCTGATTCCTCTTGGTTTGTGTGGCTGGAATCTGATGATCAGGACAAACATGGGAGACAGTGGGCAGCAACATTATCTCCAGAGGACTGCAGGTTGAGGACAGATGGGCTATGGGAACAGTGGAGGGATAAGAAGCTAACAGAAGGACCAGCTGACCTGTGAGAAGGGTGCCTGCACTAGTGAGGAAGTAAGTTCTTGTGAGCTATAAACAGGAGAAACTTCTCTTCTTCTGGAAACCCATAGTGGCACCCAAATGAAGCCACTGCTCATGCAATGACTGACTGCTGGCAAGGCAGCAGGGGCCGTGCTCTTCTTCCTCACCAGCGTGCCCTCACTTCTCCATAGCACACAAGGCTGGTTTGGTACCTAACACAGTTGCTTCTTCTCACTTCTTTGTACCCTGAACAATGATGATGAAGCCAAGTGTTAAGTGAGCATTGTCCATTCCTGTGTGGAGTGAAGCATGGCATGTGTAAAAACCCCTTTATATCATATAATTAAAGACTCTACTTGAATACAGAAGGGAACTGCTTTAGTGTCCCCCGAGTAATCTTAATTCTGGTGATTCTTAATGTTTGAGAGCTTGATTTTGCAACCAGAATGTCATTCCTTTAACCCTGTTTTACATGCACAGTTTTTACTTAATTCAAGAAAGTTGTTTGGGTTTTTTTGCCATGGGCAGATGAACCAAAAGCAATAGTACTGATGACTCCTTCTTCCACAAAGGTCAGACTGATTTTCTTTAATGCCTTTCTGTATGTCTGCACAGGAATGCCAAGGAACTGCTGTAAGAACTGCTGGAGAAACAGAAGAGAGTTCTGAGAAGAGGCAGCTCCAGATCCAGGTGCAGAGTCACTTCTGTTTGAGTTGGGAACATGTTTTCATTCATGGTATAGTCAGAAGGGCTCTTTTTATCTACAGGAACTAATCATCTGTGTTCTACCAGTTCAAAACAAGTTCTGGCTTCTTTAGGTGGGAATATTTGAGCATCACAAGAAAACATTCAGAAAAATTCTGTCTATAACAGGTGGCAATTTATAGTCCTTACAGCTGTCTCTAAGAAATGTCAGGAACATCCTTTAATTGAAAGCTAATTTGGTAGCATAGTCATCCCATGAAGTTCTGACAATACCAAGTACACAACTGTAAGTTCACTCATTCCTCTTATGTATTACGATATTGAATTATGATAGATTTTTAATGATGGGACAGTGCATTAAATGTCATACACAGTAAAATAGAATGAAATTTTAATTATTAATCTGAACACAATGCAACCTGAAGGTGGTCAGCCCTTCTTAGGCTTGTCTCCCACATGTATACAATAACTACAGCTCAGAAGCTCAAAGAAGCAGTGTAAATGTTTTGGGTTTTCTTTTTGTGTGGGAATGAACTATGGAGAGTTAACTATCATTTGATTCTGTCAAACTATGAGTTTCCAGACCTGAATCCTTTTTTCATATTAAACAGAGTTGATCTTGGATAAATCAATGTCTCAGACCTTGCACCTGGATCCCTGTTTGATACTAGCTTTACTACTTAATTTCATTCATTTTTGGTGTTATGTACACCCATTTTAGGAAGGTTAATAATGCTCTCAGAGCTTTCTCACCTCTCTGTATCATTTGTGTGCCTCCACTGTTGTAGGCTGAGTGCTTTGCATTCTTTGTGTTTGCTGTTCCATTATAGCAATTTAATGAGGAATTTAATGATCCTTGTGAAAAAGCTGCAGAATTGGGAACATAGAAGTTAAATGCTATGTCCAGAGAAGTCTTAGGTAGGAAAAAGTACCTGAGTCCAAGATAGAAGTTCTCAGAACTCCTGCTCACTTACTGTGCAGCTGGGTTGGCTTGAGAAGTTCCTCTGTACCTAGTGGAATTTGTACATTAGACATTTTTTCTGTTCATCTTTCCTGAGGTGCTTTATCCGGTCGGTATTTTTATGGGTTTGGGCTTTGCATACAGTGAAAGACCCATCAGGTGATGGTGGCTTCACTTTCTGTCCAATAGCTCAGTAGTTAGAACACTTAGTCAGGTCCCAGGACACTTCCATTTGATTTCTTTCCTCCATGGGAAGGTTAAACCCCATGTTTCTCACTTTGGAATTGTATTCTTGCCCCTCATAGCTTAACCATGTGTTGCCTCTTTTGCCTAGGAGGGTTCTTGTGCCTTCCCATTGAAACTGTTCTACTCTACATGGCATAATAAAGGATCAGTGAAATGAGAAGGATCAAACAAGAATATTGCTCCTTAGCTGCTAGGACTGTGGAGGTGGAAGGGAGATGCAGCAGCTATGATCCAGCTTGTCTCTGCTCTGTCTTCTCACATAATTGCTTTACTTAAAAGCTTGATCTCCTATTTTGTTTCTTCTCTGTTTCTTATTTATTACATCTTCATTCTTCCCAAAGTCACAAAGTACCTCAGTTTCCATGTGTGTGTCTTTCCTGCTTCCTCTAATCTGGCTTTTGTCTACCTGCTACCAAAAGTGTGGCATATAAACTGGAGAAAAGCTTCCTAGCTATAAAAGAGATTTACAAGAACATCTTACGCGTTGTTCTTCTAATTTGAAATAAATGAACTTTGCAGCAAAAGAAATGGCAAAGAAAGTGGTGATGGGAGTGGGACCATAAAAGCATCTGACCGATGAAGTTCCTTTCTGCCAGGTTCCCTTCCTTCCCAAGCCTGCCCGTGGAGGAGTTTACACATCACTTGTTGCAAATGTTTCCTCCATAGCTAAAACTGCCTCACCATAACAGGCACATTGCTCTCCTTAGGGAAGAGCAAGTCAAAGGACTGTATCTGTACTTGTCTGTGGTTCTGTGTGGGAGTCTTGGGGGGAGGCTGAACTTGAGAAGAAGCCCAGTTTAGAACACAACTAAAAATGAAAAGTAAACCTATTCACTGAATTCCAAGTAAGGTTAAGAGGAAAGCTTGCTAGCCAATACTGTCAGTGGCCTGTTTGCCAGCTTATGTCCTTTCTTCCAAGAACCAATTTAAAGTGCTTAATATGCAGTCTCTTAATTTGAGTGAAATTTAATCAGCGTGCAGTTTTCTCTATCACTTTAACGCCTGTGAAATATTCAGCCAAACTCTGGAATTTCGTGCTGCAGATGCATAAATGTATCCCCTTCCCTGCCTTCTCCTGACGAGAACCTCAGACAACACCCTGTACATACTTACCTTTGAAAAGACAGAATGGTAAAACTGGTTTCAGGGAGCTCCTGTCTGAGAGAATACCATTCTTCAAACATCCTGGATATTAAATATTTCTGCTTGCTCCCTGGGAAATCAAGTAGTAAAACAAGCTTGTGTGTATGTGAAACCAGTTACAGAAGGCTTCTAGATGAAAGTGAGTTGCCTGCTTGTAACCAGTCTGAAAAGTGTGGGTTTTTTCACATAATGAAGTCATTTCTGTTTGCCTTTAACATGGGAGCTGATGGCCTTCTCCTGTTGGAAAGGTACAGCAAGCGTTTGGGAGGATGAAGACCTCAGTGTTTCAGAAGCTAAACAGCTTCAGCTCACTTCCTTTACCTGAGCTGGAAAGGTGCTGACTTACAAGCAAGTTCAGACCTTGCAAAGAGCACTGAGAATCCCTTGAGCTCATTTGATATCGCTGACATCTCAAGAACGGAGAACGGGACTGCTCCTGGTGGGAGCTGCACATCATATTTAAAATCCTGAACATTTGATGACCTATTTGAAAATAGGGATCCTAAAAGCCAACGGTGAAGTCACAGTTGAGATGATCAGCTGCTTTACAAAGATTTAAGAGCCTGTCTTTAGTACTCCTGTTTGAAAATTTTGGCTGATATTTGCAGTCTCTACAGATTGGGTATTAATTCAACCCCACCGTGTATTTTACTGGCTTATGTGAGTTAGGATTCAGATAGAAACTATGCTTTCATTTGTATTTCGGGCTCCCTAAGCAAGCAGATTTTCCTGGGATAATGCTGATTATCAGTGGAACCTTGTATGAAATTTATGTTTGCTGCAACAGTGTGTGATATCCTCATATCCCTCTCAGTGATCTGCAGGAAATGGAAGGTATGGGCTCAGCAATAACTCAAGGGTGAGATCTGCCACGTAGGCTTATGTGCTATAGAAAACATGGAGGAAATGAGATTGGGTTTTGATCCTCCTCTTCCCAGTCATTGTTCAAGTGGGTATTACCTACAACATCTGGGATCTCTGGAAGCAGAAGAACAAGTGCTGTTACTTAAGATAAGGCTTGCATGGAGTTAAAATCAGTCTCGTGTGTGGTTTGAACTACAGGGAAGAGAATAAAAAGCCTTATCTGTGCTGTGGTTGCTGGCATAAAAATGATTAGAGCATAGAAATGTGTAATACAGACACCTTTACTGGTCCTCTGATGGTGCCTTCAGTAGAAAACAAGTAAACTGAGTTACTTGGAGATAACATCTGAGTGGAGATGTAGTTGCTTGAGGATTTCGTAGCAGACTTAGAGCAAGGAAAGAACAAGGAAAGAGTTGTCCACACTCAAAATTGATTTGCTTACTTCAGGAAGGATCCTGACATTAGACGATGAGAGGGTATTTAGTTCAATAAGGCAGTTAGAGGACACAGACATCTTTCTGATCGTATCCTGGGCTGCATCAAGAGAAGCGTGGCCAGCAGGGTGAGGGAGGGGATTCTCCCCCTCTACTCCACTCTGGTGAGACCTCACCTGGAGCACTGCATCCAGTTCTGGAGCCCCTGGCACAGAAAGGCTATGGATGTGCTGGAACGTGGCCAGAGAAGGGCCAGGAGGATGCTCAGAGGGCTGGAGCACCTCTGCTATGGGGACAGACTGAGAGAGTTGGGGTTGTTCAGGCTGGTGAATAGAAGGCTCTGGGGAGACCTTATTGTGACATTCCAGTATCTGAAGGGGGCTACAAGAAAGCTGGGGAGGGACTTTTTAGGCTGTTGGGCAGTGATAGGACTGGAGGGAATGGATCAAAACTAGAGATAGGTGATTCAGGTTGGACATGAGGAAGAATTTCTTCCCCATGAGGGTGGTGAGACACTGGCACAGGTTGCCCAGAGAGGTGGTGGAAGCCCCATCCTTGGAAGTTTTTAAGCCCAGGCTGGCTGGGGCTGTGAGCAACCTGCTCTAGTGGGAGGTGTCCCTGCCCATGGAAGGGGGGTTGGAATGAGAAGGTCTTTAAGGTCCCTTCCAACCCTGACAACTCTACGATTCTGTGATTCTAGTGGACGTCTGACCTTGGTCGATTTGCCAATCAGAATCAGTTTTCCCTGTTTGAAATGGAAGCATCTAGATTTCATTTCATCTTGAATGACTTAGGTCAAATATATGAAAGCCTTCTGTACAGTAGTTCAGAACAATGGTTGGTAGAAGAGTTGTTATTATTATTTTAATAGCTATCATCTTGTTTGTTGTCCAGACAAGAAGCAGCGTGCTACTTTCCCAGTGTATCAACACTGACCTAGGAAATGCAAGCTAAAGTGAGCTTCTAGTTGTAGAAAAGATTGTTGGGGTGAGATTTTCCTAAACACCAGCACATAGCTCATGTGAGAGAGAAAAAAATAAGCAAGAACCTGCTGTTACCATGAATTTGCAGTGGAAGGAAAGATGGCAAATGGACATTACAGCAAAAAGGAAGTTGGCTTCTTTCCATGATGCTCTTTGGCTTTCACTGTCCTGGAGCTGTGCAACTGGTTTCGTGTGCACGGCGCCGATGGAATATGACAAGCTTAATCTTGTTTTTCTTGATGTTGGTGACTCACCTGAGCTTTAGTACGTGTGATTGGAAGCCCAGTGATTAAACAGCAAGTATTGAAAGGGCAAAGGAGTGACATACCCTGTAAGTCAGAGGTGTGCTGTTCCCAGCATGGTTTGGTATATAACTGGCAGCCTGAGAAAAACAGCTTCTTCAATTTCCTATCTTCTGCAAGCACATGAGTGTTTTCTTGGAACTTTTTTTTAGCCTGGATCGTACTTTGTAGGAAAGGAAAGAGCTGGTTTTGTGGTGATCCGAAGGGAGCATCTGGCCTGCTGTTAAACTGGTAGCTAACCCTTGATGATGCACAAGAAAACTTCATGTCCCTTCTTGATTTACTGCTGAATCAGAATCAAGTTGGCGTTCGGTCCAAGACCAATGCCAGGCATACACAAACAACATAAAGATGCAGTGGCATCTTCCCAGTTTGAACCATTTCCATTTCTCACCTGAACTGCACTTTTTGGAGCAGCGTCCTCCCTTTTCTCCATCTTCCCAGCTTTTACTGCCGGTTGGAAAGAGATTTTTTGGAGGTTATTTCCAGCAGATAGGTCCAGTGCAGTGGCTGGGAGCAGAAGGAATGATCAAAGCAGGTTTAGTGCTCGCAGATGGGTGTGTGCAAGCTTGAACTTGCAAGTACATAGCACTGCTTTAGGGCCTAGGCAAAGGCCAGCCAGAATACTCACGCTGCTTTATACACGAGCTGTGTAAAAATTGGCCCACTACTGTAAAAATACCTTAAAACTATTCTTCACGGGATAATGTGGTTGAATTTCTTTTCCTTATGCCTTGAACTCTCAGAGGGCTCTCAAACATTCAGTAGCCGTGTCTGGCAAAAAAAAAAATGCAACGAATCTTCTACTCTTGGACCATTTTAGAACATAATTTGCCAGATCTTCAGGTTTTTTCTAACACAGTGCTGCTGTTCAGGGTGTTTAGCCAGAGAGTCTCATCATCCATTTCTGTATTGGCATTGCTGTCTGGGTTCTTTAGTCCATGCAGACACAACAGCCTGGTGAGTGTGAGTTCATTCACGTGTATAATGCTCTGCATCTCTGTCTTTCTCCATTGCTTAGCTCATCCAGATTCACTTTTTCTCTCTGGAGATGTCATAACTCTTTTCCTTTTATCTCACTGTCAGCTTTTCTCAGATTTTCCATTTCCTGTCATGGAAAGTTGCTGTGAGAAGGTCTCAGAATTACAGTGCAATTACTGTAGCTCTTTTGGGAAGCCAAGAAAGGAAGGGTTGTGTAGGTTGAAAAATGAAGTTTTAAAATTTTTATTGTTCCAAACCTTTTCCCTGAGATTCTCCTGAGCTCTTCAAGCAGAAGGACTCTGTTCTTGGAGAAGTTATGACACTGTAGGTGGACTTCCGTGGTATGTGTGTCTCAGTGAGAATAATCAGGTGGCAAACTTAGCGAGTTACTGTGTTGATTTTTCTCCCCAGCTATGCTGAAATGAACCATCCTTGTAGAACTGCTTACCTCAAAGACTAGAAATGGTAGTTAGTATCTGATGTGTTAGCAACCTGCTCTAATTGCAGATGTCCCTGCTCACTGCTGGGGTGCTGGACTAGATGACATTTAGAGGTCCCTTCCAACCCAAACCATTTTCTGATTCTGGGATCTCAGATGCATGAATCTGAAAAGCAAATAGACATAGATAGATAGATACATGAGCTCTTATGATTACCCAAACTGTTTCTGTTCGCCCAAACTTAACAATATTTTACCAAACTGAAAATAATCTACATAAAACTCAACAAGACTGGAAGGGTGGTGGATGCAGCTGCAGGTCTGGAATGTCATCTTGTCTGTTGCTTTGTGCTTGGCATTCAGCAAGTGCAAGCATCAGTTGGAGTTCAGCAGGCAGAATTGAGAACACCATGACAAGGCCTTATCATCTGAGTAAAACACAAGTGGCAATAAAAGAAGACAAAAGCTAACAGAATTCCTGTGGTGCAAAAGCTGAGTATCTGGAGACAGTGTATGATGGATGTTCTGGGGTGACTGCATCTGCCGTGCGCAGCTTAGCAGGGTGGGATTCTGCAGGGGGTTTGGCACTCTGATGACATGCTCTTCTGAAATCTGAGCAGGAATGGATGTATCTGTTTTGAGGTGACTATGTTTGCCCGAGTTCTATCCATAAACGTCCTGAGGTGCTTCCATTAGCTTGTAGTTTTTAATGTACCTGGAGGCATTACGGGGTCAGCGCACCCCTCTCCATATTAACTCTTGGGTCGAGCAGCAGGCCTTTGCTGGGCTCACTGGGACTCCGTGATAAACCTCAACAGAGAACATGACCTGCATGAGGAGGGAGTGACTACCTGTCACTCTTGCCACCTTTGGAAAGCAGCACTTGCTGAATCTTCTAAGTCTGGAGAACTGTGAAGTATCACCAGACTTTGCAGGACTTAAATTAGTTCTTAAAGCCCTAGCCATTTGAACTGGGATTATGGGAAGAACTTTGATTTACTTTGGAAATGATTTCTGTCCTTTACTGTTTTCTAGAGTGGAGAAAGGCTGAAAGCTAAAATTAGGAAGGTAAACAGATCAGAACTGTATTTTCTGATCAGAAGAGCGGAGAGATGCAGCAACATAAAATCAGTAAAGAGAGAGCCAGGAGAGGAAGAAGAAGCAGCCCCTTTATTAATTTCTAACCCCATTTTCTATCCCCTAGCCCCACGGGGCGACTGGTCAGTGGTCACCCATCTCCTAGGGTGAGTGGCTAAAGCCCTACAGCACCCATTGCAAAATATTTTTCCAATGTACCATAAACAGAACTTAGCAAAACACCAGGTGTTGGTCCAGCTTACAAACCCATCCTGCTGTTTCTCAAGACACTGGTGAGAAAGGCAGGGTTCTCACCAAATATTGTGAGAGCCTGAGCAGATCCCTCTGCTAGCAGCTTTGCAGCAGCCACAGCCTGATATCATCCTGAGTTTCCCAGTGCACTTGTACAGGTTGTGCTGAAGTGCATGTGGTCTCACCTTTATTATCACTGCAGCAGTAATACAGCCACATAAATAGCAACTCCACTGGCATATAAAGCAGGCCAGTACTATAAAGGCTGAGTATTTGATGTAGTATCTTTTTAACAGATCTGATCAGTTTTTTAAGATTCCTCTAACATTGAACCTAGCTCAGAGAGGAGGTAGAGGATGAATAAAATTCCTGGTGGGATGAAAGCTTGTGAACTTCACCCTCCCTTCTTGCAGCTCGTTGCACCTCAAGCTTGCAGCAGCTTCTGTTACTCCAGTTGTAATCTTTCTTTCCCCTGTCACTTGCACTCAACAGGATGTGTTACAGCTCTGTGACATGAGCTGATGGGAGTTGCTTAAGACTGTTCTCCTGCCTGGCTTCAGGATTCTAAAATACTCAAGTTAATGTGATTTGGGGGGCTTCTGAAACCTGCCCATGGAGGTGCTGCCGTTTGCCATCTGTAGTATGACTCAAATATCAGGTCATGGTTTGCATAACAACTAGTAGGAAGTTGCTGGAAGGAATTAATGCTGGTGGCTATATGTCTTTAACTCTTGCCAGCTGCCATGCTAGGAAAAGCATACATACTTTCCTATTTTAAACTGATCTTTTCTCACCTTTATTGGACTGTTTGTCTCTGGGGAGTTTCCAGGAAAAGAGCTGTTGGTAGAGGGTGAGCAACACCTGGGTTTTCCAGTGCCAACCAACAAGTATGCAGCTAAGAGGTGGGGTGTGCCCTGTTCTTAGACACCCAGCTAGTTCTGTAGCAGGGTGGAAACCAGAAGCAGGGGACTTGAACGTGCATCAGTGAGATTCTCTGTCAATATAACAAACTATTGAGTTCTATCCTATAGAACAATCTGATTGCAAGTCAAGATTTTACAGATATTTGTGGAAAAATGACCTTCTCAGAAGAACTAAATCTAACATGGAGAAATGAAAAACAGAAACCCCAAGAAATCCTATATGGCAATACAATACTGCATGCAAAACACATGCAGGAGGGCAGAGTGAATGGATGGTGTAGATAGTATAGGAAATGTATGTCCTGATTTCCCGGAGGAAGGAGTGCTGCCAGACCAGCAAGGCAGGAGGCAGGAAAGCAAGTTGGTCACTCCTTCTGCAATAAAGAAATACAGAGGAATATTGTTTCTTATGCCTGTATACACGACACTTTGGACTGTGTGTTTACTGGCTCAAAGGCTTGATCTGCATTTAGCATTCTCCACTCTAAAGTGTAGCAATATGTGACCATAATGGCATCATTTGTCTATGGCTATACAATCTATTGCAGATCGTGGAGCTGTTGTCTATGTGTTCATGATGTAATCAATTCCACTCCAAGTGAAAGCTTATTATTGCTGACAACACCTTGGTAGAAATCATGTTGTTTATCAAGAACAGCATTTATATGTCCATCAAAGGAATAACTGTACCAAGAGTACGAGTACTTTGGTTCCTTCTCAGTTTTGCAGTAGTTCTTGTCTGAAGAAGTGAGCCCATCTCACATAACTAACCTCCTGATGCCACCTGCTTAGAGAGAAAGCTCTAGACTTTCTCCCTCCCCAGTCATCAGCTGTGGGATCCCATCAGAGAGCAAGACAGCAGTTTGTGGGAATTTCTCTGTTGTGGTGCTCTGTCTATTCCTGGAATGGTGTGCAAAATGTTTTTCCTACAGACAGACCTCTCCATAAAGTACTCTGCCTCTGTCTCACACATGAAACCTTCTGGATTAGAAATCTGAATGGCATGAACCCTTGAAATAGTATCACTGGCCTAATCAGAACCTATCACCTAATTAAAGAGTATTGTCTTATTCCCTGTCTCGTCAGATCTCCCCAGAGACCTGCTTTGATCAGTTCTAGCAGGGCCAGGCCCTCAAAGTGGGACACTGACTCTGACCTGAAAGCAATCTTTTAATAGCCTTGATACTGGCTGTTACAATTTTCTGTCTACCATCAGACAGATAACACCAAGGGCTGGGTTACATCTCCTCCTCTCCATGCATCTAACGGCTTGACATTCTAACGTTAGCACTTCTGGTATCACCACATCTCTCCTGCCACTGGGTGCCAGGACGTTCTGTGTAGCTGGGGCTGATGCAAAGACACGAAAATGGATTCTTTGTCCAGCGTACGGGTCACTAAGGGTGATGGCTTAGATTCTCATTTTCACCACAGTAATATTTCCAACCAGCAGAGGAGGCTTTAACGGCAGACTTGAATCTGAGATAGTGGTCATAACTTTGAGACAGTTATCCTGAGTTTCTGAATGACTTTAAGAATAAAAATAATGGAAGTCTCCTTCGTTACACCCTGTGTTTTGCATCATCTGCATGTGACAGCAGCCCTCTGCCACCCACCTGGCCCAGAGACTGTAGAGAAGAGTAGGTGGAGAAGCCAGTCATGCTGCTTCTAACTAGCTTGCTACTAGCAGGACTTCTCTTCAGGGACAGGAAAAAAATCACAGAAGCCTATTTCTGCACTGCGCTCAAGTTTCCATTCATTTGAGTTGTGATGAGCGTATCTGAGGGTAGAAGTGTGGTTTGGGATGTCAGTGTTTCCACTCTCAACTTTCTCTGGGCCCAGTAAATTCTTTCAAGAAATCCTGTTTGAAGTTCCTGTCACTGGCTTTGGTAGCTGTTTTTTATCTCTATACAGCAGAGGATTTTTAAAGGGACATACATAAGGTATCTTCTAAACCCAAAGCAAGAGCTCCCTATTGGATGAGACTACCAGGCCTCTAATTCTGTGTTACCTGTGCCTCTAATTTAGAAGAGAACTTTGGAGATCTAACCAGCTCTGAGTTAACCTCACAAGATTCATAGCAAGGCTGCTGTGTCTCACAGCCTGGGCTCAGTCTTGGATGGAGATGTCAAACTGGAGTGAAAATATCTTCATCTGCCTGTGAGCATGTGGTGACAGCAGTGACACCTTTTCTTCTTGTGGCAGCACCATCAACTTGCCATACACACTTTGACAGAAACCAGTGCTGGTGCCATTACTGACCAAGTTCCTCTCAGGGTTTGATCCATGGCTTTTGCTGCTCAGATTTCCTTTATGATTTTTCTTTAGAAGCTTGTAATTAAAACCAGCTCTTAAACTGTCCTGCCACTTAAAGCATGGCCTGAGAAGTTCTGACTTGGTTGCTTTTGATGATGTCTGGAATTAATGGGGTTTTGTTGGGCAGTGGTGGCCAGCATTAGCACATGGAGATTTTATAGAATCATAGAAGTGTTTAGGATGGAAAAGATCTTCAAGCACAAACGTTTACCCAGCTGAGGCTGTGGCAAAGCACAGAAATACCCATCTCAGCTCCCAAAGGTGCAGTTTCCCACTATAAGCCCAGAATCTCTTACCTTCTACGAAGAGAGAGAACTTAAATGCTTTGATTACAGGAGGGAAATTCAGAAGGATTTGAAGAGTACTTGAACCAACATGTTAGGCTGCATCCAGAGGTATATTCTTATGATAATGGTAAGCAAATGAACTGCCTAAGGGGAAATAAGCAATTATACCAGAGATGAAAGTGTCTGACATGATTCAGAAATTAGAATACCTGTTTGGTCACTTCAGTCATCTTGCTCAGGCAGTTAGTGATGGCTTCCTGCAGCGTGTCCCTTGCTGCCCAGCTCAGGATGACAGTTCAGAGTCTTCTCTGTTGGAGCTTTTCTGTTTCAATTTGCAGTATTACGAACTATGAGAGTCTGGGGATATAAATTAAGGCTCCACTGAGCCATATTCAATGCCTTTTTTTCATAGAGGATGGTTACGTCTTGACTGACATGAAAACAATGAGATCTCTAGGCTTTGTACTTTGTACAAATTGTTGTTCCTTGGAGGAATCTTACAGAAGCATGTAATGCTCTCAGAAGAGGCAAGAAGGCATGCCCAGTCCCCATCTGCACTCACAAAAGACTTCTCATGTTTGACCTTTGCAGCCATAAAGCTGGAATGACATCAACATCTATTTCTAACATGCATTTGGTTGGGAAGCCAACACAAGACAGTCTACGTAGTAGTCAACTGTGTTAAGCTAACTGAAGTGAATGGTCCACGAAGTTGTCAAATAGTTGAAACCATGAGAAGAAAAGCTTTCCAGCAGTACAGTAGTGGAATTTCAGTGCCACTTGCCTGCCTTTAGAGAATCCCAGACTCAGTGCTCTGCAAGGTTTCGATACCTAACTGCAGACAGATGGTTTTGGTTCCGTCACTCCGTAGTGTCTGGTCTGCTGAAAGCAGTGTCGGTTTAAATGGTCATTTTTTACACTGATAGCAAAAGGCAAAATGGGTATTTTGTTCTAGGAGTGACAGTTTTCAGCTGAAAAAGCAGAAAAGGTGTGTAGATTTAGATAGTGCATTGGTAAGAAAAATGTCACCACTGGCTGGCCTTGAGCACTTGAGGATTAACAGCTCCGTGCCTGTACCAAAGAGAATAAATCCTCATTGACCAAATGAAACCTCAGAATCATACACTGAAGAAATGGTAACCATGGTTTTGCAAGTGAAGTTTTAAGTTAAGTGCTGAACTCCTTCCTCTGAAAACAGACTTGGTGGCAGTGAACTCCTGGGAACCCACTGTTTGCTTTTAAGGGGAGGGGGGAAAACTTGGAAAGAGTGGCTATGACAAAACCAGTCTATTGGCAGTAGGCTGATGTTCTAAAAGATGCAAAATTTTGGCCATCAGAAAGCTTCTTACAGATCTACAAAGCAAAGTTACCAGCAGGGACTTCTTCATTAGACACGGGATAAAGGGGAAGGGTGATCTTTTATATCACATATCACAGCACAAATGAATTCAGGTTGTGGATTCTCTTTAATGCTGTTAGGTCTGTCTGAAGTCAGAGTGCACCTCTGTGGTGGGTTGGTTTTGGCTGGCTACCAGATGTCCACCCAGATGCTCTCTCACTCCCTCTCCTCAACAGGGCAGGGGGAGAAAATCAGATGAAAAAGCTCGGGGGTTGAGATACAGACACCAGTTACCACCCTCGTCAAAACAGGCTCAACTTCAGGAAAATGAGTGTAATCTATTGCCAATTAAAATAGAGTTGGATGGTGAGAAACAAAAGACAAAAGCCTTCCCCTCACCCCTCCTCTTTTCCCCCAAGGATGAAGTTCACTCCTTCATTCCCAACTCCTCCACCTCTCCCGACTGGTGGAAGGGGATTGGCAATGGGGGTTGCAGTCAGACTGTAAGTCTCTCTCTGCCGTTCCTTCATAGAATGGTGTGGTTTGGAAGGGACCTTAAAGATCATCTAGTTGGATCTTCCTCCTCACACTCCTCCTCCTTGCTCCAGTATGGGTCCTGTGGGCTGCAAGTCCTTCAGAATAAACCTGCTCCCTCTGAAGTCTTTAATCTTTAGTCTGGCAAAGAAGAAGCTGAGAGGAAACTTTATTGCTCTCTACAGCTACCTGAAGGGAGGTTGGAGTGAGGTGGGTTTTGGTCTCTTCTAGTGATAGCACAAGAGGAAATGGGCTTCAGTTGCACCAGGGGAGGTTTAGGTCGGGTATTAGGAAAAATTTCTTTCCTGAGAGAGTGGTTGGGCACTGGAACAGGCTGCCCAGGGAGGGCTGGAGTCACCATCCCTGCAGGGCTTCAGAAAACATCTGGATGTGGCACTTCAGGACATGGTTTTGTGGTCATGATAATGTGTTGTAGATGGTTGGACTTGATGATCTTGAAGGTCGTTTCCAACCTTAATGATGCAATGACTCTATGGGCTCCCTGGGGAGCCCTCCTGCTGTGGCCCTGCTGCCTCCAGGGCTGGCTCTGACACCTTGTCCCTCAGCCCTCCTGCCGGGCACGTTTGGCCCTTTCTGACACACCCTGTCACAGGGGGCACCTCTGGTTCCTCTGGTTCCAGGTGACTGGAACCATCCAGCACCAGCTATGTCTGGCACGGCGCAGCCCTGGCTGCTCCTCCCAGAGCCCCCCTAGCCCCTCTGCCACCTCCTGGGCACTGGCACCTTGATTTTTCAGGAATGTAAAAGGACTTAAGTAGCTCCACAATGATATGTTAAGATGCATGCTCACAAAGCCCTAATTTCTGCAGGTTTCTTGCTATTTTTCTGAGGGTTTGAACTCCAGAGTCCCAGTAATAGCAGAGAATTGCAGGACCGAGGGAATCCAGTGCACATCCCATGCGGTGAGGAAACCAGTCCAAGAAAAATTTGTCCCTCTCTGAGGGAAAGACCTCAGCTGATGTACAGAAAAAGAACATCCTTATTTCCAGCCATAAACAAGTAAAGCGTGGAAAAATAGGGTGAGTGATGGGCAGTTGAGCTTTAACTTCAGAAAAGATAAGCAACTGAAAGGGGAGTCACGTTCTGGGGACCACCCCCCCAGGCAGTGGCAGTCACCCACTTTGGCATGGGCAGTTCTGTAGAGATCAGAAAGACCTGCAGATAAAAATCAGGCAGCAAAACCCCAGCTTTTCACCTGCGTAGGGTGATTCTTATTCAAACCCCTTTAATTCACAAGTCGGTGAAGCTTTAGTTTCCTTTTCATTTGTGAGAAATAAATGGCAAGGTGCTGTGGTGCTGGACTCAGCTTAATGGGCATTTCCTTCTGCTCCAAAAGTCTGCTGGCAGGGCTCAGGCAAAGACTGCTTCAGCTGAACCCCAGGAGGGGCACGAAGGAGATGTCCAGTCTGCCTGCCATTTCTTGAATAAGGAGGGGTTAAAGAATGACAGTCATTTCAGTATAAACTGTGAAAATCAATCCTTCAAAATAACGGAAGTTTAAAAATTAACAAATAAAAGTATTGAAAACTCACGATGTTTTTAAAACCAGCATTGGGTTTTGAATTCTTTTGAGGCTTTTTAGGATTTTTATCTGCACTTTTCCTCCCAAGCTGTAAGCCAAAAGTTCCCTTAAAAAGACTGCTGTACATATATAATACTGATGTATATACGTCTTTTACAACTAAGATTTGAGGGAAAACCTCATGAGATGGCAGGACCAAACTTCTTTGAAGGAGTATTACTGGGGAGGGGGGAGGTTGGAAGGACAGAGATCCCCTATTGCACAGAGCGAGTCAAAGAGAACGTTTCTTGTCAGAGCTGTGTTAGTCTTGGGAGAGTGCTGAGGCATCTGGAGCACCTCCCTAAAACATCTCTTCCCCTTGTGAGGATTTTAATAGCAGGTGCTTTGTAGAGTTCAAATATAAGCCAAAGATGGATTAAAAAATAAGCGAAAGCTCTCGGTCCCAGGCTGTGCCTCACAGTTGTGAGATGCAGAGCTATCCCTCTCTGAGAACTTGCTTGCACTCTGTAGTTGTTGTCTTTAATTCTACGTGCACTGTGAGCACCTGTAACTCACTTCTGGCCACTAAATGTTGATAGATTCTTTACTACGTGGAGTAAGTAGCATCTCTGCCTTGCTGAATGCTACTGAAGCACAATCTTTAAGGGACTTTAATGCTAAGCAAGAGAAAAGAAGACACGGAAATTGCACTTACTCTTCTGCACTTCAAAAGACTCGTTCTGCAATTTTTCCTCACCTTTAAAGACAGTAACTAGGAAGCTGACAATGTGGGAGCCTTTGCTTTCAAACGCTGCAGCAAGCATAATGCTCACTGATTGAACTGGGAGTTGGCAGAGGCAAAAACCGGGGGGGGGGGGGGGGGGGGGGGTGTAAAGGGAACATGTGCTGTCCTTTGTAGTTTCAGCTCTTTTAGAAGCACTCACAAATAGCTTTAGTTTCTTTAGCAAATACAATGGCATCATTCTGGGCATGCCTAGTAGAAGTGTTCTGGGGCTAGTAAACTGTGAACAAACCTGTTTGCATTGCTGTACTGTACAGCGCAGCGCAGATAAGCCCTAATTGTTATGCAACTCCTTAGTATAAGCTCCTGGCATGGCTCATATGCTTCCCTTGTACTAAGACCGTCCAAAATAGCAACAAGAAAGCATGTAACTAAAGACACAGCAGGAGTGTAGGAATTCACCCAGGCCTTGGATGTTCTAAAGATTGAACAATTCCTCATTTTAAACCTTCCAAAATGCTAAGCATAATGTATTTTCTTCGGAGCTTCTTCAAGGTAAGCAATTTCAAACTTTTCCTGAGTGTGGGAGTTTGTTTGGTTCGGGTTTGTTTTGACAAGGGAGAAACTTGGATTTGAAGTCTTTGTAGAGGAATGTAGAGAGTAGTTTTCTTGATGAACCGATGCCCAGTACGTGTGCTCACCAGGTCTGCAATCTGCTTTGCTGTGTTAGCATGGGATTTGTAGAAAGTGGTTATTTTCTGCTGCAATCACAAGGAAATACTCGTTGTGGATTTATGTCGAGAGATCTTTGGATGATGAAACCCGTAAATTTTATGGTGTAAGCCACATCTATCAACAGGGAGTTGTTAGCAGTGAAAGATGCATTTTGTGAGACAAGCCCAAATTATAACTCGTTTTTATTACGCTTTCCTGAAGCCCTCGTTCTGTTTTAAACATGCCAAATTGAGCAATTGAACACTGCCACCACTGAAAACACTTCAGATACAAAATCAACTGTACAATGCTGCCAATAAGTTTATATTTCACATTATTAAAACATTATTGAAACAACCAGACCAAAAACGTAACCTGCGGCGATGGGTATATACCTGGCAACAGTTTCATTTTCTGCAAACCTGATAAATTCTGCAGTTCTACAACGGAGCAGGTCCTGCTGCTGACCTGCCCTTTCTGACCCGGGTCCCAGCCGGAGGTTTCACCCTTCTCAGAGTAGGAGTCTTGCAACTGCAGGTTTTCCTTTAGAAGCGTGCCCCGTGGAATGCCTAGGTGATTTGGGGAAGTGTGGCTCAAAGGAAATGAAAAGGGGAATTTCATTAGTGAACACTGAATTATTCCACGATCTATAAGGCGTAGAATTTGAAGCATTACGTTATTAGAATTACGCATTAGAATTTGAAGAATTACGTTATCTTAGAAGAAAAATACTTAAGGAATAGACTGTAATCAGATGAATTGCAGCTTCCCCTTCAGTTGTCACTTACACATTTGCATGCCAAACTCCCTCTTGGTAAGGCTTGCTGCAGGATTGCAGCCCTGGTGTCGAGTCAGCAGTAAATCTCAACCCGGAGTTGCGCTGTGGAGACCAACTGCTGTTTGAAATCAATGTGAGACAAGGTTTAGTTTTCATCCTAAACTGTGTAACTACAGTTAGCACCTGCAACCACCCCGATGCTTCCTAGCAAACCAGTAGAATGTGGGCCTCATTTTTGGCAGCCTTCCTTAGGGAGATTGTGTGGGGCTGGTCTTTAAAATTGCTTACATGTGGTTTGAAAATATCTGCTTCGCTTGCTCCAAATGACTTTTCTTACTGTGAACACTGCATTCTTCGGGAGGTAAAAGTGAGGGACAGGGAAAATCCTCCGGGAAGGTTTTTCTCCGTTACTGGGGTATGGCTATTGACTCATCGTGCTGGCATTGCTGTTATATCACAAGACAAGCTTTGACTTTGCAAATTTTAAGTGCAAAACAAGCTGCTAAAGTATATGTAAATACCTTACTTTAAGTGGGAGAGTATATACTTCTCAGTACTTGAAAGAATATTGGTTTTACATAAGGATCAGACATCTACAATAAGGTTAAGCCACTTGTACATGAGAAAACCAGGACTGAGTAAAACTGGCATCTGTCAGGTGTATTCTGGTGATTGCTGGATTCATTCTGAAGTGGTCGTTTTAGTTTGGAACGTCTTTGTGCCATCTCTGTTTGGTTCGGTTTCAGCTGCTGGCGAGAGTCAGTTCATGTCGACGAGTTTCTTTCTACATTCGTTGATTTAAATCTAGCTGTCAGCCACGTTGGTCAAACTTTGTCAGGAATGGATGTAAGATTAAGACTGTTTTGAGTTTCTTCACTGTTTTCTGGAAGGTTTTCTTGACATAGAAAGCTCTTCATTGAAAGCTGGCAAAAGCAGCGTATCTACAGCTTTATTTTACAGGTCCTGCACACTGTGCTGCACTCTGATATCCTTGTGATTTGTGTGAATGACCCAAATCGTTTGAAATGCAGTCTGAGGTCTTAGCCATGTTTCTCAGGATTTCACCTGCTCAGATCCCCATATCCGTGGCTGGGAACTTGGAAATGATCACCCTCTCCTGACTGGAAAGAAAAAGCAGCCGGGGCCAAGTAGCTACTAAATCGGCCCTTGGCTTTGGGATAAATGCTTCTGGCATTATGGGAGGGTTACCGTGGTGCCTCTTGTCCTCCTCTGGAAGTTACATCACTGCCACTGCTGATGGGAGTAGCAGAAGGAAGTGGGAATAACATAAACCTGTCCCTGCATCTCTAGGATGGAGCGAGAGCTGGATGCGGGACTGTGGGGCAAGCTCAGAAGGGAAGGGCTGAGGACCTCCCGCCTGCCCTCATCTGTCCCTGGCTGCAAGGCTTTCATAGAATCACACGGTAGGGGTTGGAAGGGACCTCTGGAGATCACCAAGTCCAACCCCCCCTGCCCAGGCAGGAACACCTTTCGTGGCACAGGAGGCTGAATTCACGACGTGTTGCCGTGTGACGACGGCATCACGGTTCCTTTCACCACGTGTTCCAAATTGCCTGCACATCCGAACTTGTGAAGATGAGTCCGCAGAGATATCCTGTTATATCTTGGCCAATCAAGGTTTTTATCTCCCAGAAGAATCCATTTAAAGGCTTAATATTGCTGGTTCTGCTGAGAGAAATGGGAAGAGATACTGAGATTGTTACAGATCCACCACAGTGTTAAGTTCTAGCTGTTGGTTTTTTCTCACAACTTTAAGTCTCTAATTAAAATATTCTATATGTGTGTGTTCCCTTGGGGTGAAAATATTTGGGGTGAAAATATTTGTTTTTCACAGAAAACCTGCAGCAATCAAACTGTAGCTCCTTACTAAATGAAAAATCATATAAATGGCTCAGATGAGCCATAACTAGTCAGGTTTTGAGAAGCGCAACAGCGAAGTTTATGGAAATATTGTTCTCTTTAATTTCAAAACCAGAAAATGGTGATTAATGCTGCTCTCTTTTATAACGATGCTCACAAGAACCAGTTTTCACTTACGGCGTGGAGCATTTCCAGCCGAGCAGCCTGTTGCCGTCATGCTCAATTCCCATCTAATACCACTGGTACAGCAGTAAACAAGGCACGATGCAGATTTGCCACTAATACCTTTAATGCCTCTAAAATAGTACGCCTATTGTTCTCCCTGAACCAAAGCTCCAGGCCACTAATACCAGCTAAACAATTCCTGGCCACTTTAGAGGACCAGCGTCCGCTTGAGCAGTTGCCGGTTGCAGGCAGAGCTTTTGGGAGCCCCGCAGCACCTTAGGAAACCGTGTTGTACAACTGTAGTACATCCTAAACTCCTAGCAGGTTCAGTCTTCAAGGTATTGTGTGCTTGTCTCTTTGACTGCCCACAGCCATTTACTTCTGCTCAGGAATCTGTGGCCTCTCCTTGGTTAGTTTTCACATCACATCTTAGTTTTCACAGCACATCCAGCTTGGATTTTGTATCCGAACCAAACTTTTCTGGTTTTCTCTTTCAATAACATGCCAAGCTTGTGTTTACATGAAGCAGGCTGAAGACTGTTTGTAATGTATGTGTTTCCCTGGAGGATTTGTTGTTCTGGTTTAAAAAAATCAAACCTCACTGTTGTAGTCGCTTTAGCTGTTGCACTCATTTCACTGGGTATTCACCTATCCTGAAAGGTTAGGATCCCCCCTAAACCTTGTGGGCTTGTTCTCAGTCATTAGCTGGGCTAACCTTGATTAGTCTGTCTTGGCACCTCTGAGATACCCACGAAATGAGCAGTAAAATAATGTCTGGTTACTCTCCCTTGAGACTCACCTTCTTTTCACCATCTAATGCAGAGATCTAAGCAAAGCTGTGATTTCAGGAGGACCTGTGCCAGACACTTACACAGAGGCAGGGACCCTGCTGAGTGGACATCCCCTTGGAAAGTCCATTGGGCTGAATGACTGTGGATATTGCTGGTTTTGCTTCAAACTAAGGAATGACTGTGATACGTAGCTGCTTTTACAATGAGTTTACCAGTTCATCATCAAATCTAGGTGATGTGCTCTACTAACGTGATCTTTAGTCATACTCAACTGTCAGGCAAGCAGGTACAATTCACGTGTCTTAACAATGCATTGACCTTTGGCACCCCGTGAGTGTGGAGAATCTTGGGTTTCAATCTTCTAGATACCAAGGTCATCTGTACAGTGGGGTTTCTGTGCAACGACGTGGCAGCTTCCTAAATAGCAAGAAGAAATATAAAGAAGACTCAAACAGAACATTTCAGCCTTGGGTGGGAACGGCTTTCTTGCAAAACTGGCTGAGGAAGTCTGTCAGTGTTTAGCTAATAAACTTCTTGTAGCATAAATTAAACCAAGCCAATATCGAGCTGGAGCTTAAATGACAATCCTACAGTGTCAGCTTAGATCTTACAGTAACGTCTATAGCAACTCAAACTACCTGAGTAACAACTCTGCAAGTCATACCAGAATACACACCTCTTCATTAAAAACTGAAATGTGGCTGCTAATCTTTCATTTAATAGGCAAACCAACAAATTTGTATGATTGCACATACGGTTGCAAGAACCCCTGTGTTACCTATGCCTGTAGAGCGGGGACTGCGGTCGATGCTGTCGGGAGTTGTTCTTGCAAAACTATAAAAACCAATTTACCTGAGGTTTTAAATGGCTGTAAAACTACAGCTTTCTTAAGAGCATTAAAAAATCACATAGAAAACACCCCTGTGAAGGCTTTGGTTTCGGGGAAACTGAAGTAGCTGTAGATGAATACTTTTTATTAGCACGAAATCTTAATTTTGTCCATAGAAAGTAAAATGCTGACTGAGTGTGTTTTTCACTGACAGAGAGTACTGATGACCAGAGTTGAATTTCCTACTGATAGCTTTGATACTAAAGAAGAATAGTCATTCATGTATTTTATTCCTGCATGGGCTTCCATCTAAAAATCATTGTTTCCTGATACTGCAGAGCGTATGGCAAATCATCAAGACTGAGAATTTCTTATCCCAGACAATTATCTTGTACCTTCTTAAAGCAAAAGTGCTGTGTAGTGCCTGACAATAGGCAGTCTTCCCTGAGAGAAAAGTGCTCTCATGTGGGAAGGAGCATCATAGTGGATAAGAGTACAGGATCTATCCATTTCAGTATGAAAAGCAAGTAAATTGGTGAGATTAAGCTAAGAGCTAGTTCACATGTCAGAAGATTAAAGATTTAGCCTGAAAACACTGTTAAGTGAAAGAAGGAGTGAGGTTTGGATCATTCATGGCTATTGTGTCAGTGAAGATATGCTAGTAAGGAAACAAAGTGTGAAATGAACTCTCACTGGTTTTGAGGAGGGGAGGCGTTTTGCCTGGAAGAGGTTTAAGGAGATATAAAAGGAAAGGTAGAACTGCTCAGTATGCAAAGTATTTGAATAATTAAAAGACGAAGTCTATGAAGCGTTAATGAGTCTTTGACAGTAATGGAAACTGGAATTAATGGCAGGCAGGTAATTCTTGATTAACCTGCCTGTGTGTATGTAAATTAAAAGGGGTGATGCAGACACACACACACACTGCATCTGAAATACTGCTGCAGGAGTTAAATTGTCAACAGTGCTATTATCAGTCTAGGAGGGTGGAAGCAAATTCTGCATCCAAATCATCAACATTTGTGGTGAACACTATTTCAGTATCTAGTCACTTTTAAGGCAGGGCAAACTGATCCATGACTTATGCTGAGAGAGGATGGCCACTGGACTACGAATGGGTGCAATTAAAATGCATCCGTTGATGGGAATTAACAAATATATCCGTTTGCTCAGACCTGTACTTGAGAAGGGGCTGCTAAGTGAGATGACATTTTATGGAATCGCTTTGGCTTCTTGGCCACTGGGATTATTTACAAATTGGGTCTCAATATGTGGCAGCATAAATTGTTTGTAGGCTCTAGATGTCCCAATAAGAGTAGTATCTTATGGTTTGGATAAGAAAATTTGGCCCATTGAGAGAATACATATGAAAATTGACATCCAAGAGTGAAGAGTGGTTTGCTTACAGGTAAAAGTGTAGCCTTGAAGGTCTGTAAAAGTATTTTTACACTCCTGAAGGTCTTGGTCAGCTTCTGTAATCGAAGTTCATGTTATATTGAGGTCAAGATTTCCTGCAAAGTGGCTTGTTGGTTCCTACTCAACAGTTTCCCAGATCACCAGCACTGTGACATTGTTAGTTGAGCTCCAAAGAATTCAGGCTGCGTGGTAGTCAGAATTGTTCTTTTGCCTTCAGAGATGGAATCCTGCACAGCTAGAAAAGGGCTTGCTGCTGAGAAAATTCCAGTAACATTACTGAGGTCGTACAGACGGGTGTATAATTACTTGGATAAGCAGAGTTTCAATTAACTTGATTGCAATCTAGTAGCACTTAAACAGTGTTCCTTAAGAGAAGGATTTCACCCTTGTACACAACCTATAAACGAAGAATGAAAATCTGTATGATGAAACCACACCACAAAGTTAAAAATTACCAGGACCTATACATAGCCTTAGGTTCAACTCGTGACCCCACAAGAATTACTGCCTGAATAAAAATCCCAGGAGACAAGACAAAAATTTGCATCAGATTAATTGTCAATTACAATGTTTTTGTGGGTTTATGCAGAAGGCGAGAAGATTAAGACAACGAACAATTCCTTGGATAAGACAGTCTGGATCCAGGCACCCCAGCCAACTGGGGCTGGAGCCTGTGGAGGCATTTTGAACAGTTTGCTGAAATGCTTCACATCTCCAACATCAACATCACATCAAAAAATAACGATGCAATACCGATGTGCTCTTCAGATGACGTGTCTTGCCAGGATTAAAGGTGAACGTTCAGGCAGTGCTTGCTCCAGCCGTGGATGACTTCTCCTTTTTAGTTGATTATAACGCTTCTCTGCTCTGCTGAGCCAGACACTGAATAGGTGGGGATAATGAGCAATCTGTCACTCTTGGAAATCTCCCATGGGAGGCTTGCCATGCACGTGGCAAGGTGAGGACAGCCTTTAAATTTGAGTGAAATTCTACCTGATGAGATACGTGACCTTCCTGAAAAAAAAAACCAAAACCAAAATCAAAACCAAATCTCCTTTTAAAAACAGTATGTGTCCGTGAAGTGCCTTAGATAAGCCTTGTTTGCAGAGCCTGGTTCTCTCTGCTGACTGAGATTCAACAGTCAATACACAACTTTCTGCTCAAGCTTGCACTATAACCTTTCCACTTCAAGTCCAACTTCAACAAATCTGTTTAGAGCAAGGTGAGCATCAAGCCCTGTGTGTTCCCTGTGGTTATTAAAGAGGTCAAATATATGAAATTAAGGAATGAATAGCCAGCTGTATGAAGAAACAAAAGTTTTAATCAACATCCTTGGAAGAGCAACAATGCCAACAGTTTGATGCATTCTCAGAAGAGCGTTCAGAAATTAGCAAGATGAGACTGGGTTGCCAATGGCTATTTCTGCAGTTCTGGGAAGGGCAAAAAGTCTTTCAGTTCACAATTTGTCCAAATTCATGGAGGAAAACTTCTGTGGTTTACCTAAGGAGGGAATTCTTGTCTGCTCCCTCAAATTCGAGCTTATATATATTCCAGTTTTTACTTTGACATTTCCATGGCAAATATACAACATTAAATGGTATTTCAGATATACTTTATATATTTTTCATAGACATTAAGTCCCGTAAGTTGAAAGTCTTAGGGACCCCTGTAACAGAACTTGTCAAAAATGATGGAAAGGCAAATCATGACTGGGATAGTTTGAATCAAGCGTAAGAGAAGTTGTATCTTTTGAAAGTCAACCTAACCACTGTCTAATAAAAGGGATCCCTCTCTCTCTTCAGCTGACACTATCTTCTGCAGATTTTCCTCAGGGCTTGTCTGCTAAATTGATTGCTCTGGGTATAACACAGACATTTCAAGCACTGAAAAGAACTGAAATGCACTTGGAGTCACCAGCAGGCTGAAATGATCATGACCAAATGGAGAAGACAGGTATCACTGATACCATTCTTTCAGCAGGCACAAAATTATTCCAGAGTACTCAGAGTTACCACAGGGTTTCAGCTGGTATCAGGTACCCCTACACGTCACGAGGTGAGCAAACACCAACAAGGCCAAGTGCAAGGTCCTGCACCTGGGTCGGGACAATCCTCAGTATCAGGCTGGGAGATGATGGGATAGAGAAGGACTTGTGGGTTCTGGTGGATGAAAAGCTGGACATGAGGCAGCAATGTGTGCTTTCAGCCCAGAAGCCAATGGCACCCTGGGCTGCATCAAGAGAAGTGTGGCCAGCAGGTCAAGGGAGATGATTCTTGTCTTGTACTCTACTCTGGTGAGACCTCACCTGCAGTGCTGGGTCCAGCTCTGGAGTCCTCAGCACAGGGACTTGTTGGAGTGGGGCCAGAGGAGCCCCAGCAATGCTGGGAGGACTGGAACCCCTCTGCTGGTAGGCCAGGCTGGGAGAGCTGGGGAGGTTCAGCCTGGAGAAGGCTCCAGCGAGACCTTCTGGTGGCCTTTCAGGACTTCAAGGAGCCTGTCAGAAAGTGGGAACAGAGTTTTGAGCAGGACCTGTTGGGACACGACAAGGAGTGATGTTTTTAAACTATTAGAGGGAGATTCAGACTGGAGAGAAGGAGAATTTGTTGGTGCTGAGGGTGGTGAGAGCCTGTGCCAGGCTGCTCAGAGAGGTGGTGGCTGCCCCATCCCTGGCACCATTGCAGGGGAGGTTGCCCAGGGCTCTGCGCACCCTGCTCTAGCTGCAGATGGCCCTGCTCCCTGCAGGGGGGTTGGGCTGGGTGACATTTAAAGATCCCTTCCAACCCAAACCGTTCTATGATTCTGTGATTAATTCATTTTTACCACATGATGTTTGCAGCAGATGCTGGGCTGGGAGATTCCACAGACAACTCCCTCTCAAGGCTCATACAGTTGTGTTCATTCCAGATTGCAGTTAAACAAGTGCCATAATACCCTTGCAGTGGAATCTTAACATCCCATGCTAAGAAGATTCATTCCAGCTTCAGGAGACTGTTTTGAAACGGGTGGCTTTAAATATTTGTCCCCAACTGCAATTAAGACAATTACTTCTTCAAAGGGAATGTCCATCCAGAAGCTGCAGATCATGCAGCAACACCTCAGCCAGCTTGCTTGCTGACAGTGAAGTAACATGGGACAATGTGGGGATTGATGTCACAGCAAAATCTGTTCCAGTGTCTGGGTAAACAAGTGAACCATGAGCTTGCCTGGAGCCACTGCTGCTGTGCCTGTGCTCTCACCCTGCTGCTGACTCCTGTTTGGGCTCCTGTCTGCAGCCCTGGTGACAAAACTCGGTCTGAATTTTGAAATTAACTTCTCCCGAGTCAGCTGTGGGGGTCTTCTTTTATTTTATTTTATTTTATTTTATTTTATTTTATTTTATTTTATTGTACTGTATTGCATTTTATTAATTATTATTATTATTTTATTTCTTTCCTTTTGGAACAGCTAGCTGATTTATTTGAGGAGAAACATAAATGCTATCTTATTCTGATTTTGACCATCTTCAGAATCACAGGATGACAGAATGTTTGGGGTTGGAAAGGGCCTCCAAAGATCATCAAAGTCCAACCCCCCCTGCCAGAGCAGGATAGAACCAAGCTAGTTGATTACCTTTCATTTATTTATAAAATGAGTTTTCTGATCCAGAATAAAATATTTATTAATCCTACAGGTAATGGCATGTGCTTCCTGAGTGAAAATGGAAACCACCTGTAAAATTCCCTTTCCAAATGCCCAGCAAAGCTAGCTGTTCTGCACTGCTCTAGCAGGATACCTGCACTAATAGAGGTATATACAGAATATCCATCATGTACATCCTACACTGCTGCAATCCACAATTCCAACAAAAGAAATGTCCAAGTACAAACTACACCTGCAAGTGGGAAAGCCAGAGACGTGGGAGCAGCAGACTGGAGAACGGTGCAGTTCCATGTGTCGTGCGCTCCACCAGTTTAGGTTTCCGTCTCTGAACTTACTCCCAGTATAACATACCTGATAGCACCGGGTTAGAAGCATCAACCAGAAGCCTAAAAGTCTTTGTGCCTCTCCCTCTTCTCCTCCTTCCTTCCCTGCCTCCCCAAATGGAACAGAAAAGAGAGAAACCAGCCCCACGTAGGATTCAGATGTTCTGCTTCCTCAGCTTTTTTTTATCTGGCTCAGCTCTGCCCGTTGCATTCTGCCTGCTCGGCAGGTTCGGCGGGATCCTGCGCTCTCAGTTTCGTTCAGCTTTGTTCTCCTGCCGAGGTGTTGTGTCTCAGTGCTGGGGAACATCACTCTTTTGTACCTTTATTTTTTGTTTTTTTCTCTTGAGAGTGAGGTTTAAACTCCTGGAAAAGTACGTTCTGCAGAGCCAGTTCTGAAAAGAAGCCAAAGGCAGCTTGAATAACGTGCTCCCAGAAGTCTTACTTTCCGTGAAGAAATAATTTAAGACTCTTGCTAAGATCCTTGGCCTTCCACCAGCCCACCTGGCCTCTCTGTCTGGTAAATGCATCACCCAGCAGGCGGTAAGAGCATGGGCCTTCCCACCCTGGCTTTGGAGTGCTGTTTCATATTTGCTGTTGCTGGTTTGCTATTTTCAGTTGTTCAGCATCCAGGCATCATTAGCTAATACCACAGGTCTTTGCCAGGAAGCCTGAAAGAAATAGAAAAATGGATATTTGGAATATAGTAATATATATAAAAATAATATTTATGATAATATATAATTAATATATAGAAACACCCCTGTGGCGTTTGTTTCTCTTTGAGACTTCTGAAATGGGCCAACTTTTGCCTTGCTTGCTGTTTGTTTATCCAAATCATGATGAAGGCATTTACTAAAAGCAATTTGTATGTGATCTTAGTGCACCATTCATAGCCTTCCCAAGGCCAAGAGTTTCCATGACAACTAATTAATAAAGATTAGCTTTTCTTACCGAGCCAGTAAGACTCAAGTACATCTTGTTTTGTGATGTAGATAATCTCTCGATCTGGTTTTGGAGACTGGGTCTTGACAAAGAGATGCCACAGGCAATCTGTTCTGATTTACAGACAGACTTGGAAGACCATTAGGAGTGAAATCTTTTTTGCTAGCTTTTATTTTCCCATTTCTTACATTTGTCCCCTTCCTCATTTGTTTACCTGTCCTTAGTAGGTGAGAGTTTCTCAGCCATTTTTGGTTTAAAGGACGTAGGAGGAAACCACACTCCTTATCTTTTGCCAACTTTAAAATTAGCTGATCAGCCTAGGTCTGCAGACAGCTAAACTCTGTTAAAACAAAGGTATTTAAGTGAAATGCATGATCTTACATTGCTAATAATATAAGAGTTATCATAACACAATATAATGGAATTCTTACATTTTCTTAACATAATTCTCTTATTATGACATAATAATAAAAGGATACCTCATATGAAGAGGTACCCCAGAAACTTCCAACACAGTCTGGATTTTGCCTGCCAGATTACTTTCTGTGCTAAGAAACAATTACTGGATTTCACATTTAACCTTTTCTCAGCTCTGAAGTTGCTAACAATGCTGTTATTTTCTATGCATGGGAAAAGGGAGGATGGGCATCAAAGCTCCCTTATTCTTAAGGGCTTTTATGATCAGCTGTGCTTGGGCAACGTCTGCTCTGTGTTTCAAACGCACTTGGGCGATACTTGCCTGAATGGGAGCCTGGTTTTGGGTGAGAATGAGCTTCAGACAATCTGATGGTTTTACACTTGATTTTACTTGGATACCTGACCAACCCAAAACTCATTTTGCTTGCTAAAATAAAGGGTTTTAGAAGAAAAGGGGTTTAAATTCAATCAAAGATGGAGGCTTACTATATACCCTGTAAATATAAGCTTTACATCTGTGCATTTCTTTTCTTTCTATATTAAAAAAAAAGGAGAAAAAATAAGAGTGGCAAACTGTCTTGGTTTGGTTTTGATGTCCCTTTCTAGCTGTGCCTTACCTTTTGGGATCAGTGAAGTACTGCATGGAAGCTGTCGAGGTTCTGTCAGTCCCATGTTAAGCTGTGAGGAAATTCTCCCAGCACTAACAGTGCAGAGCTGTGTAAGAACGGTCGCGCTCTAGTGACTCCTCAAGGATTACACTTCAGCAAAACGCTTTGTTTTGCCTTGACTTTTGTGTCTTCTTATTCTGCAAAGCATTTTTGCAGTGAAATCCTTCTTACTGCTGACATTTAATGATAGAGTTGTTGACTTGGGCGCATCTTTCCACTACCCATCAGGCACCAGATACTTTCTGATGCGCTGTCAATAGATGGAGCTCCATTTTTTCTATCATAAACTCTCTGACAAAAAGCTAGTCTTAATAAGATCTGAAAAAAATACCTCCTGAATAGATTTCTTTTATCCTTCCTTCAGTACCGCAGGTTCTCTCACTAGGTTTGCACGCAGTAAGCAAGGCTTGACTGACAAAACAATTTTCTACAAGGTCTCTCTGTAACCATTCAGCGCCGCATCCCATTTGCATGAACTGTGCCAAGTGCTTCTGGTGCCCTGGGAATGAGGATCATGCTCTTGAAAGCTGTGGCAGCGGCCAAGACCACCCACGTGTAAGAGGAAACGTGCATTTGCAAACTGAAAATGAACCGATGGCACACGATGGGACGGTGCACTGGGCAGACTGGCAACAGCATGGGAGCTGGGCTGGAAGGCAGTAAGGAATCAGACTGTCAGAATTCCATGGAGAGTCATGTCAATTAATCGTAGTACAAGGGTCTGACTCTTGCCCAATTCTCAGCATCTGTTTCTCAATACATCAGATTTAGTCACTTCTTTTTTCATTAGTATTTAGAGTCAGCCAGACAGCAACTGAGGAGTAGCCTGAGTTGCCTTTCTGCAGATGTGCACAGCTGGATTGTGCCCCACAGGGCCCAGAGTGGAGGGGCTCCCATCCAGGAACTATTCCAGCCCTGGGCTTCATTCCCTCTGCCAGACACAGAGAGGGGCTGGTTTTTGTGGGGTGTTTCATCTCGGTGCCTCTGAGCCAGCGGGGAGGATACGGTGAGGAACAGCTGAGATAGTGGTGAGAGAGGGACTAATTCACACCCAAACCTGTACCAGCCCCAGGGCAGGGTAACAACAGCTTCCCAGCTGCCACTTGGAAGAGCTGTGATCCAGCCTGTTTCATTCCTTGTTGTGCTCTTGTTGCTCAGCAATACCTCTAAAATCCCAAACTAGCACGCTAAAATATTTACGTGTCTTGCCAGAAGAATCAGCTGTCAGCACAGAACACAACTATCCTAGGGGGAATTTAACCCCTGCCTTATCTGAAACCACACTCATGCAACTCCACTGCGATCAGCGGCATACTGGTCCGTGTCGGAGAATCCTATTTGTTTTGGGTTGATGGCACTGGATCTGGACTGATACTTTGTCATGTGTCTCTTGAAAATAGATGAATTCTGCTTTTGCTTCCCTGTGCACGTGGTGGTTATCCTCCCATTCCTCCCTCTCATCTCTTTGGTTCCTATTTTGACACATCTTCCCTGACTTCCCGAGTAAGAAACACATGCAGGAAGTGGTTTTGTTAACAAGATTATTTCCACTGCTGGACTCTAGAGATCATCCCCAATGTTTTGTACGGCAAATTTTACAGTGGTAGAAGTTCCGTGGCAGATTACTTGGAAAAGAGGTTTTTCCTCATTTTGTAGATGGGTGAGAATTCTTTTTCTCCCTTTTCTTATGATGAGACACAGATAACTCGCCCACCTTGAAGAGTTTTTAGCCTGTTGGGATGTGTCCTGCTTCTTTTGACGGGGGTCTTCTTTCAGTCAGATTGGTTTCTCAAACAAGAGCAAAGACACAGATTTGGGCAGGAGGGACTAACGCTAGGTTGCAGTAACTAAAGCATTTGGAGGCACAAGCCACTTTCTGGAGAGATGAATGTGCTGGTATGAAATTTGGCCCAAAGTGTGCTCAGAATGAACAATTTCTCCTGCTGACACATGCAGGCAATTTAGATATGATTTTTACAAGCGACTATTTACAGCAGTGGGGGGTTAATAGGCTTCATTGCTGCGCTCAGTTCATTCTCAGCTTGAATTTATCAACAGTCTAGAGATTATTTAAAGATCAAAAGCTGTGACGTTACCCGTGACATGCCAGAAAACAGAACAAAATGCTGAACGCTCACTTGAATTACTGTCATGTGTACATCTGGCACCTCAGATACTATCTCACCCTTCAGAATGTGCTTGAAAACAAGTCCTCAGGTAACCTGAATCCTCAGGTGACACCCTGGTCCCCTGGGGACAGGGAGAGCTGGGAGGCAGAGGCAGTAGGTGATGGTGTTCCTGGGCACAGGGAGTAACCTGGGAGCAGAGAATATGGGGATGTGGAGCAGGGGCTCTTGGGCAGAAGGTCTTTGGAGTAAATCCTCTTCTTATTATCCATGCTTGCACAGCACGGCTACAGCGAAGCGATGTTTCTGTCGACGTTGAAATGCATATTTATGAGCTTTAAAATGACAAGATGTTTGCAGGTTTCCACAGGTAACATCTGTGGAAAAGTTTTGGCAGACAACAAAATTTCTTGGTCTCACTGTTTAATTTTTTCTTTTTAAAGAAAAAAACCCTTTAATTGTGGAAGTAGAATAACCTTTGCTCCCTGAGAACAGTATTCATCCTATTCCAGTCATTCTCATAAATGAGGCTTTCAAGAAAGAAGAAGTAAGACTTTTACTTCTGAATCAATAGGGACCTTTTTAGCCCCAAAAGCGAGGGGAAGGGAACACAAGGCTGTATTCTTGCGAGCGGGATACTGTTAAACCCCACTGAAGCAAGAATTCGGCCTTGGAAAGAAGTGAACCTTTTCAGATCCTGCTCTTAGTCACTCTCAGCCTTTGATGCAGAGATACAACATTATTTTTACATTAGTCCTAAATGTTTAGGGCTTGGCTTACAGCTTACACGCTGTACAACGTGTACATTGTAAATTTAAGCTGATGCCAGGGGACTTTATTTTTTTGCCATGCTCTTGGAGAACAAGTTCCCAGGCCCTGGAAAGGCAAAACTGAAACTGCAATAATCAATGGGAAGAATTTGAAAAATTAATTTAACTTCTTCAAATTAAACAGGACTGTGTGTTTCCCCATGCTGGGTTATGTGTGTGTGTTGCGCTGCTTTGTTAGGAGTTTTATTGGTGTCTGTCTTTCCCTGAGGCAGAAGTCGATCTGATAGAAAAAGTAAACTATGATGTTGGTACTTTGCCCCTTTGGGATTTTCAGTTTCTGCTTGCAAACACGAACCGAATGAATTCACCCTCCTCAAACAGCTCCATCTCCTTGGCAACTCCAAAGGGAGAAGAGATGTTGGGAATGCCTTTCCAGAGAGCTACTCTACCTCTGTGCCTACCAGCAAAGACTTGGGAGTGAGTCTGTGCTCTTTCTTCCTTCAGCCAGCTTTTTTGGGTGTGGGTAGAAACCACTGTGCCAGTTTGGACCCTTGGTGGTTACCGCAATTAAATAGTATACATGTGAAATAGCCTTTCATGTGTTGAGCAGCAGGGGACACTGAATCTGCTCATCATCCCTGGAGGACATGAAGAAGGCTCTGACTACAGATGTTTTACAAACCGGGTGTTTCAATAGCAGATCGTGCCATACAGCTGCCTGGGTTTAAGATCTTCCTTCTCTTCTCACAGATTTATATCAAAGACATCTTTTGCATGCTGCTTGTTATTAAGGATATCTCTGGAGCAGATGCCAGTAGAGGGCTTCATCTGTGTGAAGTCCCTGTGGGACTTAGCATAGCTTTGCTATGCTAAGGAAAGGAAAGAGAAAAGGAAAGGAAGGAAAGGAAAGGAAAGGAAAGGAAAGGAAAGGAAAGGAAAGGAAA